>CM035155.1:106958193-107558193 GCA_020205615.1 Panax quinquefolius | reverse complement strand
GTGAGATTATTTTAAAAAGTGCATAATTGTACTCACTCACACTTTTAAAATCTTGCAACCTCAAAAAAAAACCAATTATAACGAGCTTTTGGAAGAATTATAGATTTTTGATTCTCATATCTCTCTTTTAAATCATTCCACAAGAGAAGATGATCTTTCACAGTAAGATACTTAGATTTTAATTCTTCATGGAGATGATGGCGAATAAAAATCATTGATTTTGCACGATCCTGCAGGGTTGCGTGATTGCCAACCTTAATTGTATCTCCAAGATTCTTTGCCTCTAGGTGAATCTCAAAGATCAAGGGTCCATGATAGTAATTCTTGCCCGAGATGTCAAGGGCAAAGAAATTCAAGTTTTGTAAGATTTGTCATCTAAAAAAAAACACATGCAATAATATGAAATACTACTAGTTAGTAATAATTAAACATATCTAAAATGATGGTAGATATAATATTCAAAGTCGTGTGATGTGTAGCCTATCGCATAACACACATACTATTATATATAGTAGTAACATATATATATATATATATATATATATATATATATATATATATATACATATATGATGTGTATATATGTTGTAATTTTCAATGTTTATTAATGATAAAAACATTGATATGGGACATACTTGGTCATGTTACATAAACCTGCCAAAGTTATTCTTATATATATATACACTATGTTTTAGCATATTTAATTTTACTAAAACAATACTATATATATATATGATTAAATTTAATTTTAATAAAATGATACTTACAAAGTGAGTCGAGATAATTTTCTTTCCAAAATTCAGAGAACTTCGTGTTGATAACGTGTTGTGTAATGATAGATAAAGTAAATTAAGAAGAGAACAGAATAGATATATTAATAATCTCTTGCATTCAAGTGGTCATCCACAATTCTTTTGATATCAAATCAATTTCTTAGATGTGGTGTCTCTGTCCAAAACTTACCTCTGCGGCTCTTTCTATACAAAATATATATAACACCAACTAACATTTACATTTCAATAACTTAAGTTGCATTAAAGCAATTTAATGGCTTAAGTTTCCACCATTTATTTTGGTGGTTACTTTCTTTCAATTAATTCATTTCTAACATTTCTTAAATTTTAAGGAAGTATTAATAATCTAATTTCTCATATTATTAATAAACATTATATGTTAATTTGTTTCTCTTTTCATTTTCAGTAATTTTTAAAGAATAACGTTGACATTACAATTATGAAATCTATACAAGCAAATTGTTGTACTTGTTTCACTTTAGACTTGAGTTTTAACATATGTGTATCAATTTTCTTGCAGTAAATTGGTCACAAGGAAAATGTGTTAATATTTTAGTTGTAAATTTTATTTATTTCTTTATTTGGTTAATATGCGATGTTTAAAGGGCTACTAATAGAAGTCTCAAAGTGTATCAAAATTCACACATCACCACTCATTGATATGCAAAAATATATATTATCTATTATATAATTAGAGATAACACATGGAGAGAATAAGAAAGGAGATTTTCTTGTATTCTTTAAGTCTATCAATACATGGATGGTAAACCTCTATTTATAGGGTTACAAATACATGAATGAAAGATAGAAGATGAAAAGATAATACAAACTTAATTAGGAGAAGAATGAAAAGTTTGTCATTCATGTACCAATAAAAAAGGAATAGAAAATGAATAGACATCCATATTTATAACTATTCATAACACTCGCCCTTGGATGTCCATTACTGAAGAATATGCCTCGTTAAAACCTTACTAGAAAAAATCCCGTGGAACAAAAACCTAGTGAAGAAAAAAGAGTACATTATTCTTCAAAATACTTATGAGATGCCGCTTCATTTAAAACTTTACTCCCCCTCATGACTATATCACTTGAGATCTCTGAGTTGATGCAATCCAAGGCTGTGAACTAACTTCTCAAATGTAGTGGTAGGAAGCACCTTTGTCAATAAATCTGCTAAATTTTCACTTGAACGAATTTGTTGAACATTTATATCACCATTCTTCTGAAGGTCATGAGTGAAAAAAAACTTTGGTGAAATATGTTTTGTTCTATCACCTTTGATATATCCTTCCTTGAGTTGGGTAATGCATGTTGCGTTATCCTCATATAAGATTGTCGATGCTTCTTTTCCTGAAGATAAACCACAAGCTTCTCGTATGTGTTGAATTACAGACCTTAACCACACACATTCACGGCTAGCCTCATGGAGTGCCAAAATTTTAGCATAATTAGAAGATGTAACTACTATAGTTTGTTTCATTGAACGCCATGAAATGGTGGTTCCACCACATGTGAATACATATCCAGTTTGCGATCGAGCATTATGAGGATCGGATAGGTACCCAGCATCTGCAAAACTAGTCAAATCTATTTTGGGTTGGCTAGAAAAATACAAACCCATATCCTTTGTACCTTGTAGGTAATGAAGTACATGTTTAACCCAATTCCAATGCCTTCGGGTTGGATAAGAGATATATCTCGCTAATAAGTTGACAGAGAATGATATATTAGATCTTATATAACCAGCGAGATACATTAGTGCTCCAATTGCACTCAAGTATGGTACTTCAGGACCAATAATCTCCTCATCTTTTTCTCGAGGTCGGAAAGGGCCTTTATTTACATCAAGTGACCTCACGACCATTGGGGTGTTCAACATATGTGCTTTGTCCATATAAAATTGTTTTAGCACCTTCTCTATATAAGTTGTTTGCTAGACATATATCTCCACCACTCATCGTGAATCGAATCAGGAGAATATTTATGTTCTTGAATGAAAATAAAATATATAACCAAATTAATAAAATATTTTATACATAACCAATCATAAGAAAACAGCTAAACATGACAAATACATAACAATTAGAATCTTATTAATGCTTAAAATAAAGTCCAATAATATCAAAGTAACATCTAAAAATTTTATATTTGCACATTCTCATCAACAAACAAGTAGTCAATATTTTCCTCAGGGTTTAAGAAAAAATCAGCAACATCTAGATGAGCAGCATCAACACAACCATAATTAAAATCATCATTTCCAGAATAATTAAGAGTTGTCTCATCTTTTCCATCCTCGCTAGAAAAATTAGTCTCTATCTTCTTCCTTTTATCTTTTAGTGATTGTTGATAGAGCTTGTAAGACCCCAACTTTTATGAATAAACAATAATTTTCTCAAAATATATTTTTTGAATATTATGGTGTGGATTTGATATAATGTTATAGTTGTGGGTAATATTTAAAAATTTTGCAAAGTAAGCAAGTAGTTATATAATATTCGATTGGTCGAGGAATATTCGCTTTTAATAGGAATATTTCATTTACAAAGACAATCATTAGTGGACCCTACAACGGAAATATTGTCGTAGTAAGAAAATGACGTAATTATCTTTTATAAAAATATATAATGGCTAAGTGTTACCGTTAAAACTGCTGAACTACCCTAGTAGTAAAAGTACAAGAATACTGCCGTGGTTTTATAAGAAGACAATCGTATGGATTATTGATGTTTACATGAGAAGTCACTCAGTTATACTCAATTATTGCTACATCATATCTCTCATATTATTGATTCAATTATTGTCACAGTATCATCTGCATAATATGATATATTATTAAATCAATAATTGAGACGACAAAGTTATTCATATTATTATTTGCAATATTAACAATGTCTAGAATTTCTGTCAAGGAGATGTTTGGTCACCTAATTGCGCACCAATAAGGAAAAATCCTTATCGGAAAGCCCCCTCTTTCCTGGAAACGACTTGGTTGTTAAATATTGTGAATTATAATATTAATGATGAATAAGTTCCTGTTGATTAAAGATGAATTGGATAGTTCCATTGTGTTGGAATTATTAGTGTTATTGAAAATCGACATTTATTTCGATAATAATTGATGTCTGGAGGTTATATTGACCAATCGAGTAATTAATCGGATAAATGAGCAATTAATTGCTATTAATTCACATGATTATAACTATTTATTCACATGTGTGTACTATTGATTCACATTCTTGTACTATTAGGGGAGGTGGTGCAAGATTGATAATACTTGCATGACTAAGTTAAAAATGGAGGTATAGTTGAAGGTACTATACTGTAATTCGTATTTTCACATGATTATAATTATTGATTCACATTATTTTCTATTAGGAGAGGTGATGCAAGTTTGATAATACTTGCAGGACTAAATTAAAAATGAAGAAAAAGAGGAAGGTATTATACTGTAATATTTTGAGCCCCAAAACGTGCAATTATCGAAACTATATTTTCCTATAAATAGAAGCTCATTCTTCCTTCATTTCTCACCAATTCACTAAAGCTATAGAGAAATTTTTATAGAGAGAAATTATAGAGATAAAGAAGAAGAGAAGTCTGCTACCTCACTATTCCAGTTTCCAGTTTTTTCTAAGGTAAGGGGTATTATTCTTTCGTATTCATGAAGAGAGTTATTTTCTTTTAATACTCGTATGAGTTGTTATTCCATTCTTTATTATTATGTTGAATAACTCCGCTCATGCTAAGTACCGCATACATGGTGAAATTCTTCTCATTATTCCATTCTTTATTATTCTCGTTGGAATAACCTCGTCTGCAAGGGTCTATCACATGCCCGTGAATTCTATTGTTATTCCATTCTTTATTATTCATTGAATAACTCGTCTGCATGCGGTCTATCGCATGCCTGGTGAATTCTATTGTTATTCTATTCGTTATTATTCTGTTGGAATATCCTGTCTGTGCGGATTACGTATGACCTGGTTCCAATCTTTATTATTCTGTTTGAATATCCTATCTGTGCGGGTTACACATGACCTGGTTTTATTCTTTATTATTCTGTTGGAATAACCTGTCGGTGCGGATTACGCACGCCTGGTGAATTCTTCTATTATTCCATTCTTTATTATTCTGTTGGAATAACCTGTCTATGTGGATTACCGCATGCATGGTGAATGATCCTTCGTAGTCATTCCTTATTAAATTGTTGAAATGATATGTCTACGTGAATTACCGCATGGTGGGCAAAAATCCATTTGCGGTTTCATATATTCTATTATACTCAGTTGGTTAAAGTTTTGGCTTTTATACTCCATGAAATTAGTGGAATATCCTTGATATTTACGCTTCATCTAGTATCTTTTCATGGAAATATTCTTCTGAGCATTCTTAAATTTTACTCCACAAAGAAGTATCATGTTGACAATTTGGACGTTATTGATTTCTGGATAAATTAAAATTATAAATCTTTAAAATTTATCCTTGAACTTGTTTCATTGAATTATTATGTCATTGTCATCATCCTCATGCTTATATTGTGATGGAAGTCATCTTTGGCTTATGTACACAGATGGACTTGGTATGATTATAACCAGGGATTATTCAGTATAATCATGACTGTAATGTGACGAATGATGTGGTAAAAGTCCTCATTGTCCTATAGTTCATTGATGGACAGTTGTTGGTGTGATTATGACCAAGGATTATTCAGTATAGTCATGACCATTGATGATTACATGAATATCCTTGGCCGTGATGCAGGGATGATTCGATTTTATGTATTAAGCTGAGTCTCAGCGATAAAGTTGATGAAAAACTTTTTAAATCTTAGAAGATAGTAGATTTTATGCTCTACTTGACTCTTCTAATGGATTGTTTGTTCCGCTGTAGTTAAACTTGTTGTCTATTATATTCTATCAGTTTAACATTGTTGAAGGCTAATGATAATTTATTCTGCATTATCTTAGTCATAATATTTTTTACTAGGCTAGTTGAGCTCACCCTTTCTTTCACTGTTCTCTTCAAGAAATGAGAACGTAATGGGACTAGTCGGGGAACGAGTGATTTCATTCCAGATGATGATAGCATTAGTAGTCCTCACTATTCTGTTAAATAATGTGACAATAAATGTAATGAGGACTCCATTGAGTGTGGATATTGTCTAGATGACAATATTCTTATTAAAACTCTTAGATTATGTTTTGTCGTATTTTACACGACTGTTATATAATTAAGTTGTATTTGAATTTTGTACCATGTATTTGGCGACTCAAGATGGGTGATGTATACCTGTTTTGGGGACGTCACAGAGCTCAACAAGATGTTTTGGTGTACAGCATGTACGTGAGCAACGACCTTTACCTCCACAACGATAACACAAATTCTCTATGGTCTTTTTATCTTTATCACTTTTGTCGCATTTTCCATCCTTATGTTCCCACTTCTGGTGGATATATATGTGAGAAATTACTTCATCGATGATTATTTTGACCATGTCCACGACCACGACTACTGGTGTGACCTCTGTCTTTTTCATTAGATGATACGACATTCATTGCAGGAAATGGAGCAGAGCCAGTTGGATTGGCCTCATGGTTTCTCATCAATAACTCATTATTTTTTTCAGCCACAAGGAGGCATGAAATCAGTTTAGAGTATTTCTTAAAACCCTTTACACGATACTGTTGCTGTAGGAGCATATTAGATGCGTTAAAGGTGGAGAATATTTTTTCTAACATATCAACATCAGTGATTTTTTTCTCCACATAACTGTAATTGAGAACTTATTCTAAAAATTAGTTATATTCACTTACATATTAAAATCTTGTAATCTCAAGTGCATCCAATCATAACGAGCTTTAAGGAGTATTACAGTTTTCTGGTGGTCATATATTTCCTTTAGACTTGTCCAAAGGATAAGTGGATCTTTAATAGTCAAATATTCAGTTTTAAGTCCCTCATGGAGGTGATGACAAAGAAATATCATCGCTTTGGCCTTATCTTGACTAGATGTTTTGTTCTCTTCTTCCGAGAACGTTTGCATCTGAATTTTAGCATCTAACAACCATGATAAATAATTCTTTCCAGTAATGTCAAGAGTCACAAATTTGAGTTTTGCAAGGTTTGACATTATGAACAATCACAAGTATGTTGAAATTGTTAGAAGAAAATATTCTAGAATATTACAAAAAAATGAATCCATAACGAAACCAGATTAATATGTAACAGTAATATAAATAACATGAACAAACTAATATATCAATCCAAATAATGACATATGCAATGATATAATAATATGTAAGTATTTTTTTCAACAGCTGAAAGTGAGGCGTAAGCCTGAGATGTACCATGCATGTCTTTTGACTATGAGTTTTACATATATATTTATATATATATATATATATATATATATATATATATATATAAAGGATCAAGTGCATACCCTTATTTTTACTCACCGTGCTCACCCCCTTTAGCGACGGACACTGGCGATGGCGTTTTATATATATCTGCCGTTTACATACTTTTAGCGACGGACAACATATAGCGTCGCTAAAAGTATAGACGACGCTGTACATAATTCTAATCATTATCGTCATCCGTCGCTAAACTGGGGTGAGTACGGTGAGTAAGATAAGGGTATGCACTTGATCCCACCAGATATATATATATATATATATATATATATATATATATATGAATATTAAGTTTCAGGCACGTCTAGATCATAATGTTTTAACAAGCAAGTAAAGTTTTAACAGGCAAGGCATAGTGCTAGACAATGAATTACCTCAAGAAAATCCATAACCAAATTTGCAAAATAAGATTACCTGAAAATTGGATTTTTGAGTTTTGAGAAGATGAAGCTAGTATGGTATCACAACTTGAAAGTTTAGAGACTCGTGCTGATAATGTATTATATAATTAGAGATAACACAAGGAGAGAATAAGAAGAGATATTTTCTTGTATTCTTCAAGTCTATCAATACATGGATGGTAAGCCTCTATTTATAGGCTTTATAAATGCATGAATGAAAGATAGAAGATGAAAAGATAATATAATCATAATTAGGGGAATAATGAAAAGTTCATCATCCATGTACCAATAAAGAGGGAATAGGAAATGAATGGACATCCATATTTTTAACTGTTCATAACATTATCTACCATTATAAATTGAGGGACTTGACTCTCTTTTATTATACAATTGTTCCAATTTCATTCAATACATCATATTTATTTTTATTTTTTATAGTTTTAAGTAGTAAAATTGAAATGAACATCGATTAATTAATTTATATTATTGAGTGGTATAATTGTTCCAAAAATAAAAATAATGTGGCACTTTTCTACTATTTGATGAACATGTGAGTTTTTCATCAAGATTTTAATGGTTATTTTTTAACTTTTAAATAATTATTTTTTTAATTATTCAAAATATTTGTAATATCTGTAGACACCCAAAATTTGCACGTATTCTTTAACTATATGACAAGATGGCAATAATGTCCATCCATAACGAGATGAGGGTGTCAAAGCCAAGATTATAGATCCCAAGACAATTACTTGGATTCCACACATGGGCCTTGAAGTACTAATATGTAAAAAGGAAGGAAAAAGGGTTAGTCAGTGCACAAGGGAATGAGTTTTCTCCAGTTTTCTCCCTCATTTCAGATCCAAAAAGGGTCAATTTATATACCATTATGTAGGTCTCAAAAAGAGCTTTTTAGATTGGGGTGTCATTGTAACACCCCCTTTCCGAAATAGAAAGAGAGGTTACTCAAAACACAACAAAGCTGATGAAATTATAACAAGGCCCCAAGACACAAAACAATAGTCCAAAAATCTGATAAATAACACAAGTCAAACCATAATAAATATTAAACTGGCTAAAACCATGATCTAAAGTATTTATTACAACTCCAAATAAACTATTGGATCACAGCATAAACAAAATATCTAAACCATTTGGATAAAAGGAAGCTCTCGTCATACTTGCCCATGATCCCCCTTGTTATATGCCAGAAGAAAAACACAGCATGAGCCAAATGCCCAGTACGGATATAGAGTACAAGAATAATGAAACGAAATAACTAACACAATTAAATACACATGATACACATGTACATCACTATAAATATCAAAATAAAATTTAGACATGATACACTAGTCTAAAGAGTACAAATATGAGTACTACTACAGCGCCAAAACAAAATTATCACAACAAATTGACAAGGAATAATTATGAGAGGCAATACTAAATTTTGAAATGAATAACGTAACGAACAAATTAAAAACAAAAGAATCTCACTGAAAAAGTACATAATCCGTACATGGAGTAAGTAATGTAATACCCAAAAATTTATATTCCAAATATGACTTGTTAAATTCCTTCCTTCCAAACTAATCAAAAAGAATAAATAATTTATAAATTTAAAGAGTTATATAATATTAAATTTAACAACAATTAACTTTTATAATTTTGTTAAACTTCCAAATTCATATATAAACATCTTTAACATGCTTAAAACCAACTCGCCTATGATAATAACTTCCAAAAAATATATTATACAATAATTTTGAATTCTCGTAAAATTATTTATCTAATTATTAATATACATATATAATGGTATATTTACTACATAATATTATGTAGTACACTCCATAATACTAAAAAGTAAAACATACTCCATTAACCTTCCCACATGTCACATTCTGCTCATATCAAGTCTGTTAATATATATAATTTTAAATTATTACATCGCTAATTAAGCATAACTAAAGCCATTATACTCCTTAATCCAACGTATTGAACACAAGTTATCATAGAAAATTAATTGACTTTTAATAATTAAACCTTTCTTATCTCCTTATGTATAAAATAGTTCACTTCTATACATAGATATGTAGTATACATATTTAATAAATTAACATGCACACCAATAAAAGAACAAAGCAATTATTTATTAAAAGTTATTTTACACTACCTTTTTCTTCCTATGAAGTAGATGAGCTCTTTGATTTCCCCTTTTTCTGTTCCTTTTATTTTCGCCTCACGCCCAATTGCTTTCAATTCGTAATAGAACTAATGTACTTAGGGTTAGGTTTTAGATACTTATTTATTTCTTAATAGATCTTATTAATTCTCTTAATTATAATAAGATTTTACTCTCAGACAATATAAGTTAGACCCAATAAGTTTAAAAAACCCAAAATAATGAAATTTCTTATTTATTATAATCCACATAAATTAAATACAATTTGACCCAAATAAAAACAAAGTCCAATTAATATGTTTTAAAATAAAATATTTTTTTTATTATTTAATATTTATTTATTTTACTGGGTATTACATCACCTACCCCTTAAAAAGGATTGCGTCCCCGAAATCAAAAGAAAAGAACGTACCTAATTATAAAAAAGATGCGGATAATCCGCTCGAATAGACTTCTCTATCTCCCAAGTAACTTCCCGTTCTGAATGATTTTTCCACAAAACCTTAACAAACGGAATAATTTTCCTCCTCCTCATAATCCGCTCTTTACAATCCAAATCGCCTCAACTTGCTCCTCAAATGTAAGATCATCATGAATCTTATCGAACGAATATTGCACCACACGCAACGGATGATGTCAATAATGTTAGGTTTGTAATATTCATCAACGCAATCAAATTGCAAAATTAAGCGGAAGCGTGTAAAAATCAGAGTTTAAAAATTTACAAACCATATACCCGGATCACCCTTTATGCATAATTATTAATTAAACGAAAAGATAAAGAATAAAATCATACCCTTGAAGATCGAGCTTCCTCAGGTACAAGTTCACCTCCAAATCCTTTCGCGTTCAACTTGAATCCACCGGGTTTGGTTCCTTCCTTTGATCAACGTTAGCCACCCATATGTTTGGCCTCTAGAGGTGATCCACCAAGAAAGAAAAAGATTCAAGAAGAAGGGTGGTTGGCTAAACCCTAGTTTTTCTATCTCTATAGAAAGGGTGTACCCTCCCAACAATTGGAATTATTACGTATGTTGAAAAATCAACAACCCCTACCACCCATAATAAGACTCCTCTTATTAATAGATGTGGGCAACCCATCTTAACAATTAAGGAATTGGGTTTTATTTAATTAATTAAATTCTTTTAATTAATTAAGCTCCCTAATCATATTAGGAATAATTAATTAAACTCTTTTAATTAATTTAACCTCCTAATCCTATTAGGAATAAATGAGAGTACTTATATTAAATTAATTCCTAAACTCTTTTAGAAATTAAAATAATAATAATTGTAATAATATTAATAAGACTCCTCTTATTAATTTATATTTAATATTTCTAAAATATTAAATAATAATATTAAACTATTTAATTTATTCTATCACCATAGATTAAATTAAATATACTTAACATATTATTACGATTATGCCATTAACTTCTTAAATAATTATTCTTCCTTTTATGGTGTGACCCTTTAGGTTCTCCATATTAAACCTATTGTGAATAAATCAATTAGAATAATTCTAATCTTATTTAAATAAATAAATTAAATAATTAATTTATTTAAATAAATAATATTTATTCTACAATAGGATAAGCCTCCCTAGCGATCAACGACTTTCCGTATAATATAGATTTCAATATTAATCATTAAAGAACCTTTGAGTAAATAGTTACCGTATAATTCAATCCTTCCACCATACAATGTCCCCAATTAAATATAAGACATGGAATTACATCACAAGTCTTATTTTATTTAATTATATGTATTTCGATCCTTAAATGCATGACTCCAAATAATGCAAATTAGAAACTCCTTTCTAATTTCATTCTCTTTGCCAAGGACTACTGGGTTGTCATTTATCGAATCACATAGACATTTCTCTTCTTTTATTGAAGTGGTAGATTCTTTATCGATCATACATTATCTCCATGTATAACTTATTATACCCAAGCATACCTTTGATATACCCTAAGGGTCTTAAGGAATAAGTCAAAGTATAACTCATCATACATAAGATACTATGATGATCTCAAGTCCAAGGATTACTTGTACTTACTATCACTACAAATTCCTATCGACAGCAAATAAAACTCCATTAGGTATTCCTTAGCGAGCCAATGCTCAAAGAACTTATTCTCTAATAAGCACCTACATACTTGCTTTTAGTGTCTCCACACAAAAATGATCATGAGATCAATCATCCTCATCCAATGAGCAAGCAACGTATGTACCAATCTATCCTGATTCACTAATCCCCAATTTAGTAATCCAATGATTGGGAACTATTTTAGTTTTAAGCTTTCTAAGAATTTAGATCTCATTAGAATGATCATCATCATTATTCTAAAAGCATTGCTTAAAACTACGGGTTTATCACATATTATAAAACAAAGATCATGTAGATAATTAAAAGCCTTTAATAAATTAATACTTTTTATTAATAAATGAATAAGATTGTTACAAAGTATATGCTTTATCATCAAACATGATTGGCTTGTGTGCATACTACTTTCAATCTCCCTCTCGCACTAAAGCCAATCGCCATCAGATCTTATACTCTTCTTCTCTAAGTGACGATTATCCTGGCATTTGGATAAGCTTTAGTTAATGGATATGTAATGTTGTTTATGAGAGTCCACTATCTCTATAGTGATTTCCCATCTTTCAATGATTCTAATAATCAAATGAAAGTGCCACAACACATGTTTAGATCCAAGATGAGACTTAGAACTATTCCTAGTTCTCAGAATGAACTTTTATCCAAACAATCAACTTGCAGCCTTCATTTATAGCTACTTACTTTGTCTTTATCACTAAACCAAAGAACTCTTTCTTTGTTTGGAACCTTTCCAATTCACTCGTACCACTTTTCAAGGTAACACTTTACCTTAAAGTGGATTTTCTATCGCCTCGTCTCTCCTCTGAAAAACTTGAGACCGTAAAGCCCTCTAGTTTTAATTCGCACCCACCATGTATGCTCACATCCTTAGTGCTTGCTTAGAACTTTAAGATGTTTTTCACCGCCTTACAAAGTTGATCTTCTCCATTATGACCGATCAACATCGTGTCTCGTATATTTCATTGCATACATGATTGTCACTCATGCGATCTCTCTTCTTTGGAGTCTATGGGGACTATTAAGAGAAATACACTCCATAGCTCATCGACATGAAACATCTCTTGAGTTTGCCATGCTAAACGACTTTAGCATCAAATGAATATACGCCTCGGGTTAAGTCGAGCATCCTCCTTTTAAATCTATCTATATAGATTTATATACCCAATTAAGATACTCTTCCAAATCATTCATGGAGGAATGTTTAGACAACTTTATCTTTACTGATTGTAGCATTGGTATGTTATTCCTCATCCGTAGTATATCAACATATAATACTAGAAATTTCACGACGCCCCCACTCGACCTTTTTGTACACACTAGAAGTCTTACCTCATCGAATGTATCTCCTCGGATCATCATCTTCTATGATGCGTACCTCATCATCATCATCTATGATGAATCCATACCTCCTAGGTATCTTCTTGTGACTATTCCAGATTTACGATTCGGTTGTGGTACAACAGTCTCATCTACAGTTTCCTCTTATTTGACTTATAGTGTTTTGTGGTTCTTGAACTTTTCAAGATCTATTATCCTCCCACTAGCCCCTTCATTGATAAACACCTTTATCTTGTAGGGAGCGTGTTTCGTAATAAACACCTTTTGCTAAGTAGAATTATAGAACATATATACCCTAAACTTACTTTAGGATGTCCCACAAATCAGACATGTCAAATCTTGTCCCAAGCTTATCCTTTGAAACCTTTTCACATAAGTTGACAACCCCTTATCTTAACATACTTAAGATTAGGAATCCTCCCTCGTCCATAACTTTTATGGAGTCTTGGGGTTGGATTTTGAGGTTACCTTTTCGTAGATATGCACCATTTCTAGGACATTATCCTGTAAGGATACCGGAATGTTGGTAAAATCATTATGGACCGCACCATGTCCAACAAGGTACGATTTTTCATTCAGTTACATCAATCAATTATTACAGATCGATGTGTCCATTATCGAAAAAACCATTTGAGATGATCCAAACTTATTGCACAAGTATTTATTCCTCGATCTAATCAAAGAATCTTAATACTTTGCCAATTTGTTTCATTTCAATTCTTTGAACCTTTCAAATAATTCATACTTGTATTTCAAAGAAATACACACATTCAACTCTTTGAATGATCATCTCCTTTTCTTATACTAATTTGTTCAATATGCAAAATTATTTTCATGTAAGTCAAGTATACAAAATTTATTAAGTAATATTCCATTTATACAAAACATTATTATTATAAATAGAACAACAATTGTTCTTAATTATAATACCAAAGATTTCATTGTCCAACAATAAATGGAAATAATATTTTTAACAAGAACTGGAATATAATAACAACTTATCGACTTAATAGATTTGCCCGTAGGCATTGCTAAATTATAAGTTTCTATAGCTAATGCAAAGAACCTTTGCTTCATTTTCCACACATGATCTACTTATATTTGTTTAGCTTTCTACTCGCTTGGTCCCTTCATAAATCTATATTTATGATAACCAAAGTCGGTATCCAATACCCAAGTAGAACCTCGACTTAAAGAAAAATTTATTTAAATCATGAACAAAATTGCATTTGTAACCAAAACTTCACTAAGCTTCTTTGGTTATCCTCTCGCAAGATGCTTCTCGCAGCTTTCTTTCCAAAGGTCCAGCTTATTGCAAAGGGAAGCAAACTCCTTTGCTATCAGTGACGCTTTTGTTCTTATTATCCTTTGTTTTGCCTTTTCATTTACCTTCTTTGAATCGCTTCTTCTTTCGAAAGATCCTTTGGCCCCTACCAAGAAGACTTGATCTTTCTTGGTTGGAAAGTGACTCTCAACATTTTTTAACATGTTAAGCAAATCAATGAGGTGATATCTAGCTTGTTCATATGAAAAATTCACAACAATTGTGAAAGGAGTCCGAGAGTGAGGGCAAGATCAAATCTTGCTCAACTCTCCATCCATGACAAAACCAAATATCCTAATTGATCAATCAAATTGATTATGTTAAGAACTTTTTGTCTGCATTTATAGTGCCATTGGCCATTCTAGATCTAAGAAGAGCTCCTTAGATATCTCGATATCTATCAGTCTACTTTCCTCACCATCAACTACTTGATGTGCGAATAATATAGTAGAAGCATCCATAGTTTCATGCCGACGTCAAGCTCAAGTTACTCATGGATGCGAGCATGATGCATCGAGCCAATCAGGCATCATCTTGCCACTTTCTAAAAGTAGCAATCTCTTCCTCAGAGGGCATTATCTGCAACCATTGCAGGATAGACGATTAAGGACATAAGATAACTTTTCACGCTATGAGAACTATTCTCAAATTCCTTAACCAATCCGCTTAATTTGGCCCAAGTTAATTTAGCATCTAATATGCTTCAGAGTGATAGTAATTTTAGACATTGTAAAATTACAGAAATGAATTTGTAATTAACAACATTTTAACATACATTCTTTTATTAATTACCAAAATAAATTAGGTCTTGTTTTAAATTGGTATCTCCCACTATTTTCTTCAAACTATATTACCCTCACTTATATAGTTCGACAAAATCTAATTAAAGATTTGCTAGTGAGAATAAGGATCCCATTTCAAATGTATATAGCCTTGTGGTGACACAACAAACTATATATAAATAAATAGGTAGACAACTTTTGTCAATTACATCAACTATGCAACTCCTCAGATTTTGCCTCTTAGATTATTTTGATCAAGTGGTGGCACATCCGAATCAAAATTATCCAAGTTAAGTCCAACCTAGCACTCCATATATTCAAAAGAAAATATCATCCTTGTGGTGACACAACAAAACAATATTGTTCAATTTTCTTTATAAGCATTAAATGTGATAATTAACATCTTAAATACTTAATACTTGCCTTGTGGTGACACAACAAACTCATATTAAATATTTAATACTCTATTAATTTTATCATGCTAGAAGGCTTACGCTCGATATTCCAAATATCTTTGAACGCTTAGGACTTAATATAAAAATTGAGGGTTTGTTATTAATTTGTCTCATCTTGTTTAGCGCATGCATTTATATATATATATATAAAATACGCGTCATATTAATAAACATGCAAGTATGTTTGCATAATATATAATATATATATATAGTATAAGCATGCACATATAATACTATATTCTACCCGGATTGATTTTGGACTTTTATTCTAGTTTGGTCTACTAGAGAGCCACCAAGTGAACCAAAAGGTCAAACCCTAGGGGTGCAAGAAATAACATTTAAATATAACTATTACATTTAAACCCGGGCTCCATTACAAACGGGTCTTCAAACGCTTCTTGTCCCTTGATCTCCAATTCTTCAAAATAATTCAAACTATTCCTATTACAAAACTATTTAAAATAAATAGAAACCTTGATCAGCAGTCAAGGGGAAGTACATAGGAGAGAGATAGAATTTACTTTAAGAAAAATTAGAAAAGACGAGGTACGCAGACCCCATTTAATAAAACCCATACATTCATGCATCCAACTAAAATAAAATCCAATCACATTGGTCAATAGTCCTTAATCAATCCCATTTATTATCATACACATCACCATATGCATCAATAAATAACATTCATCTTATGAATAATAAACATTTAATATATATATTGATATCATTTAATGGGCAAATTTAGTTAGTATAAAATCTATTTTTGAATAAAAATAAACTCCTTTATTTTAATCCAAATTTAAATCAAAATAAAACTATTTTATTTTAATTTATCCTATTTTGAATAAAATAAACTATTTTATTTTAATCAAAATCTTTAATCAAAATAAACTCCTTTATTTTAATTAATTATGGAATCCAATTCCATGTAATAAAAAAAATCTCTAATTAAAATAAACTCTTTTATTTAATTAATTATGGAATCCAATTCCATGTAAAAAAAAATATTAAAGGAAACACTTGATTATCTTTCCTATTCACAAATAAACTCCTTTATTTTGAATAATATGAAATCTTATTCCATATTTAAATAAACTCCTTTATTTAAGGAAATTAGGATTCTCTTTCCTATTCACAAATAAACTCTTTTATTTTTGAATAATATGAAATCTTATTTCATATCTAAACAAACTCCTTTATTTAAGGAAAGATGGATTTACTTCCCTATTCATAAATAAACTCCTTTATTTTAGGAAAATGAAATCCAATTTCAACTCCAATTAGTTATCATGGAATCCAATTCCAACTCTAATTAGTTAAGATGAAATTTAATTTTAAAATTAAAATAAATCTTTTATTTTAATATTAAAATAAACCTTTTATTTTAAGATTAAAATAAACCTTTTATTTTAATTATAAAATTATTTAAAATTAAAATAAAATTTTATATTTTAATATTAAAATAAACCTTTTATTTTAAAATTAAAATAAACTTTTATTTTAATTATATAATAATTAAGAATATATATATGTATATATATATTCGTAATATATATTATATATATATATATATATATATATTTAACCGTTCCCCTTTTTTTAATTTTTTTAACCGAATACATCACTTGCAATCTGTGATCGATTTCCATGATAACTTCATCAAAAAAAAGACTGAAATTCTTTTTTTTTTTTTTTTTAATTCCGTAGCTGGCACGAAGCATGACCGCCATGAATTAGTGAGTTATAATCATCAGCCAATCATTCACCTTGATTTCGTGCTGTGCATGTATCTTGATCATGATTACATGATTGCCTTGATTTCCGTGAATTCCTGCTGGTCATTTCCGTTGCCTTGTTTTCCAGCTTCTGGCTAGATTTTCATATATAGCAACGGATACTAGTTTTTTTTATTTTTTTTTATTTAAATTTTATACAATAAAATTATGCCCAATTAAATTATTCTAAACACATATCAATATACATATTAAATCAAAATAATTAATAATTCGCATAAAGGTCTGGCTTTGATACCACTATTAGGTTTGTAATATTCATCAACGCAATCAAATTGCAAAATTAAGCTTTTAAGCGTGTAAAATCGAGTTTAAAATTTACAAACCATATACCCGATCACCCTTTATGCATAATTATTAATTAAACGAAAAGATAAAGAATAAAATCATACCCTCAAGATCGAGCTTCCTTAGTACAAGTTCACCTCCAAATCCTTTTTCGCTCAACTTGAATCCACCTCGGGTTTGGTTCCTTCCTTTGATCAACGTTAGCCACCCATATGTTTGGCCTCTAGAGGTGATCCACCAAGAAAGAAAAAGATTCAAGAAGAAGGGTGGTCACTAAACCCTAGTTTTTCTATCTCTATAGAAAGGGTGTACTCTCCCAACAATTGAATTATTACGTGATGTTGAAAAATCAACAACCCCTACCACCCATAATAAGACTCTCTTTATTAATAGATGTGGGCAACCCATCTTAACAATTAAGAATTGGGTTTTATTTAATTAATTAAATTCTTTTAATTAATTAAGCTCCCTAATCTTATTAGGATAATTAATTAAACTCTTTTAATTAATTTAACCTCCTAATCCTATTAGAATAAATGAGAGTACTTATATTAAATTAATTCCTAAACTCTTTAGAAATTAAAATAATAATAATTGTAATAATATTAATAAGACTCTCTTATTAATTTATATTTAATATTTCTAAAATATTAAATAATAATATTAAACTATTTAATTTATTCTATCACCATAGATTAAATTAAATATACTTAACATATTATTACGATTATGCCATTAACTTCTTAAATAATTATTCTTCCTTTTATGGTGTGACCTTTTAGGTTCTCCATATTAAACCTATTGTGAATAAATCAATTAGAATAATTCTAATCTTATTTAAATAAATAAATTAAACTATTAATTTATTTAAATAAATAATATTTATTCTACAATAGGATAAGCCTCCCTAATGATCAACGACTTTCCGTATAATATAGATTTCAATATTAATCATTAAAGAACCTTTGAGTAAATAGTTACCGTGATAATTCAATCCTTCCACCATACAATGTCCCAATTAAATATAAGACATGGAATTATCACAAGTCTTATTTTATTTAATTATATGTATTTCGATCCTTAAATGCACAACTCAAATAATGCAAATTAGAAACTCCTTTCTAATTTCATTCGCTTCGCCAAGGACTACTTTGGGTTGTCATTTATCGAATCACATAGACATTTCTCTTCTTTATTAGAAGTGGTAGATTCTTTATCGATCATACATTATCTCCATGTATAACTTATTATACCCAAGCATACCCTTTGATATACCCTAAGGGTCTTAAGGAATAAGTCAAAGTATAACTCATCATACATAAGATACTATGATGATCTCAAGTCCAAGGATTACTTGTACTACTATCACTACAGAAATTCCTATCGACAGCAAATAAAACTCCATTAGGTATTCCTTAGCGAGCCAATGCTCAAAGGAACTTATTCTCTAATAAGCACCTACATACTTGCTTTAGTGTTCCACACAAATGATCATGAGATCAATCATCCTCATCCAATGAGCAAGCAACGATGTACCAATCTATCCTGATTCACTAATCCCCAATTTAGTATTCCAATGATTGGGAACTATTTTAGTTTTAAGCTTTCTAAGAATTTAGATCTCATTAGAATGATCATCATCATTATTCTAAAAGCATTGCTTAAAACTATGGGTTTATCACATATTATAAAACAACAATCAGTTAGATAATTAAAAGCCTTTAATAAATTAATACTTTTTTATTAATAAATGAATAAGATTGTTACAAAGTATATGCTTTATCATCAAACATGATTGGCTTGTGTGCATACTACTTTCAAATAACTCCTCAACACCGACACATGGAACATATTGTGCACATGAGCTAGCTTTGGAGGCAAAGCTAACCGATATGCAACCTCACCAACCCTTTCCAAAATCTCAAATGGGCCAATATATCGCAAACTCAGTTCCCTTTCAAACTAAATCGCCAAATACCCTTCCAAGGAGAGACTTTTAAAAACACATGCTCACCAGTTTCAAACTCTAAAGTCCTCCTGTGCTTATCAGCATAACACTTCTGTCGTGATCGAGCGGACCTCAATTTCTCCTTAGCCACTATACCTTTTTCGTAGTGATTTGGACTAACTCAGGCCCTTCTATGGCCCTTTCACCAACCTCATCCCAACAAGTTGGTGCCCGACACTTCCTACCATACAATGCCTTAAAAGGAGCCATCCCAATACTTTCATGCCAGCTGGTGTTATAAGCAAACTCAACTAGGCTAAAGTAATCATCCCAATTATCCGACCACTCAAGTGCACAAGACCTCAACAAGTCCTCCAATATCTGAATAGTCCTTTCAGATTTCCCATCAGTTTGCAGATGGAAAGAAGTACTGAAGTTGGGCTGAGTACCCCTAGCTCGTTGAAACCCTTTCCAAAATCGTGAAGTGAATCGTGGGTCCCGATCTAAAATAATAGATACCGGAGTACCATGAAGTCTAACAATCTCCTGCTGAAAGATTTGTGCCAACATATCCACCGAGTAACCCTCATGGATAGCTAAAAAGTGTGCCAATTTGGTCAGCCAGTCCACTACTACCCATATGGCATCATTCTTCCTGAATGTCTTTGGCAAACCAGTCACAAAATCCATCTTGATATCCTCCCACTTTCACACTGGAATGTTTAACTATTGCAGCAAACCACTAGCTCGTTGATGTTCTATCTTCACTTGTTGACAAGTAAGGCACTTGCCCATATATTCAGCCACATCTCACTTCATCCCATTCCACCAAAAATTATTCTTCAAATCCCTATACATCTTCGTAGAACCTGGATGAATAGAAAATGGCTAACTATGAGCCTCAACCAACACAACCTCTCGAATGATTAGACTCGACGGTAGACACAACTGCTCGCCCAACCAAATCACACCATGATCATCAATATAAAACTCAGGCTGCTTGTCCTCCTCTAGATTCTATGTCATACTCGACAATTCTTCATCTTCCTTTTGAGCTTCTTTGACCCGCGAGATAAGAGAGGGCTCCACTCTCATACCTGCCAAATGTCCATCTGAACCTTGTACATACAACTCCAACTCTAGCCGCTCCATATTCAAAATAGGATGAGTTTGTGTAATAAGGGATGCTACACTCCCAAAACTCTTTCGTCTAAAAGCATCTGCAACCACATTTTCCTTCCCCGAGTGATACTGAATTTTAGCATCATAATCTTTTAGAAGCTCCCACCAATGCCTCTGCCTCATGTTGAGCTCCTTCTGAGTGAAGATGTATTTAAGACTTTTGTGACCGGTGAAGATATCACAAGTCTCTCCATACAAATAATGCCTCCAAATCTTTAGGGCAAAGATCACCGCTGCCAACTCCAAATCATGTGTAGGGTAATTCACCTCGTAAAGTTTAAGTTGTATAGAAGCATAAGCAATCATTTTACCGTGTTGCATTAAAACACACCCAAAACCCTTCTTAGAAGCTTCACTATAAATCTGGTAACATCATATCCTCAGCGGTAAGGTAAGTAATGGAGTTGTCATAAACCGTTTCTTCAACTCCTCAAAACTTTTCTCGCGCTCCTCATTCCACACAAACTTTGTGCCCTTTCCCATTAACTAAGTTAAAAGTAAGGCAAGTAAGGAAAACCCTTCCACAAATCTCCTATAATACCCTACCAAACCCAAGAAACTCCTAATCTCTGTCATCATAGTAGGTATCGACCATTTAGTGATAGCCTCAACCTTCTCAGGATCCACCTTACTGCCTTCAACATAAACAACGTGGACCAAAAATGCCATCTGCTCTAACCAAAACTAACATTTAGAGAATTTAGCATACAACTTCTCTTTTTACAAAATCCCCAACACTGTGCGAAGATGTTCCTCATACTCTTCCTTAGACTTGGAGTAAACCAAAATGTCATCAATAAAGATAATAACAAATTGGTCCAAGTAGTCCCTGAACACCCGATTCATTAAATCCATAAACATTGCCAGAGCATTAGTCAACCCGAATGACATCACCAGAAACTCTTAATACCCATAGCGAGTACGAAAAGCTGTCTTAGGGATATCCTCATCCCTCACCCTCAACTGATGATAGCCCGATCTCAAGTCTATCTTTGAAAAATACTTTTTCCCTTGAAGTTCGTCAAACAAGTCATCAATCCTCATAATGGATATCGGTTCCTGATGGTAATCTTGTTCAACTCCCTGTAGTCTATGCACAGCCTCATAGACCCATCCTTCTTCTTCACAAACAAAACTGGAGCACCCCACAATGAAACATTCTACTGAATCAGACCACAATCTAACATTTCTTGCAACTGCTCGTTCAACTCCTGTAACTCCAATGGTGCCATCCGATACGGCACCTTAGAGATAGGTTCCGCACCAGGAACAATCTCAATAGCAAACTTCACTTCCCACTGCAGTGGCAACCTTGGTAACTCCTCAGGAAACACATCAAAAAAGTCACAAACAAATGGAACATCCTTAATATGGGACTCACCCTTAGAGAGATCCTTTACAAACACCAAATACCCCTCACAACCGTTTGCCACCAACTTCCTAACCGTCAAAGCTGAAATTAACTTCACCACTTTACTTGGATGTGAACCCTAAAACACGAACTCTAGAGACTTCACATCTCCAAATATAACCTTCTTCGCCTTACAATTAATAGTGGCCTGGTGCTTATACAATCACTCCATCCCAAGAATGACATTAAAATCATCCATACTCATCGGAAGAAGATTAACCCTACGAATCATATCCCAAAAACTGATCGCACACCCTCGATATAAATCAGAAATACCAACAGAATTCCCCATCGGGGTAGCAATAGACATAACATAATCTAAGGATTGAGATAGCACACCCAGGTGCGTAACAAAAGACTGAGCAACAATAGAATGAGTAGAACCCGTATCAAACAAAATAGAAGACCCATGACTGCCAACTAAAAGAATGCCAAAAATAGTACCAGGCGCACATATCGTTTGGTTGTACGTCAAAGCAAAAACTCGACCACCCTGACGCTCACCTCCATTGCCACCATTTTCACCACTTCCACCATTACCACCTAGACCAGTACAATCCCTAGCAATATGAACTATCTGTCCAAACAAGAAGCATGCACTTATGACTCTATGACACTGTCTCCGTAGATGATTAGCCCTACAAGTAGCATAAGGAGCTATCAGAATAAGATTTGGGTTACCCCCACCAGCTGGTTCCGGATAACGACCCTGATTCTGCCCCTGCTAACGATTCTGACCATGCCAAGGTAGCTAAAGCTGACGATTCGATAATTGCTGAGGCAACTGCTGATAACCCTTTTTCTGATTCTGATCATGCTATTGCCCCTGCTGGCCACAACCATTCCAATTCCACTAACCACCTTAATTTTTCCCATGCTGACATGAAGTTTGGCCCTGCTGGTCATCTCTGTCCCTCTTTCGACTCCCTTCCAATTTAGAATACCGAAAGTCCTGTCGGTCCATCTCAATATTTTTGGCCGTATTTTCCACAGTTGACACATCTGCAAACTTGGTGTTAATGAGATGCTGCCGATACCTATAATGAATTCTCCACTTAAACTTCTCTGCCTGTTCTGCTACGGTCCCTGCTGAGGTTCCCACAAAGCCTGCCAACCTGGTAAACCTCATCATAAAATCCGTGATGGACTCATCATCTTTCTATCGAATAGATAGATATTCTCTGGCATAGGCCTCTTTATCAGTAGCTGGGAAGTACTGCTGATAGAAGACCTCACAAAATTCTACCCAACTAAGTGTCCCAACATATCCATCACCCTTTGTTACTTTCACCGTCTTCCACCACCTCTGTGCATCCCCTACTAGCTTGTAAGCTGCAAGTAACACTCTTTGATTATCCGAGCACCATAACACATAAAAAATCTTCTCTAAGAGGGAAATCCAATTCTCTACCTCAACTAGAGTTGGAGCTGAACTGAATGACTGTGGTTTTTATTTATAAAATCTCTCCAACCATACATACATTGGAACCACCTATTGATCATGACCATCCGCATTCCCTCCCCCTTCGTTTTCCCATGGACCATTATTTCCCTGGTTCCCCTGCTAAGGAATTTCTGGCTGCTGCTGCATTGCCTGTACAACCTGTGCCACTAACTGCGGTAAAGCCTGATTAATCGCTTGATTCACCAAGGTAGCGAATTGAGCATTAAATCTGATCATTAGGTTACTTATTGGGCTAACCCTCACATCTTCCCCTATTATTACCTCGCCTCCCAGTAACTCTGGCAGATCTACGAGCAATCTATTAAAGAGATCAACGAATAGATAACAAAGTAGATTAGAGACAGATTCTAATATAGTTGATATGGTAGCTGAATAGGAAATCAAACAGAACAAAACCTAACCTATAAGTTTACCCATAACTTATAGGTCAAACCTAAATAGGTTTTTTACAAAAAAGAACCTAAGTTTTGATACCAACTCTGTAACACCCCCTTTCCGAAATAGAAAGAGAGGTTACTCAAAACACAACAAAATTGATGAAATTATAACAAGGCTTGAAGCCACAAAAAAATAGTCAAAAAATCTGATAAATACCACAAGTCAAACCATAATAAATATTAAACTAGCTAAAACCATGATCTAAAGTATTTATTACAACTCCAAATAAACTATTGGATCACAACATAAACAAAATATCTAAACCATTTGGATAAAAGGAAGCTCTCGTCATACTTTCCCTTGATCCCCTTTGTTATATGCCAGAAGGAAAACACAGCATGAACCAAATGCCCAGTACGGATATAGAGTACAAAAATAATGAAACGAACTAACTAACACAATTAAATGAACTGAACTGTAACAAATAAAACTAACACAACGAAATGATAAGCTGAATCAAATGGCTGTGTGTTATTTTATACCGAGCTCAAAGCAAATAGTAATATACCTTGCCACATAGGCAAGTCAAATAATGCCACACATGCAATCAAAATAATACCACATAGGCAATCACACATCAGACTGCGTAATCCAGATGCATGCAGAATTGAAAGGCGTGTTTGGCACAAACATCACCACTCCATAGAATAGAACAAAACATAAAACTAGGGTCAACCAATACGCCTCCCACAATAAATCACCAAATGGCCAACTCCCACTGGAGCACAAAACGGAGACGTCATGGACTGATCACACCGCCACGGAAGGTGTCATGCCTCTGCCAAGAGGACATGCCTGTGGTACCCCCACAGGTGGTTATAACTCAAGTATACCCTACAATATTCTAATAAAAATATCATATCACAACACATACGACATAATATTAACACAAAGGGTTCTAATATGTACATGTTAAATTGAACCGAATCAAAAACACAAAGTCTCCAAAATATATATTAACATGTACATCAGTACAAATATCAAAATAAAATTTAGACATCATACACTAGTCTAAAGAGTACAAATATGAGTTCTATTACAACGCCAAAACAAAACTATCACAATAAATTGACAAGGAATAATTATGAGAGGCAATACTAAATTTTGAAACGAATAACGAAACGAACAAATTAAAAATAAAAGAGTCTCGCTGAAAGAGTACGGAATCCGTACCTAGAGTAAGTTATGTAATACCCAAAAACTTATATTCCAAATATGACTTGTTAAATTCATTCCTTCCAAACTAATCAAAAAGAATAAATAATTTATAAATTTAAAGAGTTATATAATATTAAATTTAACAACAATTAACTTTTATAATTTTGTTAAAATTCCGAATTCGTATATAGACATCTTTTACATGCTTAAAACCTATCGCCTATGATAACAACTTCCAAAAAATATATTACACAATAATTTCAAATTCCCATAATATTTTTTATCTAATCATTAATATACATATATAATGGTATATTTACTACACAATATTATGTAATACACTCCATAATACTAAAAAGTAAAACATACTCCATTAACCTTCCCACAAGTCATATTCGTTTATATAAAGTCTGTTAATATATATAATTCTAAATTATTACATCGCTAATTAAGCATAACTAAAGCCATCATACTCCTTGATCTAACGTACTGAACACAGGTTATCATAGAAAATTAATTAACTTTTAATAATTAAACCTTTCTTATCTCCTTATGTATACATTAGTTCACTTCTATACATAGATATGTAGTATACATATTTAATAAATGGCTTAAATATGATTTACTATCCTAAACTATAGGCCATATTTCACTTCGGTGATCCACATTTCAATTTTGTCAATTAGATGATTGAACTATTAATTTTTTTTGATTTCATTCAATTGGGCCTGCCACGTCAGAAATTGCTGACATGGCATCCTAGTAAGCTAAATGAGTGCTTATGTGTAAAAAGAATATATATTTTTAATGAGATCAAAGTACAAAAAGGTAAAATAACAAATAAAACAACTAAAAATGCAGTTTTTTTAATAAAAATAAATAAAACACAGTTTTTTTTAATAAAAATAAATAAATCATAATTTTTTTTAATAAAACGCAGTTTTTTTTAATTAAAAAAATGCAGTTTTTTAATAAAAATAAATAAAACACAGCTTTTTTTAATAAAAATAAATAAAACATAGTTTTAAAAAAGCAATGCAATTTTTTAATAAAAAATGTAGTTTTTTAATAAAATAAATAAATCACGCTTTTTTTAATAAAAAAAAATAAAACACGCTTTTTTTCGATAAAAAAAATAAAACACAGTTTTTTTTAATAAAAAATTGTAGTTTTTTTAATAAAATAAATAAAACATAATTTTTTTTAATTAAAATAAATAAAACACATTTTTTTAATAAAAAAATGCACTTTTTTAATAAAAATAATTATTATATTATTTATATAATAATTATATAAATAATTTATATTATTTATATAATTATAAATAAATAATTATACAACTAATTTATATTATTTGTGTAATTTTTAGTTGTTTTATTTGTTATTTTACCTTTTTGTCCTTTGATCTCATTAAAAAAATATATTCTTTTTACACATAAGCACTCATTTAGCCTACTAGGATGCCACGTCAGCAATTTCTGGCGTGGGAGGCCCAATTGAATGAAATCGAAAAAAATTAATAGTTCAATCATCTAATTGACAAAATTGAAAGGTGGATCACCGAAGTGGAATATGACCTATAGTTTAGGGTAGTAAATCATATTTAAGCCTTAATAAATTAACATGCACATCAATCAAAGAACATAGCAATTCTTTATTAAAAGTTATTTTACACTACCTTTTTCTTCCTATGAAGCAGATGAGTTCTCTGATTTCCCCTTTTTTTGTTACTTTTTTTTTCGCCTCACGCCCAATTGTTTTCAATTCGTAACAGAACTAAAGTACTTAGTGTGACACCCTCAAATCTGGGTACTTCATTCCCACAAGATTTGGTGTTCACTGTCTAAACATTCATTTCTACATACCCAAATATAATAAAATTTAAGCAGTAAACCATTCCATTAAAGGGTTACATAACTTAATCAATAAATCTCCTAGGTTATCTAACCTTAAAAAAAACAACATACATCAAGTGCGGAAAATTAAATAATACATCATAGTATTTAATATAAAGTCTGACATCATGAAAGTCAATAAATTTTACAAGTCTTCAACACTTGTTCAATTTTCCTTTTCCTTTGCTAGTGGTTGGTTCATCAACCTTCTCAACTTTAGCTGCAATGATTATATATGAAAGAGTGAGCTGTCGACGTCAGGATTTTTATTTGTCCCTTTCTGGTCTTATCTTTTGGTGTTCTCATGTTAGGTGGGATTTGTTTGATTTTTTTTTTTGAAAAGGTCCGACATGTATATGTCGACGATTTGACTATAAGAGTTGCTAGTTGGTATTTTTAAATGGTTGCACCAACTCAACCGAGAAATGGTTTGCACATAGACCTAGTGATGTGACACTATTTAATTGGTCTGCAAAATCGAGATTCTTTAGGGTCCAGGGGCTTGATTAAGCGGAGGGAAGGTGTTAGGCACCCCCCCGACTTCCGTGGTGACAAGATTACTGCCACTTTTCCATTTAAACTTTTATCTAAATGTGTGTGTGTAGGCCTACGTGCAGTTGTTTAGAAGTAGTGCTATGCCTCGTCTGCACCTATATACAAAGGGTTTGAATTTTGTATAAAAGTTCAATTTTAACGAGATATGGCAGTGATGTTTTGTAAAATAGGTTTTTCAAACCCTTGTGCTTAATAGTAATTAAGCCTTTTGATACTTTCATTTTATAATGTGTTTGGCTGGATTGCTTTTATTATTTTCAAGATGCGAAAAATCTTCGAGAAAATAAGATACATAGCAGCGCCAAACTCCTTATGGGCATGAGAGCCATCTAAGAAAATTCAGACACCGTGAATAATTTATAAGCTGGTTGCAGCTAGAAATGCCCATCACTGGAACCGAATCTAGATTCAGAAACTGAATCTATGATCATATGATTCCTAGGCTCACATGATAAAGCAATATGTACAAAAGCTAAAAAAAGAACTAGGTTTGAATATATCTAAATCATTTCAACTTCATCAGTTCCAATTTAGTCACCATGAACTGGTTAAAGTGTGAAATGGCCAGATTGGAAAAAATCTAGCCCGTAGCAAAAGTTAGAAAACGAATTAGATTTGAGTAAATCTGAGTATTCCAGCTTCAACGGTTCTAGTTTAGTCACCATGAACCAGTTTAACTGAGAAATAGCCAGATTTAGGGAACACTAATTCGCAGATTGAGAAACAGTTATATATATATAAAAGCTATATATATATATAATGCAGTAAACGCACCAGAGTAAATCCAGGCTCAATTGAATCGAGTTCGATAAAAATATATATAAGTATTTATACATATATAAAAGCAATAAACACTCCAGATGTAAATCCAGGCTCAATCAAATAGAGTTTGATGAAGAGAGAGATATATATAAGTATTCATATACATATAAAAGCGGTAAATGCTCCGAATATTATATTCGGGCTCAATTAAAACATAGTTCGATAATATATATATATAAGCAATAAAGGCCATGGATCGACGATCCGGGCATACACACATACACACATGACTCTCTACGTGAATAAGAATGTACGGAATGGAAGTGAGAAAAGGCTTAAGAAATCTGAGATGTCTTACATTGGGCTGCCAAGAAGACTTCAGATAGCTTTTAATGAATGAATACTCGGTTTTCACCAGTTAAATATAGCAAAACACGAGCTCACTAGTGTTTGGAAAAAGAAAGCACTCAGTTTAAAGTGTGTATAGATTAAAATGGACATGGCTTTCTCGCCTTTTTCTTTTTTAAAATGGCCACCCCAGGCCCTCTATTTATAGAGGGGGGAGCCACAGGTCCACCTGTATCTGTCTGGGGTGCCTGTGATGCCCCCAAAGTCAGACCGCCACTTGGTCACTCGAATTTGGTTCATCACGTGCTCATGGTAATACAATAATAACTAAAATCACACATTCACAGCTAAAGATCTAATTTAGAATAATATACAATGCTTTATTATAATTATTCCCCCAAGTCTCACAACCTACAGTACTTAATAGATTACATAATAAATCAAATAAAGACTTATTACATAATCCTACTTAAGCTTAAACATAGTCTGAAAACAGTCTTAATACCACATAATAATTTTAATTCATAAAGGAACAAGCTAATCAGTAGCCTTGCCCTTACCCTTGTCTTTCCTAGAGACACTTTCCTGTTCCGCCTTAACTGAAAGGTTTTAAATAAGCAATAATGAGCACAAATTGCCCAGCAAGTAATGTACAACAAGGTTGATGAGTATTAAATCATGAGTCATATATATCAAGGTATAGTCTCAGAATCTTAGAACAATATCATGAACAATGAGTATCAACAATTTTTGAATCAAATCTTTGGGATATGAAATGATAATTCAATATAGATCAACAAATATATATGAATTCAAAGGCTATCAACGTATCCAACTGGATAAAATAATTTATACTGAGCAGTCACTAAGGACTATTGAACATCTACTAGAATTACCAATATTAAACTAATAACCCAAAGGAATCACGTACTATAGATGACCAATCTATAATACTCTATGTTATGCATAACACCACAGTAATATCCACTCATGTGTTTGGGTTTCCAACAACATACACTCCCCTAACCATAAGGGTTGTTCAACTCAGTTTTCAAGATTTCCGCAGCAGTCAATTGGTTTGGACAGTTTTATAAACATGCATATAGTCTACCCGAATCAATGGCATAGACCCTTTCACAATATTGAAGAACAATACTAAGTTCAACATGAATAATAGTTTTCTCAAGAGTTTAAACATATGTCGACGTCGGGATTTTTGAGTGTCCCTTTTCGTTACTTGTTCTTTGGTGTTCTCATGTTAATGTGAGATTTGTTTGAAAAAACAAGTGAAACAGGTCCGACATGTATAATGTCGACGATTGACTTTAAGAGTCGTCAGTTGGTGTATTAAAATGGTTGCACCAATGCAACCAAAAAGGTTAGCACATTGACCCAGTGATTTGACACTGCTAAACGGGTCTGTGAAACCGAGATACATTAAGGTTTCAAGGGTTTGATTATGCGGAGGGAAGGTGTTAGGCACCCCCCGACATTCGTGTTACCACGATGACCTCCACTCTTCAAAGATATTGTTATATGAATGTGTGTGTGTGTGTGGATCAATGTGCAATTATTTGAAAGTAGTGCGAGGCCTCGTTCGCACCTATATACACAAGGTTTGAATTTTATAGAAAAATCCAGTTTTAACCAAGATATTTCAATGAAGTTTTGTAAAAGAGGTTTTTCAAACCGTGTGCTCAAAGGAATTGAGACCTTTTCATACTTCCATTTTATTAAATGTTCGGCTTGTTTGCTTTTATTTTCGAGATGTGAAGCATCCTCGAGAAAATAATATACAACAGTGCCGAACTCCTTATGGGCATGACATCCATCCAAGGAAACTCTCGATTACATCGTAAAATAATGTACAAGTCGCTTCTACTAAAAATATCCACCATGGGAATCAATCTAGGTTCATGAGATCAACTCATGATCACATTATTCGTGAAGCTCACATGATAATCGCAATTTGTATGGAAAGCGGTAAGTAGTTATATATATAAAAGTCAGAAAATATATATATACTGACTGGATCAACCACCACGAAGCAACTCCATGAGAGATCGGAAATGTAAATATATAAAAGCGGTAAATATATATATATATATGAACATGATCAACCGCCACGAAGTAAACTCCAGGTGGGACGAAATGTAAATAAAGCTGTAAAAGCGATCAACTGCCACGAAGTAAACTCCAGGTAGGATGTAAATATATATATATAAAAGCAGTAAACGCACCGGATGTAAATCCGGGCTCATCAGATATGTCCGACAACAATTATATATATGTATATATATATAAAAAAGCTAAAACGTAAACGCACTGGATGTAAAATCCGTGCTCATCGATATGTACGATAAAGAATTATATATATAAATATATATATACAAAAGCAATTAAACGCTCCGGATGTAAAATCCAGGCTCATCAGACAGAGTCTGACCACAATTTATATATATATATATATATATATATATAAGTAGATAAACGCTCCATAATATTAGTCCATATATATTAAATATATACAACCGAAGTCTAGGCTCAATCGAGGCATAACTCGATAATATTAGTCCATATATATTAAATATATACATATATTAGTATATATATACAAACAGAAATGAAAACCACAGACCGAAGTCTGGGCAAACACACTCACACGACTATCAACGTGTACAACAGTGTGTGATATGTGAGAAAGAGGCTTTATAGAATGTAAGAAGGCTTACAGTGGGCTACCAAAGTAGACTTCTTAGACTTTAAATGGATAAAAACTTCACTCTCATGGGATAAAAAAGTAGCTATATGTGAGCTAACTAGTGTTTAAAGAAGAGGAAACACTCAAAAGATGTGTATGCAGAGTAAAATGGACAGGGCTTCCTCACCTTTTTCCTTCTCTCTCCCCATTCAAATGGCTGACCCAAGCCTTGTATATATATAGATGGATGGCAGCATTGTACTGCAAGGCAAGCATTGCTTGATTACACTGCTACCGGGTCGTGGTTGATCCGAGCCTTGCGGGTCCTGTCGTCTCGTAGTACGTGCAGTCATGCACTATAATGTCTGCTCAAACTTGCAGAACTTCAATCCGAGCATCCAAACAAAGTATATCTGTACTTCTTCAGATCGCTTGTGTCAAGAGTTACGTAATAACATGGATTAGAGGTTGTACGAAGTCAGGAAGAGGGGTCTATGCCCATGGTCTTCAAGCTTCAAGTTCTATCCAAAGTACTACCACACATACCAGTCACTCGGGATTGTCATTCCTAGGCTCTTATGGGATATTATTGGATGTATGTATGAAGTGTTGAGACGACGTGCCATTTGTCGAAGGAACAAGATGATGTGTGACTCCTTTTTAAGGTTATCGCTGGTTTGAGTTGAAAGTAGACGTTGCTCAGGGTTACAGCTGAGATTGGACTACTTGTTGGTATGCTGGGATATCATCTTGTTGAGATAGTAAGATGACATGTTGACTCTTCACCGGGGTTATCGCAGGTTTAAGCGGAAAGCAGACGTTGCTTAGGGTTACATCTAAGATTGGACTGCTTGTTGTTTATATGTCTCACTGTCATCTGTGGATGTTCCTGTCTGCCCGTTGTTATCTCCGGGTCTGAGGTGTATGTGCCTCGACAGGATGTCTGAGCCTGAAGCTTATCGCATGTGTTTGAAATAAGCATTTCCAGGGTTATCGCCGGAACTACAATGACATTCCCTGTGTTGTCTCTAGGACTGGAACTGAACGTCGTGGTGTTATCGCCGAGACAGGACTGTCCTCTCCGGTGTTGTTGCCGATCTTTTAATCTGCATATCTCGGGGTTATCTCCAAGATTGGAAATGACATTCCCGGTGTGTATTCCGGGTTGAGATGGTGTTCCCGGTTTGTGTTCCGGGTTAGAGCTGAACTTCCGGTAGTATCCAGCATGGATGTAAGTTGTCTTTCAGGGTTATCTCCAAAAGACGAATCTACCCTCCTGCAATGTTTGTAATAGGAGTGCAAAAAATTTTGAGTGTCTACAGATGCCTCTCTTTATCATATCCATGCAATGCAAGGCATGGATAGGATAAAGAATCCTAGACACTTGAAATGCAAGCAAGATAAACATGATGCTATATGCAGCAACATAATGCAAATGCATGATGCATGATTGATTGTCAGGTAATCCTGCTGGGATGACAATCAGTGATGGCTTGGACATGCGATCCAAGTTTCCAAGGATGTTGACATTGGGGCTATCACCAAAGTCTTGAATCCTAGACACTGGTTTATACTCCATAGAGGTACCTCTTATGTGGAAGAGATCTGTGGGGATAAAGCTTCATCTATTTGAGGATGTGTATAACATGTTCCCTCATACTGCCAGAGTTACTGCCAACAATTTGTTGTTATCAGGGTTGCCTGATCTTCGTTGATGTGTGTATCACCGGATAGATCCCTGCTGGGTGCATTGTCAAGGCTGCTTAACCTTCATTGATGTGTGTGTCAATGGTTGCGTTGCATTGTAACCTTTGCTGGGTAAGGTTGCTTTGATGGGTTTACTTTCCATCGGCTGATATGACGTCAAGGTTGTTTGACCTTCATTGATGTGTGTATCAATGGTCGCATTGCGTTGTGACCCCCGCCGGGGATACGTAGATGCTTGAAGGATGCGTGTTGTGACCTCCATCGGGGAGGCGTAGATGATTGATAACTTCGGCGTTGTAACCCCCGCCGGGGAGGTTTGATATTTCGTGGTTTCGCGTTGTAACCCCCGCCGGGGATTGTCTAGGGTTGTAACCCTGCAAATGACATCATCGGACCTTTGTGGGGTATTGCCGAGCATGGTTTATGAAAGCTGAGCTCATTGGTATAGTATACCCTGCATCCAGGCGAATACCATTGAGACGACGGGAGTTTAACTCTGACCAACAAGAAACCAGGATTTCAGGCTGTTCCGCTCCATCGCGTAGCATTTTTATTCCTGAGTTGGCCTTTTCAGCTTGTGATACCTCCTTTGCAACTCTAACTGGAGCGAGCTGGAGGTGTGGGACCCATGTAGGGGTGCCGCAGGTGTACTTGCAGGAGCCGTAGGTTAACCTGCGGCCAACCGTGCCTATGTATAGGTGGCTAGTCGCTTTCATAAGTCATTTTCAAGTTACGCAGCGAATGAAATCTGAGAGCTCTTCCTCGATTTCTTGAGTTCGAAACTTTTCAGATATTCTCATCACCGTATAAGCGTTCTTTTTATCATCCCGGTAACACATACATGTATTTTTTTCCAATTTTTGTCCGTTGGAAAATGACTTATCGCATGAAATGCATTTAGACACATAGTAGTGAATATGCATGCTGATATGACTTGATAAAAAATATTCAACATAGTAAATGTTAGTATTAAACTATGCTGAACATAATGATGTGAAAAAATTTGACTTTTGAAGCAGTCAAATTGGCACCTTTTACTGTCATTTCTTATCCTATTTGAGGACAAATGCGCAAATGTAGAATAGTAAAATAATCCTGGTAATTAGAGTACACTTACGGATTTTCTTGTGATGTGATGAATCATCTGTGATGTATGTATGATCGTATGCAAAAGTGCTTTGAATGGCCACCTAGTCATGCCTATGTTCATGTGGATAGTTCCATTTACAAAGGGGGCTATGGCAAAATTTTCACAAAATGTAGGCATTGAGTAGTTATACATTTTTAACTCTACTGTAGATGTATGTTAAAACAATGCATGTAATCATAGAATGCATTTTGAAAAAGGCTCCAGGTACGAAATTACCACAACCTTTCTAAGGTGATTTGGAGACTTGTTGTCCAAATATTATGGATCCAGATCAGTCGAGCAGTTCCCGCAGGACCACTTCTGGTGTACGGAGGAGGGCTTTTGAAGAGCCTCAGTGGCAGATTACGTGAGATAGCCTCATCGTTTAGGCGGGCGGTGATAAATCTATTCGGGTTGAGGTGCCGAATGTCGAGGACGAGGAGGAGGATATACCATTCGAGGTTCCTGCTCCTACTGTACGTGTTCCCCGTAGGGAATTGCCAGGTATTCAAGCGGCAAACCCAGATCTTCTGGGTGACTTGAGTAAGCATCCTTCAGTATACCTGTAAGACCCCAACTTTTATGAATAAAAATGTATTTTATATAAATATCATTTTTGAATATTATGGAATAAATTTGATATAATGTTATAGTTATGGGTAATATTTATAAATTTTGCAAAGTACGCAAGTTGTTATATAATATTCAATTGGTCGGGGAATATTCATTTTAATCAGGGAATATTCGTACGATGGCACAATCATTGGTCGACCCCACAACGGAATTATTGTCAGATTGAGAAAATGACAAAAATATTTTTATGAAAATAACGGCGAAAGTTTTACCGTTAACTGTTGAAACACCCGGTGTTAAAAGTACAGGAATATGTGTGGTTGCATAGTAGCACACAATATTGATTATTGATGTTTACGTGAGAAGTCACTCAGTTTTGTTCAATTATTGCTTCAATAATTATTACATAGTATCTCACGTTAATTGATTCAATTATTGTTGATATTTTAAAATTGAGATGACGAAGTTATTAATATTATTATTTGCATTATTAACGATGTCTAGAAGTTCTGCCAGGAGAGGTTTGGTCACCTAATTGCTTGCTTGATAGGGAGAAATCCTTATTGAAAGCCCTCTTTCCTAGGACGACACAGTCGATTAATAGTGTGAATAATAATAATGATGATGAAGTTTTGTTTTATTAGTATTATTAATGTAATAAAATGAAAAGCTTTTATATAAAATGTAATACTTTTATAAAGTTATTCATTTTATTAGACAATAATTAGAATATATTATATTTTATTATGTAGTGTTTGAATAGTGCTGCATAGTGTTTTTGCATAGTAAAATCTTTTTAAAAGTTATTCTTTTATTAGATTATAAATAGAATAAATTATATTTTATTGTAAACCAATCTGACCGTCTGCTTAAAAGTAAATCGATCTGGACCGCTTCATGGATTGGTTACTATTCAATCCATTCTTCTATAAATAAGCTCATTCCTTCATTATTTTTTACAAATTCACTGAAACTCTAGAGAGAGAAACTGTAGAGAGAATTATTCTTCTATCTTGAGCGTATTCCTTTAGCGTTTAAGAAAGCTTTGAGCGTAGTGTGTTTCTTCAAGTATATCCCCGCCTCTACCGCTTGTACTCTTCTTTATAAGGTAAGGGGTATTATTTTTTTTCATATTTATGAAGAGAACTTCTGTTATTCCATTCTTTATTATTCTGTTGGAATAACCTGTATACGTGGTTTACCCTATACTTGGTGATTTCTGTTGTTATTCCATTCGTTATTATTCTGTTGGAACATCTTGTGTGCATGCGTTTTACGCCTTACCTAGTTCCGCTTCTTTATTATTCTCATGGAATATCCTCGTCATGCGCTTTTACTGTGGGACTGATTCCGTTATTTATTATTTTGTTGGAATAACCTGTGTATGCAAAGTACCGCATGCATGGTGATTTCTGTTGTTATTCCATTCTTTATTATTCTGTTGGAATATCCTGTCGGTGCGTATTACGCCTGACCTGATTCCGTTATTTATTATTCTGTTAGAATAACCTGTCTATGCGAAGTACCGCATGCATGGTGATTTTTTTTGTTATTTCATTCTTTATTATACTCAGTTGGTTAAAGTTTTGACTTCTATACTCCATGAAATTGGTGGAATATCCTTGATATTTGCGCTTCATCCAGTATCTTTTCGTGGAAATATTCTTCTGAGCATTCTTAAATTTTACTCTACAAAGAAGTATCATGTTGATAATTTGGACGTTATTAGTTCCTGGATAAATTAATTCTTGAACTTGTTTTATTAAATTTTTATATCATTATCATCATCCTCATATTTATATTTTGTTGAAAGTCATCTGTGGCCTGTAGTGCATAGATGGACTTGGTATGATTATGACCAGGGATTATTCGGTGTAATCATGACCGTAATGTTACAAATGATGTGGTAAAAGTCCTCATTGGCCCGTAGTGTATTGATGGACAGTTGTTGGCATGATCATGACCATTGATGAATACACGAATATCCTTGGCCCATAGTACATGGATAATTTATGGTTGTGATACTTATGAATATCATTGGCCGTAGTGCAAGGATGAGGTGGATTATTTATTAAGCTGAGTCCCAGCGATAAAAGTGATGAAAAACCTTTTAAATCATAAAAGATAGTAGATTTTATTCTCTACTTGACTCTTTTAATGGATTGCATGTTCCGCTGCAATTAAACTTGATGTCTATTATATTGTATCAGTTTAACACTGTTGAAGACTAATGATAATTTATTCTGCATTATCTTAGTCATAATATTTCTTACTGGGCTAGTTGAGCTCACCCTTTCTTTCACCGTTTCTCTTGAGAAATGAGAACGTAGCCGTGACTAGTCGGGGGAACTAAGTGACTACCCGGATGATAGTATTAGTAGTCCTCACTATTCTGTTAAATAGTGTGATAATAAATGTAATGAGGACTTATTCTGAGAGTGGATATTGTCTAGAAGACAATATTTGTATTAAAACTCACAGCTTTCTTATTGTATATTAAAGATTGTATTTGTATTCTGTACCATGTATTTGGCAACTCAGAATAGGTGATGTATACTTATTTTGGGGGCGTCACAATACCTGCACGTAAACGAGGTATGAAGTTAAATCTTTAATCTTCCTTATTTCCTATTGATGACGAGTCAAGGAGTCTGATGTTGATCTGCATTTGATGTAGGTTCCCGGCTTCACACAGCCTCGAGGGAACTGGTTTAGCATGCACTCTATGTATCAGGCCTTGCATGATGACTATAGAGCGATCGTCCATGGCTTGGGATTTGGGAGTTTCTTCTCCATTCTACCCCGTCGCTGTCCCTGGGGTTACCTCAGGGTATTGTCTGAGCGATGGTTCCACCAGACTCAGTCACTCCATTTGCTGGACTGCGAGGTGATGATGACGTTGATGGATTGGCGGTTTATCACAGGTATGGAGTTTGGAGGGGAGCCGGTGCCTTGCACGATGGATATCACCCCTACTACCGTCAGATCCTTGTTGGGAGTTCCGACGGCGGCGCTCAAGGGCAGGACTGTTCGTACAGGTCCTTTGAGCATAGATGCTATGAGCGGGCTGTTGAGTGAGCCCATACCCGATGATGTGAGAGTCAGGGACCACATTCTTCGGCGATTGTTCCTGATGATCATTAGGGGCTGCTTCATAGCAGATAATTCCTCTATGGTGTCTTTCACTTTGATCAGCGCCACTCGACATGTGGACCATATAGGAGAGTATGATTGGGGTTCCTACACCTTTGCCTACTTCCTTAGGGGAATGCACATGCGATCGCAGGGCTTGACCGAGGCGTGGTTAGGATTCTACCGATTTCTACTCGTGAGTGTTTCTCTTGTCTCTTCCCATGTATAGGTTAAGAGTGTTGACTGACAGCAGATGTTTGCCTTTGTGTTGGCAGTTTTGGGCCTATGAGAGGCTTCTTTGTTTAAATCTCCGTAATGCGTGTTAGGTTTAGATACCTATCCACGAGGACGAGATGGCATCATTCCATCTTGGCGGAGGTCCACATTCTTTGAGGGTTTCACTCATTGTCGCCTACAGCTAGAGCTATTGACAGCTGATGTCATCACATGGATTCCCTACTCTGGAGAGCATTTGGGAGTTGGCTTTGAGGATGGGTACCCGACTGGGGTAGAGTACGTCATTTCCACCGTAGGATTCCTCTCTTCACGAGATGGAGGATGGGAGCTCTATTTAGGAGAAGCGTCTTATCGGGGAGCACTCTGAGAGAGATTCGTATGCCGATCTTGCCTCCTGCCGCCAGTTTTTGCTCTGTTTTTGCGATTACCGTCATTGACATCCCATTGACGGGATTAACTGCTTTACATTGTCGAGAGGGCCCCATATCGGGGAGATGTTCCAAGATTGGTGGATCCTCGTGCGATTGGAGCTCGAGACCGCACCACCACAGCTTTATGGGGATATGGTTCCAGGATCCGTGTGATGACGGATTGGCTAGCCTATGTCAGAGATCCGACTCATGTGACACAGATTGACGCAGCAGTTGGACCGGTCACATCTTTTCATTCGGCATTTGGGCAGAGATCCTGTAGAGGTAGATACTTTTGATCCTTCCAGCTCTGGCGCTAGTCCCTCGGATGACCCATATGGTTTTGCCAGTGCAGATCCTCCTTTGTATAGGCCTGACATCCCTGTAGATAGAGATCAAGTGACTCAGGAGGAGTTACATCAGGTGGACAACATCGATGATGTGGACATCGACACCATTGACTTTTTCTGATGTATTTCTTTTGATAGGCCTCTGTTAGCTGCTGGGTAGCTTCGCCCCATTCTCGCTATATCTTTTGATAAGCCTTTGTTAGATGTTGGGTAGCTTCACCCCATTTCCCTATATTTTAGAGATGTCTTCTTCGAGAATTAGCCGTATTGATCATACCCCACCATTTGCGGTGGTAGCTGGTATGCGATCATGGTATGATAGTATATCACCATCAGACATGGTGATCATAGATGATTTGCTGCAGCATACTATGACCTTATTGATGTTTCAGGTTCCTCCAGGATTTATAGAGGGCATGCTTAGAAACCTTTGGAGTCGAATGAATGCAATTATTACCTTTAGGACCTGTGAGTTGACTCCTACTTTGGAGGAGTATGCACGATTGATGATGCTGCCTCTGGACAGACCTTGCGTGCACATGGTGACAGGAGACATGAGTAGACAGTTCATGACTCTCACAGGATTGAGGCGCAGAGTAGTGCAGGATGAGATTACATCTGGACATGTTATATCCCAGCGTTTCCTGTTTGACAGGTTTGGCTTTGAGGATAGCTATGCACAACATTCCAGGGATTTCACCACACCGGAGGATCATTAGTGTTCAGCCAGAGTAGATGTACTGCTTCTATGCATATTGTCATACGTATACATGCCGCGGTACATTGATGAGCTAGATATCGGCGTCATTATGGCAGTGAGAGCTCTCAGGGAGGGTCATACCATTGTACCGATGATTATCACAGAGACCTTGAGGTTGGCTACATACTGCTGCACTTATCTGGCAGGAGTGTTCACAGGTAGCTCGATCATGCTGTATGTGTGGTTCATATCACACTTGAGACCGATTGACACATTTAGACATCATGGATTTTGTTTCACCCATGAGATAGCCATGTCGTACTCCTTTCAAATTTCATGGGTGTCATGATCTTTGTATCTTGGTCCGCTTTCTTGGAAGAGATTGGAGATCCATTTGATATATTGCCGTGTTTAGGGCTTAGCTCACCCTACAGCTTCATTACTCATGCTCCGGGTATGGATTATCTCCCTCTGGCTGGTTTGAGGGGCATGATTACTTACCACCCACTGGTCGTGATGTGTCAATTTGACTAGTTTCAGGACTTTCATCCGTATGAGGCGGTGAGTCGGTAACCCGCGTCAATCGCTTGTCGGTGGAGGACGATCTAGGTTGTATGCTGTTGGGATCAGCGAGAGTCGGCTGAGTTTTCTGTCAGTCATCCAGGTTATTCTGCAGAGTATTCTGCATGGATGGAGATAGAGACTGCATTGGCTGCAGCAGTATCCACAGTGCAGGAGACTGATTCTGACGATGAGGAGCCTATAGAGAAGGTTGTCATTCCCACCGATGACTTGACTGTTGGGCTACCAGCATTTGTGATAGATTCTCCCACCCCGAGTGCTACTGTTACTCAGTATTCAACACAACATTTAGACAAGAGCTTACATCTGATGACCTATGGCAGAGATCAGGCTAGGGCCACGATGTTGACAGATCTTGATGAGATATATACCGCTATGTTAGAGAGGGATGAGGCTAGATCAGCCAGGGATGCATTGATTGTTGAGCGGGATGCCACCTTATCTGCTAGGGGTGTGGCCATTGCAGACAGCACTTCAGTGAGATCCCAGATGACGGTCAGTCTGGCCGACATGAGTGCCTACATTGATGAGCATGTTACCACCATGCAGTTAGACTCCGATCTGCTAGCTCGTGTAGATACCCTTGGGCATGAGCTTGCAGCGGTACCTCCGTCTTCAGAGAGGGATGCTATGTTAGATCTGATAGTCCGCATATATACAGATCTGTAGATAGCTTTTTATTTTCCTGCACAGACTAGCTTAGCCATTTTATCATGTACAACACAGATGTATATATCAAACAGTATTATGTATGGCAGGGAAATATATTTTGATTCACTTCCCTTTTAGTTATGCCTTGATACTTGCTTGATATTTTCCTATTTCTCCAGGGCCTTTGATCTTGATGCATTCTGAAATTATCCTTGATAGATGGACATTGAGACGTCGCAAGGTCTCTCAGAACGGATCATTGATTACTGAAAATCCCTACCATCTTTGGTGTCTTGGGACTGGTATCTGTATGGAAAAGTGGAGAGGAGGATGGTTTCTGTGATGACCCGGGTATGGGTATGGTTTGAAGAAATTCCGAGGACGGAATTTTTAAAGGGGGAAAGGATGTGACAACCCGGAAATCCAGATTGTCCAGAAATTAAGATTTAAAGAATTAGTTATTAATAAAATGAATTTTTATTAATATTATTACATCATATATGTGTTTATTAATCGTTCTATAACCTAGAATGATTATTAATCGGGAGGATTCTGGCTACGAGCTAGACTGAACGAGTAGGAATTTTCAAGACGAAAATAAAATTTTTCCGGAGACAAAATATTTTCGGGGAAAAAAGACAAAATAGGCACTATTCACCCGACGAAACCTAAGGGTTAGGGTTTGAATAACCTAAACCTTTCCGAGAGTTCGGTATGTCAAAATGACATTCTGTCAAAAGATTTGACGATAATATATCGTGAAAAGTTAAGTAAGCCAATAAAAGTTTTTCTCAAAAAACGTGCAGAAATCGGATAAAATAAAAACTACGAAAAGTACTGTTATGTACTTTTCACTTGTTTAGCTACGTTAGGGGAAAACGTGAAGGAATATGCTTATCGTGGAAAAGTGTTTTTCAGTTTTTTGGAGATCCAAAGAATACGTAAAAGTTAATCGGTAAGGAAAGACGAAATATCCAAAAATATTTGGATTTCGAGAATCGAAGTTTTTAAAACTGTCGGACGAAACCCGAAAGATTGAAGCACGAAGCTTCCAAGGGAAGCTAAGTGAGGAGGTGGGGCGGCTACTTAGCCACCAAGTAAACTTGGTGGCTAAGTAATGAATAGTAAGAAGGTTAGGGTGTGAAAAGACCAAAATGCCCCTAGCCTTGAAAATCTATAAATAGGAAGCTTAATCTCATTTGAATGGGATTTTGAAAATCCTATCATTTGAGAGAGAAAGAGAGAGAGTTCGGATGGAAGATGAAAGCGAGAAGAAGCGGAAAAGCTTGCTTGTGAGCAACCTTTATCCTACGGAAGGAGATTAAAGAAGAACTGTAATCCGAACCCTAGTTTCTTCTAATTTTCTTTAAGTTTAATATGTTCAATACATAACTTAATGAAGATAAGAAGTAGATAAAGTTAATAATGAATTCATATAGTTGAATTCATGAGAAAACGAAGAAATAAGAATTAGAAATTTAGTTTATAAATTTCTTAAGGAAGTATAAAATTCGTAAGGATTTTGAGCAATCCGAATGAATCTTATGAATGAGTAGGTTAAATAAGTAAGGAATGGTGTTCTATAACATTAAATTCCAAGAAAAAGTGAAATATTAATCCAAAATATCGATTTAAAAAGAAGAACACGAAGAACACGCGAAGAACGTTGTTGATGGACAAATTTAAAACCATCGTAGGATAATTTTTGTTGATGGACAAGTTTAAAACCATCGCGTATAAGTTAGTTGCTTATTGCTTGGTTAGGAACGTTAGAAATGTTCATGAAGAACGGATTAAAACGGAGCTATAACGAAGTTATGGCAAAATTTTTGTAAAAGACGAACGAGAATTAAAAAGTTAGTAAATGGAACCATACATGTAGGGTTTCATAAGTATGTAAGAGAACGTATAAAATGTGAGTCGTGGACTCAAGAACAAATGAATTCCGAGTTCGGATGACCGAATTACGGACGAACTAACGAAGAACGTTAATAACGTTAAAATGAACGAAGGGAGAAGATTAAGACAATCAAAAGGCATGTTAATGGATTCAGAACAAAGTTCTACCTAGGGGTAATCGAAATACGTTAGATAATGAAGAAAATGGCTTTAGAACGATCTCGTTCCGAGTTATAACGAAGAAGTTATGAGATTTTGAAGTACGCATCTCAGAACGAGCAAAGACTTAGAAATTTTTTTCGGGAAGAAGGTCTTGGCACCGTGACGCCAGTCATGCCTAAAATGGTGGCGCCTACTGCGCCAGCCGGGAGGTCACGTCTCGCTAACTCATGCACAAATACAGTCTTAGTAATCTTGAGAGTGTACCGCGGCGCCAAGCAGTGAGCAATGCCAGAAATGAGATTTTTAACTGCTCAATTTCTAGGGGATGTGCAAGAAATAGATACGAACATGTAGTTCAACTAATGTAACACTTAATCGAGTGTTTTAAACCTTTAATAAAGGTTGAACGGAAAGATTAAACGAGATTAAAAGAATGTAATTACGGGTTACGTGACCGATAGTCGGGGACCATAGTCGCAATGAATCGAACGTGAGGGATTGCTATGATGGTGATTCCTTAGACGTTGATGGACGATAGTAATGTATAACATTTTGATGTTATGACATGGTAATGAGAGATGAATGTAAGCGTATAGACGCTGTGAACGCAACGTTGTTGCAATGAACGATCGGTCTTAGTATACAACGATTAGTATGGCTTCGACATTAAGAAATAATAATGAACATGGGGTTCATGGGATGGATAACGATCGAAAGCGATTAAAACCTTGAGTAAAGGTTGAATGAGAGATTAAGAGACGAGCAACGTGAACGTTGAATACGTAAACGATCCTTGTGAATCGTATTCGCGTTGGACGAATGTTCTAAGTATACCCTAGTTGTATGACTTAGACGTTGATGAAAGTAGTAAGTAAGATACGAATGGTATCAAGAAAGCCGTATCGAATGGTAATAAGATTAATGAAAGCCGAATGTGAGTCGGATAAGAATGAATCCTGAGGTATGACATTTAATTGTCAAAAAGCCACAAGGAATAAGAAATTGACTTAACGAACATTATAGTTTAATAGTTCGTATAAGTTAAGATAAGTTAGGTTGTAGTACAATCGTAACCTTTGATGGTTGACATATGGGAGCTGGACTAAACAATTCCTTCAGAGAGCGAAGGTATATACGAAACTAACAACCGATCTAACTCACTGTGTGGGCAGTGTAGACGAGACGGGAACTTGTTTGTTGGTTGTTTGTGGGAAACCACTCAGAGTACCATATGGACTACCAGCAGAGAAACGATGTGTGCTGAGTCCTAGAGAATTTATAAGAAGAAGATAAGAATGTATATCATCAAAGATGAAGAACGTTTTGAGTAAGACATCTTCGTATGTCATGAAGCCATAGAATGGTAATGAAAGTTGGTCGCGTAAACTTAGTTTGTAAGAATGCGAACCCTAAGAAGTAAAGTAAACCAATGCGTAAAGTCAAGTATATGACTAATTGGTACATGTGTTATTTTCTTATGTGCTACATAGGAATTGGAATGAGCGCGATTCAACAAACTATAAGTTGTAGGCATGCGTGTAAGGCAAGTTTCTAACTTCATTCATATTTTAAATGAATGCTAGTTTCTAAAACTTCTCAGATGTTGAACTTGAGAAGTTCTGTCTATGTGCGAATGTGTGATATTTGTACAAGGTGGTAGAATGTATGAGGTCTTGTGCCACAAAGTGAACACTTCGGTGTTTCTATGATATGAACTGTTCTATGATTGAACTGTTCAATATGAGCATGTTTTGTTTATATATGAACCCTTTTTGTTAAGTCTGTGCTATTGATTCTAGCCAGACAGAATGTGAATGAAAGAAAGTAGAGAATGAAAGTATTTCAAAGTGAATATAATTAATGTTTTAAAATGATAGGAATCGAGATTATTCCTATTATTCGAGCTACTTCATAACCTTTGTTCGGTTATTGAAGTTTGAAAATAATGTTTAAATTCTTGAAGTTATTTGTTCAACTGCTTTAACTTGCTGAGAAATTGAATGCTCACACTTGCTTTAAATAAAAACATTTTCAGCGAACGATGTTAGAAAGAACTTAAGGATCCCGTAAAGATCAAGCTGATCGGTATCCAGAAGAAGTGCCATTCATTATATGAATGTGCGTGAAGATCAAGTGAAGACTTGTAATATAGAATGATAGAATTAAACTATAGAATAGTATACTGAACGTTATGTATCCTTGGTGGCGGATAAAAGTCACTTGTTCAAGATGTAAAGAATAATGTAATTATCATTATTTGGAATGAATGAAATTTTAAGGTTTTAAGAACCTGAGATTTGAGGATGTATGTTATTATATTTAGCTATATAATGATGTATGTATGGATGAATGATGTACTAGTGACGCACGGAATCCGGGTGTGAAGATAGATCGAATTTCGGGGCGTTACAGTTTCTTCCTCTCTAAGATTGACCGCACCACAGATGGTTGCCAGTACATCTATTTGTGAGAAGCCTAGTTAATTCCATCTCTTATGGGTTGGTATTGCTCTTTGAGGCACGATCGCAGCTTAGATGGTCATCGAATCTTCTATTTGTGAGAAGAGGTTAGATAATTCCATCCCTTTGATCTGAAACCGATGAAGTGGGGCAATTTGAAGGTTGATCCCAGTACCGTGTGACAAGTATGTTTGTTCTGGTAGGGGTTAGACTGCACCATGAATGATTGCCTACGTACTCCTATTGAAGAGGAGATCAAGTCTGCGTAGTTTGAACCTGGTGTAAGAGGTTCAATGCTGAATGCGGAAGGCAGATGGGTGTAGAAGTATTTTTGTTGTTTTTGTTGTTTTTGTGAAGAAAGGGCAGAAATGTTTTTTTTATTTTTCTTTATTGCGACCGAGCCATATAGAATATGTTTACCTACGTACCCCCGGGTATGAGGGAGATCAGGTCGACGTAGTTCGCCCCTTAGGATGAATCGTAGCTGAAGAGAAGCGTAAATCCCATGTGCAGGCTATACTACGGGGAGAAGAAAGTTTAATCCCATAGAGGGGATAAACTGCAAGTGTGGAAAAAGTTTAATCCCATCTTGAGGATAAACTGCAGGGGTGAAAAGTTTAATCTCGTTTTCAGGAGAAGTATGTGTGAAAAGTTTAATCTCGTCTTCAAGAGAAGCTGGTGTGAAAAGTTTAATCTCATCTTCCGGAGAAGTAGGTGTGAAAAGTTTAATCTCGTCTTCAGGAGAAGCAGGTGTGAAAAGTTTGAAATGAAGTAAAACCAGGCTGCTGTCTTGAAGTGTATGTTTCCCTGAGGGGCAGAAGAGTTTGTAAAAAGGAGAGAGGGTTCAAAACCAGAATGACTGGTGATTGCATGATCAAAACCAGGATGTTTGTTTGATGGTAACTTTAGACATAGTACCGTTTCAGTGTCTGAGTTGATAAGCTGTGGAAATTCATCGCCATCGATTTCCAGCAACCTGAAGCACCTCTTGTCAATACTTCTTTGACAATAAATGGACCTTCCCAGTTAGGAGTGAATTTTCCCTTAGATTGATCTTTGTTGTCAATGATCTTCTTCAAAACCAAGTCATGTTGTTTGAATTGCCGTAGTCAGACTTTTCTGTTGTAGGATCGTGCGATCCTTTGTTGATATAACTGACCATGGAAGATAGCCGTGGTTCGCCTTTCATCTATCAAAGACAATTGGTGATACCTGTCTTGAACCCATTGGTCTTTATCCAACTGAGCATCCATCAATGCTCTGAGGGATTCCATTTCCACTTCTATGGGGAGCACTGCTTCCATCCCATAGACTAATGAGTAGGGGGTTGCCCTAGTGGAAGCACACATTGAAGTTCTGTAGGCTAATAAAGTTAGGGGCAAGAGGTCAGGCCATCCTTTGTGATTGGCGAACATTTTCTACATGATCTTCTTGATGTTTTTATTAGCCGCTTCAACACCACCATTCATCTTTGGTCGGTAGATGACAAAGTTGAGATGTTTGATGTGGAATTTTCTGCATAATTCCTCCATCATGTTGTTGTTGAGGTTTTTAGCATTGTCTGACACAATGACCTCTGGTTGTCCATATCGACAAACAACATTGTTTCTGATGAAAGCAATGATGACTTCTTTAGTAACCCTGGGGAAGGAAGCTGCTTCAACCCATTTGGTGAAGTAGTCGATCATGGTGAATATGAATCGATGTCCATTACTGACTTTGGGCTCGATGGGCCCGATCACGTCCATTCTCCACATTGAAAAGGGCCATGGCGAACTCATATTGTGGAGTTCCCTTGGAGGGGCGTGGATAGCATTCCCATGGATCTGACATTGATAGCACCTCTTGACGTGATCATCACGATCGACTTTGAGTGTAAGCCAATAATGTCCTGATTAGAGAATTTTCTTGACAAGTAGGGGTTTGCTCATGTGAGGGCCGCATACTCCACCATGGATCTCATCCATGAGTCGCTGAGCTTGGTCTTTGTCTAGACATCCGAGGAGACCTAATCCTGCACCTCTTTTGTAGAGTGCATCTCCGCTCAGGTAGAATTTCATAGCAAGTCAATGAATCCGCCTCTTCTTAGTTAGGCTCGCCTTAGCAGGTGTAGATCCATCTCGTAGATACTCCTTGATGCTTTGATACCAAGGACTGTGGATGGGAGGTAGCTCATCCGATACTTCTCCAACGTAATTCCCATAGACTGGGGCTCTTTGTAGAGTAAACGTGATGCTTGGCATGTTTTCCTTGTCTGGTATGTAAACCAAGGAGGCCAACGTTCCTAATGCATCTGCAAAGTCATTCCTATTATGAGGAATGCGTAGAAAGGAGATTTCTTCAAACTTCAAAGCCATCTGTAGAACTTGCCGATGGTAAGGCAGTAAATGTAATTCTTTAGTTTGGTAGATTCCTGTGGATTGCTTGATTACCAATTCGGAATCTCCAAAGATAGTTAACCGCCTAATACCCATTGAACGGGCAAGTTTGAGTCCCATGATACAGCCTTCATACTCAGCTGTGTTGTTGGTGTTGACCAACTACAATTTGATGACGACGGATCTTTGCTTCCTCGCATGGGATATCAAAAGCGCTTCTGGCTCCAGAGCCTTTACGTGATAATGACTCCATCAAAATACATTTTCCACGAATGGCATGTATCGTACTGATGTGGTAGCTGAATTGTCATTATTCCTTCGACAGGAAAGTATGTTTCTAAGGGTTTGTAATCCCCTGCAGGTGCAGCGGCCAATTAATCCACAATTCCTTGACCCTTGACCGACTTTTGAGTCACGTAGATGATGTCAAATTGCTGTAGGATCAACTGCCATCTGGACAGTTGACAATTCAGTATGGGTTTACTGAACACATACTTAAGAGGATCCACGCGGGATATGAGATGGGTTGTGTGACCATGGAGATAATGCTATAATCTCATGGAAGCCCATGCTAAAGCACAACAAGTCTTCTCGATAAGAGTGTACTGGTGTTCACTGATGCTGAATCTTTTGCTGAGGTAATAGATAGCTCGCTCTTGGCCTCTATTATCTTTCTGCCCCAGCATACAACCTATAGCATTGTCATTTATGGATAGGTACATGAACAGGGGAACATCATCCCTGGGAGGTACCAGAACAGGAGCGTTGATCAGTTGCTCCTTAATTGTGACACTCGTCATTCCATTTTATGGAGGAGTTCTTCCTTAACAATTTGAAGATTGGCTCACAGGTTGCCGTGAGTTGAGAAATGAATTGGCTAATGAAGTTGATCCTTCCCGAAAATTCCTGTATTTCCTTCTCTGTCTGAGGAATGGGCATTTCCTTGATGACCTAGATTTTGGTAGGATCTAGTTCAATCCCTTTGTTGCTGACTAGGAAGCCTAACAACTTGCCTGATTTAACACCAAAGGCGCACTTGGCGGGATTCAACTTCAAGTTGTACTTACGCAACCTGTTGAACAGCTTTTTGAGATGGTCTAAATGGTCATCCTCCTTCCGGGATTTGACAATGATGTTATCCACATAGATCTCTATCTCCTTGTGCATTAATGAAAGTAGTATGCACGCAAGCCAATCATATTTGATGATAAAGCATATACTTTGTAACAATCTTATTCATTTATTAATAAAAAGTATTAATTTATTAAATTCTTTTAATTATCTACATGATGCTGTTTTATAATATGTGATAAACCCATAGTTTTAAGCAATGCTTTTAGAATAATGATGATGATCATTCTAATGAGATCTAAATTCTTAGAAAACTTAAAACTAAAATAGTTCCCAATCATTGGATTACTAAATTGAGGATTAGTGAATCCGGATAGATTGGTACATACGTTGTTTGCTTTCATTGGATGAGGATGATTGATCTCATGATCATTTGTGTGGAGACACTAAAGCAAGTATGTAGGTGCTTATTAGAGAATAAGTTCATCTTTGAGCGTTGGCTCGCTAAGGAATACCTAATGGAGTTTTACTTGCTGTCAATAGGAATTCTGGAGTGATAGTAGTAGACAAGTGATCCTTGGACTTGAGATCATCATAGTATCTTGTGTATGATGAGTTATACTTTGACTTATTCCTTAAGACCCTTAGGGTATTTCAAAGGGTATGCTTGGGTATAATAAGTTGTACATGGAGATAATGTATGATCGATATAGAATCTACCACTTCATTAAAAGAAGAGAAATGTCCTATGTGATTCGATAAATGACAACTCAAAGTAGTCCTTGGCGAGGTAGAATAAAATTAGAAAGGAGTTTCTAATTTGCGTATTTGAGTTGTGCATTTAAGGATCGAAATACACATAATTAAATAAAATAAGACTTGTGAAGTAATTCCATGTCTTATATTTAATTGGGACATTGTATGGTGGAAGGATTGAATTGTCACGGTAACTATTTACTCAAAGGTTCTTTTATGATTAATGTTGAAATCTATATTATCCGAAAAGTCGTTGATCGCTAGGGAGGCTTATCCCTATTGTAGAATAAATATTATTTATTTAAATAAATTAATTGTTTAATTTATTTATTTAAATAAGATTAGAATTGTTTCTAATTGATTTATTCACAACCTAGGTTTAATATGGAGAACCTAAAGGGTCACACCATAAAAGGAAGAATAATTATTTAAGAAGTTAATGGCATAATCGTAATAATATATTATGTATATTTAATTTAATCTATGGTGATAGAATAAATTAAATAGCTTAATATTATTATTTAATATTTTAGAAATATTAAATATAAATTAATAAGAGGAGTCTTATTAATATTATTACAATTATTATTATTATTTTAATTTCTAAAAGAGTTTAGAAATTAGTTTAATATAAGTACTCTCATTTATTCTTAATAGGATTAGAAGGAAAATTAGTTAAAGGAGTTTAATTAATTATCCCTAATAAGATTAGGGAGCCCATTTAATTAAAAGAGTTTAATTAAATAATACCTTATTTTATTAAATAAGGTTACCCGATATCTTTATAAGAGGAGTCTTATATCGATATCTAAATAATACGTAATTCTAGAGTTGAAGAAATACGCCCCTTTTTCTATATAGAGATAGGAAAAATTAGGGTTTGAGCCAATACCCTTCTTTTTTGAAAATTCTTTTTCCTCTTGGTGGATCACCTCTAGAGGCCAAACACTTGGGTGGCTAACGTTGATCAAAGGAAGGAACCAAACTGGTGGATTCAAGTTGAGCGCTTGAAAAGGATTGGAGGTGAACTTGTACTGAGGAAGCTTCGGATCTTCAAGGGTATGTTTCTTATTCATCTTTTTCATTTAATTATTAATTGTGCATAAAGGGTGATCCGGGTATATGGTTTGTAAAATTTTTAAACTCTGATTTTTACACGTTTTCGCTTATTTATGCAATTTGATTGCGTTCTTGAATATTACAAACCTAACAGTGGCATCAGAGCCAAACCTTTTTGTAAATTATTAATTAATTTAATTTAATATCTATATTGATATGTGTTTAGAACAATTTAATTGGGCATAATTTTATTGTATAAAATTTAAAAAAAAAAAAAAAAAGGAGCCGAAATTATCCACGGAAATCATGGCGGTAACAAATAATGGATGCACGGGAATCAAGGGTTCCCACGTGATTACCTGAAGATCCTTATTTACTATAATAATGTTAACCGAAATGGATTACAAATTCACTTTAACAGGATTGGATTGGTATAATGGTAACATGATTGGTATAATATATATATATATATATATATATATAATATATAAATAACCGATAATATTTATATATTATATATATTACGTTAGGATAAATATATATATATATATATATATATATATATTCTAGTTAATAATTTTATAATTAAAATAAAAGTTTATTTTAATCTTAAAATAAAAAAAAAAGTTTATTTTAATTTTAAAATAAAAGGTTTATTTTAATTTTAAAATTAGAATTTCATCTTAACTAATTAGAGTTGGAATTGGATTCCATGATAACTAATTGGAGTTGAAATTGGATTTCATGTTTTCTTAAATAAAAGAGTTTATTTAGATATGAAATAAGATTTCATATTATTCAAAATAAAGGAGTTTATTTGTGGATGGGAAAGTGAATCCATATTTCCTTAAATAAAGGAATTTATTTAGATATGAAATAAGATTTCATATTATTCAAAATAAAGGAGTTTATTTGTGAATAGGAAAGAGAATCCGTGTTTCCTTTAATAAAGGAGTTATTTTTTTATATGGAATTAGATTCCATAATTAATTAAAATAAAGGAGTTTATTTTGATTAAAGATTTTGATTAAAATAAAATAGTTTATTTTATTCAAAATTAGATAAATTAAAATAAAATAGTTTTATTTTGATTTAAATTTGGATTAAAATAAAGGAGTTTATTTTGATTCAAAATTAGATTTTATACTAACTAAATTTGCCCATTAAATGATATCAATATATATATATATATATATATATATATATAAAATGTTTATTATTCATAAGATGAATGTTATTTATTGATGCATATGATGACGTGTATGATAATAAATGAGATTGATTATGGACTATTGACCAATGTGATTGGATTTTATTTTAGTTTTGGATGCATGAATGTATGGGTTTTATTAAATGGGGTTCTGCGTACCTCGCCTTCTCTAATTTTTTACGAATGTAAATTCTATCTCCTCCTATGTACTTTCCTTGATCACGATCAAGGTTTCTATTTATTTTAAATAGTTTTGTAATAGGAATAGTTAGAATTAATTTTGAAAAATTGGAGATTAAGGAGCAAGAAGCGCTTGAAGACCCGTTTGTAATGGAGCTCGGGTTTAAATGTAATAGTTATATTTAAATAGTATTTCTTGCACCCCTAGGGTTTGACCTTTTGGTTCACTTGGTGGCTCTAGTGAACCAAACTAGAATAAAAGTCCATAATCAATTTGGGTAGAATATAGTATTCTATATGTGCATGCTTATACTATATATATATTATATATTATGCAAACATGCTTCGCATGTTAATTAATATGACGCATATTTTATATATATATGTGCATGCACGCTAAACAAGATGAGACAAATTAATAACAAACCCCTCAATTTTTATATATTAAGTCCTAAGCGTTCAAAGATATTTGGAATATCGAACGTCGCCTTCTAGCATGATAAAATTAATAGAGTATTAAATATTTAATATGAGTTTGTTGTGTCACCACAAGGCAAGTATTAAGTATTTAAGATGTTAATTTATCACATTTGATGCTTATAAAGAAAATTGAACAATATTATTTTGTTGTGTCACCGCAATGATGATATTTTTCTTTTTTGAATATATGGAGTGCTAGGTTGGACTTAACTTGGATAATTTTGATTCGGATGTGCCACCACTTGATCAAAATAATCTAAGAGGCAAAAATACAAGGAGTTGCATAGTTGATGTAATTGACAAAAGTTGTCTACCTATTTATTTATATATAGTTTGTTGTGTCACCACAAGGCTATATACATTTGAAATGGGATCCTTATTCTCACTAGTAAATCTTTAATTAGATTTTGCCGAACTATATAAGTGAGGGTAATATAGTTTGAAGAAAATAGTGGGAGGTACCAATTTAAAACAAGACCTAATTTATTTTGGTAATTAATAAAAGAATGTATGTTAAAATGTTGTTAATTACAAATTCATTTACGAAATTTTACAATGTCTAAAATTACTATCATTTGCGAAGCATATTAGATGCTAAATTAACGAGGCAATCAATTAAACGGATTGGTTAAGGAATTTGAGAATAGTTCTCATAGTGAAAAGCTATCTTATGTCCTTAATCGCCTATCTCTCGCAATGGTTGCGAGATAATGCCTCTGAGGAAGAGATTGCTACTTTTAGAAAGTGGCAAGATGATGCACAATTAAGCTAAATGCATCATGCTCGCATCCATGAGTAACGAGTTTTAAATAAGCATGAAACTATGGATGCCCTACTATATTCCCGCACATCAAGTAGTTGATGGTGAAGAAAGTAGGGGCGATAGATATCGATATCTAAGGAGATCTTCCGATCTAGAATGGCCAATGGCACTATAGTATAGACAAAAAGTTCTTAACATAATCAATTTGATTGATCAATTAGGACAACTGGTTTTGTCATGGATGGAGAGTTGAGCCAAGATTTGATCTTGCACTCACTCCGGACTCCTTTCACAATTGTTGTGAATTTTTCATATGAACAAGCTAGATATCAACTTTCTTTGATTTGCTTAACATGTTGAAAAATGTTGAGAGTCACTTTCAAACCAAGAAAGACCATGTCTTCTTGGTAGGGGCAAAAGGATCTTACGAAAAAGAAGAACGATTCAAAGAAGGTAAATGAAAAGGTGTAAACAAAGGATAATAAGAACAAAAGCGATCTGGATAGCAAAGGAGTTTGCTTCCACCGCAATAAGCTGGACAATTGGAAAGAAAGCGTGAGAAGCATCTTGCAGAGGCTAACCAAAGAAGCTTAGTGAAGTTTGGTTCATAATCTGCTTTTGTTCATCATTTGATTGAAATAAATTTTTCTTTAAGTCAAGGTTCTACTTGGGTATTGGATACCGACTTTGGTTATCATAAATATAGATTTATGAAGGGACCAAGCAGAAGTAGAAAGCTAAACAAATATAAGTAATCCTATGTGTGGGAAATGAAGCAAAGGTTGCTACATTAGCCATAGAAACTTATAGTTTAGAAATGCCTACGGGCAAGTCTATTAAGTCAATAAGTTGTTATTGTATTCCAGTTCTCGTTGGAAACATTATTTCCATTTTATTGTTGGACAATGACATCTTTGGTATTATATTTAAGAACAATTATTGTTCTATTTATAATAATAATGTTTCGTATAGAACTGGAATATCACTTAATAAATTTTGTATACTTGACTTACATGAAAATAATTTTGCATATTGAACAAATTAGTATGAGAAAAGGAGATGATCATTCAAAGAGTTGAATGTGTGTATTTGCTAAAATACAAGTGTGAATTATTTGAAAGGTTCAAAGAATTCAGAAGTGAAACAAATTGGCAATGTATTAAGATTCTTTGATTAGATCAAGGAATAAATACTTGTCTGATAAGTTTCTAGATCATCTCAAATGGTTTTCTCATAATGGACACATCCCGATCTGTGATAATAATGATTGATGTATCTAAATGAAAAATCGTACCTTATTGGACATGGTGCGGTCCATAATGAATTTATCGACATTCCAATATCCTTCCTGGATAATGTCCTAGAAATGGTTTACATATCTACGAAAAGGTAACCTCAAAATCCATTTCAAGACTCCATAAAAGTTATGGACAAGGAGGATTCCTAATCTTAAGTATGTTAAGATAAGGGTTGTCCAACTTATGTGAAAAGGTTTCAAGGATAAGCTTGGGACAAGATTTGACATATATGCAGATTTGTGGGACATCCTAAAGTAAGTTTAGGGTATATGTTCTATAATTCTACTTAGCAAAAGGTGTTTGTTACGAAACACGCTGCCTTCTAAGATAAAGGTGTTTATCATTAAAAGGGGCTAGTGGGAGGATAATAGATCTTGAAAAGTTCAAGAACCACAAAATACTATAAGTCAAATAAGAGGAACCTGTAGATAGACCTATTATACCACAAATCAATCGTAAATGCGGAATAGTCTGAAGAAGATACACGGGAGGTATGGATTCATCATAGATGATGATGATGAGGTACACATCATAGAAGATGATGATCCGATTACATACGATGAGGTAAGTGTTGTAGACACTCGTGAGAAATGGATTGAAGCAAGTTTCTCAAATATGGAACATTCGTTTTGATGAGGTAATGAAAAGAGTTTGATTTTATCAAAAATAAGAATGAACCTAGTGTGTACAAGAGGGTCAGTGGGAGCATCGTGACATTCCTAGTACTATATGTTGATATACTACGGATAAGGAATGACATACCAATGCTACAATCAGTAAAGATAAAGTTGTCTAAACATTCCTCCATGAATGATTTGGAAGAGTATCTTAATTGGGGATATAAATCTATATAGATAGATTTAAGAGGATGCTCGACTTAACCCAATGAACGTATATTCATTTGATGCTAAAGTCGTTTAGCATGGCAAACTCCAAGAGATATCTCATGTGGATGAGCTATGGAGTGTAACTCTCTTAATAGTCCCCACAGACTCCTAAAAAGAGAGGTCGCATGAGTGACAATCATGTATGCAATGAAATGTACGAGACCTGATGTTGATCAGTCTTATTATGGAGAAGTTCACTATGAGTCAGTGAAAAACATCTTAAAGTGCTTAACCGGCACTAAGGATGTGATCATATTCATGGTGGGTCTAAATTAAAACTAGAGGGCTTAACAGACTCAAGTTTTTCGAGACGCACCAAGATGACGAAAAATCCACTTTAAGGTAAAGCATTATCTTGAATAAAGGTGCGATTGAATTGGAAAGGTTCCAAACAACAAAGAGTTGCTGGTTTAGTGATAAAGACAAAGTATATAGCTATAAATGAAGCTACAAGTTGATTGTTTGGATGAAAAGTTCATTACAGAACTAGGAATAGTTCCTAAGTCTCATCTTGGATCTAAACATGTGTTGTGGCACTTTCATTTGATTATAAGAATCACTGAAAGATGGGAAATCACTATAGAGATAGTGGACTCTCATGAACAACATTACATATCCATTAACTAAAGCTTATCCAACAGCAGGATAATCGTCACTTAGAGAAGAAGAGTATGAGATACCATGACGATTGGCTTTAGTGCAAGTGGGAGATTGAAAGTAGTATGCACACAAGCCAATCATGTTTGATGATAAAGCATATACTTTGTAACAATCTTATTCATTTACTAATAAAAAGTATTAATTTATTAAAGGCTTTTAATTATCTACATGATGCTGTTTTATAATATGTGATAAACCCATAGTTTTAAGCAATGCTTTTAGAATAATGATGATGATCATTCTAATGAGATCTAAATTCTTAGAAAACTTATAACTAAAAATAGTTCCCAATCATTGGATTACTAAATTGGGGATTAGTGAATCCGGATAGATTGGTACTGTGACGCCCCCATAATTTGGTATACGTCACCCATCTTGGGTCGCCACTTACATGGTACATAAATTCAAATACAACTTACTAACATAAGCGTAGGTGTACAATACGACATAAAGCGTGAGTTTGAATACAAATATTGTCTACTAGATATTATACAAACTCAAAAGGAGTCCTCATTACAACTATTATCACACTATTTCACGAATAGTGAGGACTACTAATGCTATCCTCCGGACCATTACTCCGCTTTCGAGGCTCGTCCCAAATTTATGTTCTCATTTCACAGAAGAAAAAAGTGAAAGAAAAGGTGAGCTCAACTAGCCCAATGAAATATTATGACTAAGATAATGCAGAATAAATTATCATTAGCCTTCAACAGTGTTAAACTGATAAAATACAATAGACAACCAGTTTAACTGCAGTGGAATATGCAATCCATTAAAAGAGTCAAGTAGAAAATAAAGTCTATTATCTTTTAGGTTTTAAAAGGTTTTCATCAATTTTTATCACTAAGACTCATTTTAATGAATAAACCACAATATCTAATCATCCCTGTACCACGGTCAAGGATTTTCATCAAATTATCAATGGTCATGACTATCTTAGAATCACCCCGGTCATAATCATACCAAAAACTATCCATCAACGCATTACAGAAACAATCGAGGACTTTTGTCACATCATTTATATCAAGCCATGATTATACCGAATGAACCACGGTCATAATCATACTAAGTTCATCTATGCACGTAAGCCAAAGATAACATAATATAACATGAGGATGATGACAATGACATAATAATTCAATAAAACAAGTTCAAGAATTATTTTATCCGAGAATTAGTAACGTCCAAATTGTCAACAAGATCTTTGTTTTGTAGAGTAAAATTCAAGAATGATCGGAAGAATATTTCCATGAAAAGATATCTTTGGATGAAACGCAAATATCAAGGATATTCTACTAATTTCATGGAGTATAGAAGTCAAAGTTTTAACCAACCGGGTATAATAAAGAATGGTATAACAAAGGAAATCACCGTACGCATGCGGTGCCGCGCATAGGCAAAGTTATTCCAACATAATAATAATAACGGAACCGAAGTCGGTGAAATTCACACAAGCGGGATGTTCCAACGTAATAATAAAGATGGAACCGGATCCGGTTGTAAAACACATGATAGGATATTCAAATGAATGATAAAGATTTTACCAGTCCTGTAAAACACACGAGCGTGATGTTCCAACGAATAATAATAAAGAGCGGAACCAGTCCTGGTGTAAAACACACGAGATGTGATGTTCCAATGAATAATAGAAGAATGTCACCAAGTATAGTAAAAACCACGATACGAGATCATGTATAGGGTATGCATGCCAGATCTGAGTTATTCCAATGAATAATAAAGAATGGAATAACGAAGTTCTCTTCATGAAATAAGAAAGAATAACACCCCTTACGGTACAAACAAATAATATCCCTTACCTTAGAAGAACCTGAATATTGGAAAAGTGAAGTAGCGTATACTTTTCTTCTTTCTCTATAGATTTTCTCTATATAGCTTCTTTCTATAATTTCTCTCTCTAGAGTTTCAAATGAATTAAGTAAGAAAATAATGAAGGAATGAGCTTCTATTTATAGGAAAATAGAATGCATAGTAATTAATCCATGAACGATCTAGATTGATTTACTTTAATCGACGGTCCATATTTAAAGCAAAAATCTTTTAAATAAAATATAATATATTCTATTTATATAAAAACATTTTACTATGCAAACACTATAACACTATGCAACACTATGCATAATAAAATATAATATATTCTATTTATAGAATAACTTTAATAAAGTATTACATTTTATATAAAAGATGTTTCATTTTTTTATGTTAATAATACGAATAAAACAAAACGTCATTATCGCTTATAATAATTCACATTATTAATCGACAATAATGGAATCAAACCGAGTGACTTCTCACATAAGCATCAATAATCAATACCGTAAGTGCTACTATGCAACCACACGACATCGTATTTCTTTTACTCTTGAGTAGTTCAATAGTATCAACCCAGAAAACTTCCGCCGTTATTTTAATAAAATATTTTTGTCGTTTCTCGATCCGGCAATAATTACATTATGGGGGTCCACCAATGATTAAGCCGTTGTACGAATATTCCCTGCTAAACCGAATATTCCCTGACCAATCGAATATAATATAACCATTTGCATACTTTGCAAAATTTATAAATACTATCCACAACTATAATATTATCTCAAATTCACACCATAATATTAAAAATTATTTCGACAAAATTTAAATCTTTATTGATAAAATCTGGGGTCTCACAGGTACATACGTTGCTTGCTCATTGGATGAGGATGATTGATCTCATGATCATTTGTGTGGAGACACTAAAGCAAGTATGTAGGTGCTTATTAGAGAATAAGTTCAATTTGACGTTGGCTCGCTAAGGGATACCTAATGGAGTTTTACTTGCACTGTCAATAGGAATTCTGTAGTGATAGTAGTCTGAGTGATCCTTGGACTTGAGATCATCATAGTATCTTGTGTATGATGAGTTATACTTTGACTTATTCCTTAAGACCCTTAGGGTATATCAAAGGGTATGCTTGGGTATAATAAGTTGTAGATGGAGATAATGTATGATCAATAAAGAATCTACCACTTCTATTAAAAGAAGAGAAATGTCCTATGTGATTCGATAAATGACAACCCAGTAGTCCTTGGCCAAGGCAGAATGAAATTAGAAAGGAGTTTCTAATTTGCATTATTTGGAGTTGTGCATTGAAGGATCGAAAGACATATAATTAAATAAAATAAGACTTGACAGTAATTCCATGTCTTATGTTTAATTGGGACATTGTATGGTGGAGGATTGAATTACGACGGTAACTATTTACTCAAAGGTTCTTTTATGATTAATGTTGAAATCTATATTATCCGGAAAGTCGTTGATCGCTAAGGAGGCTTATCCTATTGTAGAATAAATATTATTTATTTAAATTAATTAATTTATTTATTGAAATAAGATTAGAATTGTTCTAATTGATTTATTCACAACCTATTAATATGGAGAACCTAAAGGGTCACACCCATAAAAGGAAGAATAATTATTTAAGAAGTTAATGGCATAATCGTAATAATATATTATGTATATTTAATTTAATCTATGGTGATAGAATAAATTAAATAGCTTAATATTTATTATTTAATATTTTAGAAATATTAAATATAAATTAATAAGAGGAGTCTTATTAATATTATTACAATTATTATTATTATTTTAATTTCTAAAAGAGTTTAGAAATTAATTTAATATAAGTACTCTCATTTATTCCTAATAGGATTAGGAGGGAAAATTAGTTAAAGGAGTTTAATTAATTATCCCTAATAAGATTAGGGAGCCCATTTAATTAAAAGAGTTTAATTAAATAATACCTTATTTTATTAAATAAGGTTACCTGATATCTTTATAAGAGGAGTCTTATATCAGATATCTAAATAATACATAATTCCTAGAGTTGAAGAGTACGCCCCCTTTTTCTATACAGATAGGAAAAACTAGGGTTTGAGCCAATACCCCTTCTTCTTGAAAATTCTTTTTCCTTGGTGGATCACCTCTAGAGGCCAAACACTTGGGTGGCTAACGTTGATCACGGGGAAGGAACCAAACCCGGTGGATTCAAGTTGAGCGAAAAAGGATTGGAGGTGAACTTGTACCTGAGGAAGCTCGGATCTTCAAGGGTAAGTTTCTTATTCATCTTTTTCGTTTAATTAATAATTGTGCATAAAGGGTGATCCGGGTATATGGTTTGTAAAATTTTTAAACTCTGATTTTTACACGTTTCCGCTTATTTATGCAATTTGATTGCGTTCTTGAATATTACAAACATAACAATTAAATCGTGGAAAAGAGCCATCATAGCTCGCTGGTAGGTTGCCCCGGCGTTGATGAGGCCGAATCACAACCGTCTGTAGCAAAAGGTTCCCCAAGGTGTGATGAAAGCAGTTTTCTCATGATCCTCCTCAGCAACCATAATTTGATGGTACCCCGCAAAGCAATCAGCAAAGGAGTACATGCCGTATTGAGCAGTATTGTTAATGAGAATGTGGATAAAAGGCACGGGAAAGCTATCTTTAAGGCAAGCTTTGTTCAAATCCCGATAATCCAAGCAAACTCGCATCTTTCCTCCTGGTTTAGGCACGGGAACAATGTTGATATCCACTCTGGATATGTAGACACCATGATGATGCCAGCTTGAAATTGTTTCACAATTTCCTCTTTAACTTTTAAACTCCACTTAGGTTTCAATTGCCTGAGCTTTTGCCTAACTTGCTTGAATCCTTCTTTAATGGGAAGGCGATGAAGAACAATGTCAGTGGACAAACCCACCATGTCTTCATGAGACCATGCAAACACATCCTGGAATTGGGTTAACAGTGCAACCATGTCATTCCGTTGATTTGTGGTAAGGTCTGAACCAATCTGGATTGGCTTAGAGTTGTCTAAGGTTCCGAGATTGAAAGGAGTGGTTTGATCAAGATTGGGTTTGGGTTTGTCGGCGACCCATTCCTTAATCTCTTGAGGTGTCTCAATGTCCTCTTGGATGTCCATCAAGTCTGAGTCCAACTTTGCATCAAAGTTACAGCCCTTGTGGAGAGAAGGCACCTCATCGCCAAAGTACAGTGAGCATCTAAATTCGAGTCCTCGAAACAAAATATGCTTTCACTTAATATATGCAACTGTTCGATCATACAAAAGTGTTAGCATGTACGTGATAAAATAACTGCTAGTGCTGTAAAGGAAAGTAAACAATTAAAGTTATCTACAGGGCAGAAGCATTTTCTGACCATTTTACCCTCGTCGACCAATGCATGGAGTGCTGCTCCAATTGTCGAGGGAAAAGTTCTGATGGACTGCAGTGATAGAAGGATCGTCAGTGTCCTCCTTTTCCTGAATGATAACCATGACATCTGGGCAATCATCATTTGGGGTGTATCTGTTTGTGTGTTCATCATGAACAATGATGCGAATGCCTGCCATCATCAAGGCAAGGTCATGTTTACGTTTTTCGTTCCTTTTCTTCCGCCTTGGGATCAGGAATCAACACCTCTGTAGCTTTGATTGGCACTGGTTTTGGAAACAACATAGCCACAACATGGGCTGATACCTTTACTGGAGACTGTATCAACTCATGTGGTAAAGGTGTAGAAAATCACCGTGCGGCGGAAGTTTGAGGAACCTGCTTATGCTTATAAGGATTCCTGTGAGTGGAATTAGTAGAATAGCCTAGCCCGGCTATCCCAATCTGACTGGACATTTGGATAGGGTGCTTAATACCCTGTTGATCCTTACCAAGCCCTTGTCCAGGTTGATAACCCAATAACATCATTTCTTGAGTGGCTGACATAACCTCGTCAGAAATCTTGGGTTCGGGAAGTGGCGCTCCAATAGAATGGTATTGTGTGTTACTCACTTCCAGAGTATGGAAACTGGCCTGCTCAACTTCTCAATTAAAGCTGATAATTGGTAGAGTTCTTAGTCTAGGACATTCCGGCTCAGCATTGACAGTGACTAGACTGTTGTTGATGATGTATTTGAGTTATTGATATACGGTGGAGGGAACATCTCTAGCCATGTGTATCCATGGTCTCCCCAATAGCAGGTTGTATCCTGAATCTATCTTGACGACGTGGAAGGATACGTTGAATGTATTAGGACCAATCTCAATTGGCAATTCAATCTTTCCAACAAAATTTCGCCGAGATCCATCAAAAGCTTGGATGATCGTATGGCTACTTTGGATTCACTTGAGATTGATATTCATCTTCACCAAGGTAGCATAAGGAAAGATATTTAGAGATGAACCTCCTTCTATCAATACTCTAGCTAGCATGTACGGGAAGACAATAACTGCAATGTGCGTTGGTTTTGCGATATTTGGTCCCTTCGGGAGGTATGTAAATCATCGATTGAAGGATATCACATTGTTATTGAAAATGTGATCAACCAAATGTTGAAAATTTTCCACATTCACTGATTTTGGCAGGTAGGCTTCTTCCAAAACCTTTAGCAAGACCTTTCAATGCTCCTCGAAAGAGAAAACCAGGTCCAAAATTGAAATCTGGTGTGGAGCTTCTCGCAAGCTTAAAACCACTTTGGCTTCATTATGCCCCATAGTACGGAGGAATTTTTCAATCTTCTCCATGGGCAACTTCCCCTTTGCTTCGCAAGTAGGCTTGATAACCTGTTGAGGAAGGTACAGTGGATTTTCTTTCGACACTGTAGCAGTAGTATGAGATGTGGATCCTTCAGCTTCTCCATAACTCCCTCCATGGAACTTTATGTAAGCTGACAACAGGATGTTGTAGTCTGCAAGGTAAAGAAATTGGCTCTGGTGCGGCCACTTTCAAAGGATTGTCAGCTCCTTTGAGATGAATTGGCTGTATAGAAAATACTTTGACAGTCTCATCATCCACTTCAGATATAACTGCTGCTGATCCCTTCCATTGGGTAGGGCATGCATTTCCACCCTTAAGTTGCACATTGTAATCATCCGCTATTTGCAAGACACCACTATCAATAAGATTCTGAATGAGATGGCGGAGTGCCCAGCATTCTTCTGTGCTGTGACCGCGAGAATGTGAATGATATTGACACATTTTATCAGGATTGAACCGACCTGAGCGGGGATTGATTGGAGGTAGAAGGAATGTGATTCTTCCTTCGTTGATCAACATTTGAAGTATGTCCTCCATAGATTGGCCCAAATAGGTAAATTCCCTTTTATTGGCGAAATCCCAATGGGCTTTAGCACTTGCTCACTTCGCAACCTTATCCTCCATAGCTTCACTTTCTGAAGGTGTTGATGAAGCATTCATAACAAATGGAAGGAGATAGGCATGCTCCTGCTTGATTAATTGGTGTGTGACTTGATGATGGTGGGTCACCAGTTCTGCCAATTGCTCAATTTGTTTGCAAAGAGCTTTCATGTTTCGTTCCATGGTAAACTGGAACTTTGCATAATCCCATTTGTCAACACCATCTTTGATGGGTTGGGATGATTCACCAGTAGAATTGGAACCATGTCCAGTGCTCCAACTGATCATGTTAACCTCTTCTTCTTTGTGTTGAGGAAGAGGGTTGTCTTGCACGTGAGGTTGATCGGGTTTAGTGACCACGATCTCACCATTGTCTATTAGATCTTGAATCTTATGCTTCAAGGCCCAATAATCTTGAGTATCATGTCCGGGTGCCCCGGCATGGTAAACACACTTCCGATTAGCATTAAAACCCTTCCCATTAGGGTTGGCTGGTGGAAGAAGATGTGTAATTTTCTTCTGAGCAGTCAGAAGAACAAGAATATTCTCGAGCGAGTCCCCTAAGGGTGTGAACGTTCGAGCCCGCTTTACTTCTCCACTTTTAGGTAATGGAGGGTTTGAAGATTGTGCTGGAAAAGGGGAGTAGTTTCTCCTCTGCATAGGCATGCTTGGATTGCCTTTTTGTCCATGTAGTATCAAGGAAACATCCTCCTCTTTCTTTTTATGGACCCTCCAGGGGTTGTTTCCATAAGATCCGGACTGGATGTGCTCAGCAACAGCTTTAAGAGCGGTTAGGTCTTGAATTTTACCGGACTTCAATCCCATTTCAGCCATCTCACCGTGTTTGATCATTTCAGAAAATGGTTTGCCAATACCAGCTAGAACTCTTTCATAGAAAGGAGCTTCCTGTAAATCTATGAAAGTCATGACCATTTCTAATTCTGTCATGGAAGGAATAACTTGAGCAGCAAGACGCCTCCACCTTTGAACATACTCTCTGAATGACTCATTAGACTGTTTCTTGACCTTGGTAATTTGGTACCGGTCAGGAGCCATCTGAGATTGAAAACTGTATTGAGTGAGGAAGGCGTGAGCCAACTCTTCCCAACTATGGATCTTAGAGTTGTCTAATCTGGTATACCATGAACGGGCTTCCCCAGTCAGACTTTTCTGAAATAGCTGTATTCGGAGCTTTTCATTCTCAGCATAAGATCCGAGTTCTCCAATGAACACCTTTAAATGTGTATAAGGATCCCCTAATCCGTCATATTTCTCAAAATCAGGGGCTTTAAATTTCTCCGGATAATGAACACCAGGGAATATATAAAGGTCTGTATATGAAACACTGCCATGAGTTCCAATCCCTTTGAGAACACGAATGGTTTCCTCCATTTGAAGGACTTTCTTCCTGATGTCACCATTGTCTGGATCTCCTTGGAGATGGGTGCCTTTAGGGTCTTTGTTGGTTGTATCCAATTGATGTTCTGGAATTGTTTTTTCCAGACCTTGAACTCCTTATGTAAAGGGCTCTGTATGTGTAGGTATCTTCGTACCCTGAGTAGACTGGTGTAATTCCTTCAATAGAACAACCAAGTCCGTGATTTGGTTACTCAATCCATCAAATTCTTCTCGGGAAATAGGATTAGACTGTTCGGAAGAAGACATGATTGGCTGTAGGCTTGTGGCCTTTTTGGATTTTGATCGGGTAACAGGCCCAATTGCTTCCCTACAAAAGACTTACGTAGTTTAGTCTTAGGGTAATGTAAATGTTATCATAACATGTCCGTTTTAGGAATTTGTCCTATAAAACCAGTTTGTTCATTGTTAACATGTCATGCACATATATTCTTCATATTTTCCATTACATGTGGATGAACATGGCATAAAATTACAAGTAAATGCTTTTACAAGTAATTGAATATGGAAAGCATGAAGAGACTTTCCTCCGTGTTTGGTTTATCAGAGGTTGACCTATCTTAGGGTTACTCTCGCGGCTTTTCAGCATGAAGGTTCCCAGATCATCGCAATCTACTCGACGGGATGTTAATCCGGTCTTTCAACTGGAGCGAATCTGAGTGGTGCCTTTCCTGAGCCCCGGGGAATTATTCTTCACACAGGTCTAGTAATCAAACACCAACAGGATAGCCTCCTGGTGGAGGGACCACACAACATACATTCACATACAACGTGTCTCGCCGTTTATGCAAAATGATGACATGTACGAAGCACTAATAACACAGATAGATATAGTATAGTGTAGTAAGTAAAATGCATTCGTACACATTCATCAAAAAAGTAAATGCAACAATCACACACAAGCATATAACAATTTTGAAAAGCTTGTAATAGCGGCTTAAGCCCTCTTACTGGAGTCCCCAGCAGATTCGCCACCTGTCGACGTTGGGATTTTTGAGTGTCCCTTTTCGTTACTTGTTCTTTGGTGTTCTCATGTTAATGTGAGATTTGTTTGAAAAAACAAGTGAAAAAGGTCTGACATGTTTAATGTCGACGATTGACTTTAAGAGTCGCCAGTTGGTGTATTTAACTGGTTGCACCAACGCAACCGAAAAGGTTAGCACATTGACCCAGTGATTTAACAGTGCTAAACGGGTTTGTGAAACCGAGATACATTAAGGGTTCGGGGGCTTGATTATGCGGAGGGAAGGTATTAGGCACCCCCCGACATCCGTGTTACCACGGTGACCGCCACTCTTCAAAGAAATTGTTATATGAATGTGTGTGTGTGTGTGTGTGGATCAATGTGAAATTATTTGAAAGTAGTGCGAGGCCTCATTCGCACCTATATACAAAAGGTTTGAATTTTATAGAAAAATCCAGTTTTAACCAAGATATGTCAATGAAGTTTTATAAAAGAGGTTTTTTAAACCGTGTGCTCAATAGAAATTGAAACCTTTTCATACTTCCATTTTATTAAATGTTCGGCTTGTTTGCTTTTATTTTTGAGATGCGAAGCATCCTCGAGAAAATAATATACAGCAGTACCGAACTCCTTATGGGCATGACATCCATCCAAGGAAATTCAGACACTATAAAATAATGTACAAAATCACTTACTACTAAAAAAATGTCCATCATGGAACCCGAATCTAAGTTCAAGAGATCGAACACAGTGATCACATGATTCCTAGGCTCACATGATCTCGCAATTTGTATGAAAAGCGATAAGCAATTATATATATAAAAGTCAGAAATATATATATACAGATGGATCAACCACCACGAAGCAACTCCATGGGGATCGAAATGTAAATATATAAAAGCGGTAAATATATATATATATATATATATATATATATATATATATATATATATATATATATAATGAACATGATCAACCGCCACGAAAGTAAACTCGGTAAGTGACGAAAATGTAAATAAAGTCAGTAAAAGCGATCAATCGCCACGGTAAACTTGAGTGTAGATGAATGTAAATATATATATGTATATATATATAAGCGATAAACACATCGGATGTAAATTGGGCTCATCGGATATGTCCGATGACAATTATATGTATATATATATATATATATATATATATATATATATATATATATATATATATATATATATATATATAAGTAAACACACCGTATGTAAAATCCATGCTCATCGATATATCTCCGACAATTATATATATAAATATATATATATACAAAAGCAATTAAACGCTCTAGATGTAAAATCCGGGCTCATCGATGTAGTCGACCACAATTTATATATATATATATATATATATATATATATATATATATATATATATATATATATATATATATATATAAGCGGATAAACGATCCGCATCAAGTTTAGGCTCAATCGAGGCATAACTCGATAATGTTAGTCCATATATACGAAATATATGCATATATTAGTATATATATATACAGACAGAAATGAAAACCACGGATCAAGTCCGGCAAAACACTCTCACGACTATCAACGTGTACAACAATTAATGCGATATGTGAGAAAGAGGCTTTATAGAATGTAAGAAGGCTTACAGTGGGCTGCCAAAGTAGACTTCTTAGACTTTAAATGGATAAACACTCAGCTCCCGCCGGATAAAAAGTAGCTATATGTGACGCCCCCAAAATAGGTATACATCACCCATTCTGAGTTGTCAATACATGGTACAGAAATAACTACAACTTTATTATTACAACATATAAACTGTGAGTTTAAATACAGATATTGCCATCTAGATAATATCCACACGCAAATAAATCCCCATCATAATTATTGATACATTATTTTACAAAATGGTGAGGACTACTAAATAACTCTCTCTAGAACCTTCATTCCATACCCCGACTAGTACTGCGTACATTCTCGCCTCCCGAGAAGAAAAATGGAACGACAAGGAAAAGGGTGAGCTCAACTAGCCCAATAAAGAATATTATGACTAAGATAATATACAACAAATTATCGTTAGTCTTCAACAGGAAAAATCTAATAGAATACAATAGACAACAAATTTTTAAATCAATATTCGCAATGAAATAATAATTCATTAGAAGAGTTAAGTAGAGAATGCAAACTACTATCTTCTATGTATGAATTTAAAAGTTCATCATCTATCTTTTATCCCTCGTAATATCAATCAATATATATCTGAATCAAATATTCATCTTTGCACTACTGGCCAAAGATATTCATCGATTAGTCATGTATTATCTAAACACTGCTCATCTTTTGCACTACTGGGCCAAAGATATTCATCGAAATCATTCATCTTTTGCACTACGAGCCAAAGATATTCAATAATATCATCATTTAAGACCGAGGATGATGAAAATATTTTTTAAAAACGAATCCAATTGAAACAAAATGACAAAGATTAAGGATTAAGGATTCGTACTTTGTTTTATCTATGTCCAAAAATACCTCAAAAATAATCATAGTGGTGTAAAATTCAAGAATGATCAAAATATGGATACAATCAAAGCTAGTATCCACAATAGATACTTTGGGACGAAAAGGAAAATTTTCATTTTTCGATGAATAGTCTTAGTGATTCGTGAATAATAATCAGATATACATGAATAGTGCCGTATACGTGAATAGTAACTCCGACACCAAAAGTTCCAAATTTGATAAAAATTTCAGATCAATATTTCAGCATAATGATATTGAAGAAATAATATCATTACGAAAAAAAAAATATCCCTTACCTCACAAAGACAGTACTTCTAGTTGAATCACTGGATATAGGCTATGACTTGAACTTGCACCGTATAGCAATACTAAAAATACTCACAAAAATACGCTCGATAATATATAGAGAGAAAACTTCAGTTTCTGGTGTGATTTTCAATTCTAACTTAAGCACCCTATTTATAGGAAAATGCTTAGAACACCAAAGTAGAAAATTTAATATAATATTATTATATATAAAATTTTTCCTACGCACACTCTTATAAACTGAAATCAGCTCATTTCAACAACCAACCAAGCCTACCAAACATATCAAAAACGTTTTTCTAATTTAAATTATTTTAAATTTCCAAAAATCAATTATTTCGGAGCTTCAGAACTTCAATAATTCATAATAAATAGCCCTTTTATTAGAAAAATTTGAATCTCACGAGTTTTTATAGGAAATCCAATTCTCTATAACTTTACAGAAGAAAGTTTTTCCAAATTCCAAACAGAAATTGACCAAAATCCACAAACGGACAATTTTACAGGCTATAATCAAATTTCGGTCAATAATTGTGTCCACCAACACACATAATATGTGTTAAACATTTAATGCCACAAAAATACTCTTCCTCCTCATATACTCATATATCCCACATTCATTATAAAAATATCACCGTTAATATATTATTAAAATAATATATTTAAATGAATTATTTTATCAGAAAAAGATAAAATATTAATTTTCAACAATTGTCACATTAAAAATTTTCCCCATCTATATCCACATAAAATCAATATTTTCCTCATTATATAAATCAATAATTAATTATTCACAAATAATATTACGTAATCACAATATTGACAACCCGAGCGGTTCGGGAAAGAGGGGCTTTCGAATAAGAATTTCTCGTTCTTGGCGCGCAATTAGGTGACCAAACCTCTCCTTAGATGAACTTTCTAGACATTGCCAATAATGTTATCTAATAACATTATTCGGATACTATGAATTATTGCTTCGATAATGAAAAATACGTGTAATGACAATTATTGAACAATGATGAATATAAAATATCAACACAACAATTATTAAATTAATAAAATCTTGAGCGATAATTCTGTAACCATTATTGAGTAGTGCCTTCTTACGTATGAATCAATAATTGGTGCAATACCTTGTCTTCTTGTGTTTTAACCACCAAATATTTTAACAAAGATTAATTGATAATAACTACGCCAGATTATTTTTAAACAACTTATATTTGTCGTTTTCTTCATCCAATCGCTTTCAGTTATGGGGCCCACAAAAGATCAACTTTGTCGTCTTTAATATTCCCGACAATGCAAGAAGAATATTCCACGACCAAACGAATATTCCCCGACAACAATGAATATTTTATAACCACTTGCTTATTTTGAAATATTTGCGTATTTTACCCATAACTATCCACATTAATCAAATCAACCCTTACTATTTCAAAATAATAAATAGAGAAAATTAAATTTCATTAATAATAAGTTGGGGTCTTACAACCTCCCCTCCTTATGAAATTTCGTCCTCGAAATTGACGTACGTACCTGGTGTTTCGAAAAGGTGAGGATACCTCGCTTTTATTTCCATTTCCAATTCCCAGGTTATTTCCTCTATAGCATGATTCCTCCATAAAACTTTAACTTATGGTATGACCTTTGCGCGTAGGACATGCTCCTTCCTATCCAAGATATTGACAGGTACCTCCTCATACGTTAAGTCTTCGGCTATCTCGTCCGGTTCTAACTCTATAACGTGGTTCGGGTCTTTCACATATTTACGAAGTACAGATATGTGAAACACATTATGAACACGAGACATACTCAGAGGTAACGCGAGTCTATATGCTACATTTTCTACTCGGTCAAGAATTTAAAATGGACCAATAAATCGTGGATTGAGCTTTCCTCTCTTCCCAAATCTTGTAACTCCCTTCTATGGAGCAACTCGCAACAATACATGATCCCCTATACTAAATTCCACGTCCTTTCGATGAAGATCCGCATAACTCTTTTGTCGATCTTTTGCCGTTTGTATACGTTGTCGAATCATTTGGATCTTTTTGGTAGTCATACGTACTCACTCGGGTCCCAACAATATTGCTTCACCCACCTCATCCCAACATATTGGAGAGCGACAATTTCGTCCATATAATGCTTCAAATGGAGCCACACCTATATTTGCCTGATAACTGTTGTTGTAGGAGAATTCCACCAATGGTAAATACTTATCCCAACTGCCCTTGAAGTCTAGGACACAGAGTCTTAATAGATCTTCAAGAGTTTGAATAGTCATCTCTGATTGTCCGTTCGTTTGAGGATGGTATGCCGAACTAAATCGCAAATCCGTGCCCATAGCTTTTTGCAAGCTAACCCAAAATCTTGAAGTGAATCTTGGGTCACGATCCAAACTATGGATACTGGGCATGCCATGCAACCTCACAATCTCATTCACGTACATACTAGCAAGGCGTTCAAGGAATAAGTCTCCGTGACGGCAAAGAAATGAAAGCGGACTTGGTTAATCTATCAACAATAACCCAAATAGCATTGATGCCTTGAGAAACCGTAGGAAGACCCGTAACGAAATCCATGGTAATGTGTTCCCACTTCTATTTCAGAATCTCAAGTGGTTGCAACGGACCCTTATGTACTAGATGCTCCGCCTTTACACGTTGACAAGTTAAACACATTGAGATAAACTTTGCAATCTGTCTCTTCATATTGTTCCACCAAAATGTATGTCGAAGATCACAATACATTTTGTTACTTCCAGGATGGATTGCAAATGGTGTATTGTGTGCCTCCATCATAATCTTGTACTTCAAATCAGAGTCGTTAGGGACACAAAGTTTGGAGTGGACTCAAAGTATTCCTTCTTCATCAATTCTCGCTTCTAGAATAGCACCTTCTTGTACTTTCTTCTTCATACGCATCAGCTCCGGGTCGGTGGCTTGAGCAACCTTAACTTTTTCTATTAAAGTTGGCTTTATGCGTATACTTGACATCATCGCACTCATTCCTGCATATGATCTTCTACTCAACGCGTCAGCTACCACGTTCGCTTTTCCAGGATGGTATTGAATAGTGTGGTCGTAATCTTTCAACAACTCAAGCCAACGTTGTTGCCGCATGTTGAGTTCCTTTTGCGTGAAGAAATATTTGAGGCTTTTATGGTCTGAATATATCTCCACTTTCTCTCCATATAGATAGTGCCTCCATATCTTTAGTGCGAAAACGACTGCTGCCAACTCTAGATCATGAGTAGGATAATTCCTCTCATACTCTTTAAGTTGTTGCGAGGCATAGGCTATGACTTTCCCACGTTGCATGAGAACACATCCTAACCCTTTGCACGAAGCATCATTTGAGATAACAAATCCATCCGTACCAGATGGTATTGTTAGAACAGGTACCGAAATGAGTCTCCTCTTGAGCTCTTGGAAACTCTTCTCGCATTCCTTGCTCTATATGAATTTTGTATCCTTTCGAGTTAGCTGGGTTAATGGAGTAGCGATTCGAGAAAACCCTTCCACGAATCTCCGATAATAACCAGCTAAGCCCAAAAAGCTACGTACTTCAGTCACCGACTTCGGTTGCTCCCAACTTTGTATTGCTTCAATCTTTGCCGAATCAACAGATACTCCATGTTTCGACACCACGTGCCCAAGGAATGCTACTTCCTCAAGCCAGAACTCGCATTTGTTCAACTTGGCATAAAGCTTGTTTTCACGAAGCCTTTGGAGTACCACCTTCAAATGGCGCTCATGATCTTCACGGCTTTTGGAATATATGAGGATGTCATCAATAAAGACAACAACGAATTGATCCAAATATTCCTTGAATACTCAATTCATCATATCCATGAAAGCCGCAGGAGCATTAGTCAATCCGAAAGACATGACTAAGAATTCATAATGCCCGTACCGAGTTCTAATGGCAGTCTTTGGAATATCCTCAGTTCTAATCTTAAGCTGATGATATCCAGAACGAAGATCGATCTTTGAAAAAAATTGTGCTCCTTGCAACTGGTCAAACAAGTCATCAATACGAGGTAGAGGATACCTATTCTTGATGGTGACATGGTTCAATTCCCGATAGTCAATACAAAGTCGCATACTCCCGTCTTTCTTCTTTACTGAATAAAAACAGAGCACCCCAAGGAGATGTACTTGGACGAATGAAACCGATGTCCAACAATTCTGTAGTTGGACCTTTAACTCCTGAAGTTCCATAGGAGCCATTCGATATGGGGTTTAGAAATGGGCTTTATGCTGTGTTCAAGATCAATAAAGAATTCAACTTCACGTTACGGGGTGAAGCCAGGAAGTTCTTGAGAAATACGTCGGAAAAATCAATAACAACAGAATATTATTCAAATTTGACGTGTCTTTATTCAAATCCATAACATGGACTAAGAAAGCTTGACATCCGTTTTTAATAAGCGAATAGCTTTATGATTAGATATGACGATGATTGATTTTAATGGTTTAGTTGCTTGAATTAAATAACACACGGGTTGGTTAGAATATGAAAACTAACAACCTTACGAAAAACAATCAATTTTGGCATGATGAGTAGTTAACCAATCAATCCCTAAAATCACATCAAAAGCAAGTATCTTTAAAGAGATAAGGTCAATAGGTAAGGTGATGGTGCCAACTTGAATCAAACAAGATTTATAAACGATGGGATGTGATGAAAGTTTCTCCTAATGGAGTTTCCACAGATATAGGTCAAAGTCTAATTTCTCCGAGTCAAGTTTAAACGTTGAGTACAAGCGGGAGAGATAAATGAATGGGTAGCACCGATGATCAAGTAAGGTATAAACTTCGCAAGAATTTATAAATAGCTTACCCGTGATCACCTCGTTTGGGTTCTCGCATTTTGCCCAATCCACAACAAACGCTCTTCCGAGAACCGTTGAATTTGACTTTTTGGGACGATCTTTTGAGTCACCGTCCTCATTGAACTAGGTTTCGCTACCATACAATCTCGAGCGATATGTCCTTTCTTTCCACAATTATAGCATACCTTGAATCTGTTGTGGGCGCTTGGGTGATATGACCCTCTTTTCCGCATTTATAGCATATGACCGGTGGTCGTTCTCCTCCTTAGAACCGGTTGTCATGCCAAGACCGCGTCTTCACATGGTCGTTGTTAAATCTCCACTTTTAAAATCTCCTCCCCGACTCGCTTCTTCTATTTTCATGGCCATGATTACCACCAGAGTGGTTACCATTTTTGTCCGTCTTTTCTTTCTCCGTGGTTATCATTGTTTTATTGATTTTTATATCTCCGGTATGATCCTCGATTGTGGTCCCTCGGTTGGCCGTACTCGTTATCTCGCCTAATAATTGAGCCCTCATTTTACAACATCCTGAATAGAGAGAAAATTTATGAGAAATGAGATCTTGACGTATCCTTGGGTTCAAACCTCTAAGAAACATCCGCGTCATCGTTCCTCATTCTCCACCAAATGAGGTGCAAACACGGATAACTCTGCAAACTTTGCCTCGTCTTTGAGACAATCGCCATGTTATTTTGTTCTAATCGATGAACTCCACTTCCTTCATATAGCCGAACACTTTCGGAAAGTATTTATCATTAAATAGTTTACAAAGCGTCTCCCAAGACATGCTAAGTCTTGCGCAATTGGATGGGTACGCTTCACGCACTCCCACCAACCGAGTCTACCTCGCCACTTTAACATAAAGGTGGAGAATGGAACCTTCATTCTCCGTGCATCCCAAGACATCGAATATCTTGGTAATTTGCTTGACCCATGTTTCCTGCATGATCGGATCGGCTTTCCTTAAATTCTAGTGGTCCCAACTCTTTGAACCGCTTGACTATGACAACCCGTGAATTGCTATCATTTCCTCCTCAGTATTTTGAACACGAGTCTCCTCGTCGATTTTTGCATGAACTGCAAAAAAGCTTCTAAACATCCCCTCGTTCATCATCACGCTTTCGGTGGTGTTGTTCACGGAGGAACATTGCCCGACTGTTACAGCGTTCTCCTCGTTGGTGAGTACAGCGTCTCCACTGGCCTCATTTCCATTGTTAATATTCTCGATTGACATTCTCAAATCTTGTCATAAAACAAGGGTTAATTAAGGAAATCAATATATCACATAATATCCCTATATACTGACCAACTAACAAATAAGCTTAGGTAGGACACACTAGCGAATGATTTACTCGTCTCTCCCCTCATAGTTCTATTCCCCGATCTCCGCCAGAGTACTATCCCTAAGCTCTGATACCAACTGTGACGCCCCCAAAATAGGTATACATCACCCATTATGTGTTGTCAATACATGATACAGAAATAACTACAACTTTATTATTACAACATATAAACTATGAGTTTAAATACAGATATTTCCATCTAGACAATATCCACACGCAAATAAATCCCCATCATAATTATTGATACATTATTTTACAAAACTGGTGAGGACTACTAAACAACTCTCTCTAGAACCTTCATTCCATACCCCGACTAGTACTCGCTACATTCTCGCCTCCTGAGAAGAAAAATGGAACAACAAGGAAAAGGGTGAGCTCCACTAGCCAAGTAAAGAATATTATGACTAAGATAATATACAACAAATTATCGTTAGTCTTCAACAGGGAAAAATCTAATAGAATACAATAGGCAACAAATTTTTAAATCAATATTCGCAACGGAAATAATAATTCATTAGAAGAGTTAAGTAGAGAATGCAAACTACTATTTTCTATGTATGAATTTAAAAGTTCATCGTCTATCTTTTATCAATGTAATATCAATCAATATATATCCGAATCAAATATTCATCTTTGCACTACAGTGCCAAAGATATTCATCGATTAATCATGTTCATCTAAACACTGCTCATCTTTGCACTACGGCCAAAGATATTCATCGAAATCATTCATCTTTGCACTACGTGCCAAAGATATTCAATAATATCATCATTTAAGACCGAGGATGATGAAAATATTTTTAAAGAAACGAATCCAAAGTGAAACAAAATGACAAGGATTAAGGATTAAGGATTCAGTACTTTGTTTTATCTATGTCCAAAAATACCTCAAAAATAATCATAGTGGTGTAAAATTTAAGAATGATCAAAATATGGATACAATCAAAGCTAGTATCCACAATAGATATTTTGGGATGAAAAGGAAAATTTTCATTTTTCGATGAATAGTGCCGTATTCGTGAATAGTACCAGATATCGTGAATAGTCTTGCATACGCGTGAATAGTAACTCCGACACAAAAAGTTCCAAATTTGATAAAAACTTCAGATCAATATTTCAGCACAATGATATTGAAGAAATAATATCATTACGAAAAAAAAATCCCTTACCTCATAAAGACAGTACTTCTAGTTGAAACACCGGATATAGGCTATGACTTGAACTTGCACCGTATAGCAATACTCAAAATATACTCAAAATACTCACAAGAATATGCTCGATAATATAGAGAGAGAAAACTTCAGTTTCTGGCATGATTTTCAATTCTAACCTAAGCACCCTATTTATAGGAAAATGCTTAGAACACCAAAGTAGAAAATTTAATATAATATTAATATATATAAAATTTTTCCTATGCACACTCTTATAAACTGAAATCAGCTCATTTCAACAACCAACCAAGCCCACCAAACATATCAAAAACGTTTTTCTAATTTAAATTATTTTAAACTTCCAAAAATCAATTATTTCGAAGCTTCAGAACTTCAATAATTCATAATAAATAGCTCTTTTATCAGAAAAATTTGAATCTCACGAGTTCTTATAGGAAATCCAATTCTCTATAACTTTACAGAAGAAAGATTTTCCAAATTCCAAACAGAAATTAACCAAAATCCACAAACGGGCGATTTTACAGGCTATAATCAAATTTCGGTCAATAATTGTGTCCACCAACACACAAAATATGTGTTAAACATTTAATGCCACAAAAATACTCTTCCTCCTCATATACTCATATATCCCACATTCATTATAAAAATATCACCGTTAATATATTATTAAAATAATATATTTAAATGAATTATTTTATCAGAAAAAGATAAAATATTAATTTTCAACAATTGTCACATTAAAAATTTTCTCCATCTATATCCACATAAAATTAATATTTTTCTTATTATATAAATCAATAATTAATTATTCACAAATAATATTACGTAATCACAATATTGACAACCAGCGCTTCCTGTGAAAGAGGGCTTTCCAATAAGAATTTTTCCTTCTTGGCCAAGCAATTAGGTGACCAAACCTCTCCTTAGATGTAACTTTCTAGACATTGCCAATAATGTTATCTAATAATATTATTCAGATAATATGAATTATTGCTTCGATAATGAAAAATACTGTGTAATGACAATTATCAAACAACAACAATATAAAATATCAACGCAAAGAATTATTAAATCAATAAAATCTTTGAATAAAAGAATTATCGTAACCATTATTGAGTAGTGCCTTCTTACGTAAGAATCAATAATCGGGCAATACCGCAAAGCATCTTCTTGTGTTTTTAACCACCGAGTATTTTAGCGATGATTAATTGTGAATAACTACGCCAAGTTATTTTTAAACAACTTATATTTGTTGTTTTCTTCATCCAATCGCTTTCAAGTTATGGGGCCCACAAAAGATCAAGGCCGCGTCGTATTTAATATTCCCCGACAACAAGAATATTCCACGAACAAACGAATTTTCCCCGACAACAATGAATATTTTATAACCACTTGCTTATTTTGAAATATTTGCGTATTGTACCCATAACTATCCACATTAATCAAATCAACCCTTACTATTTCAAAATAATAAATAGAGAAAATTAAATTTCATTAATAATAAGTTGGGGTCTTACACTATATGTGAGCTAACTAGTGTTTAAAGAAGAGGAAACACTCAAAAGATGTGTATGCAGAGTAAAATGGACAAGGCTTCCTCGCCTTTTTCCTTCTCTCTCCCCCTTCAAATGGCTAACCCAAGCCTTGCATATATAGACGAATGGCCACAGTACACTGCGGCCTGATATGATTATACTTGCGGTACCGGTCGTAGGATCCGAGCCTCATGGGTCCCGTCGTCTCGTAGTAATCGTGCTGTCAGCCGCAATCGTAATGTCCGCTCAAACTTGCGAGAACTTCAATCCGAGCATCTGAACGAAGTATATCTGTACTTCTTCGGATCGCTTGTGTCGAGAGTTACGTAATGACATGGATTAGAGGTGTTACGAAGTCAGGAAGAGGGGTCTATGCCCATGGTCTTCAAGCTTCAAGTTTTATCCAAAGTACTGCCACACGTAATAGTCACTCGGGATTGTTATTCCTCGGCTCTTGTGGGACATTGTTGGATGTATGTATGAAGTGTTGAGACGACGTGCCATTTGTCGAAGGAACAAGATGATGTGTGACTCCTTACCGGGGTTATCGCCTGTTTGAGTTGAAAGTAGACGTTGCTCAGGGTTACAGCTGAGATTGGACTACTTGTTGGTATGCTGGGATATCATCTTGTTGAGACAATAAGATGACGTGTTGACTCCTCACCGGGGTTATCGCCAGTTTAAGCAGAAAGCAGACGTTGCTCAGGGTTACATCTGAGATTGGACTTCTTGTTGTTTGTATGTCTCACTATCATCTATGGATGTTCCTGTCTGCCCGTTGTTATCTCCGGGTCTGAGGTGTATGTGCCTCGACAGGATGTTTGAGCTTGAAGCTGATCGCATGTGTTTGAAACAAGCATTTCTGGGGTTATCGCCGGAACTACAATGGCATCCCTTGGGGCTATCACCAAGGATGGGGTTTCTACTCCCAGTGTTGTCTTTTGGGACTAAAAGCTGACGTCGCGTTGTTATCGCCGAGAGCAGATCGTCCTCTCCTGTTGTTGCTTGGGTCTTTTTGATCTCGCATATCTCGGGTTATCTCCTAGATTGGAAATGACATTCGGTGTGTGTTCGAGTTGAGATGATGTTCTGTTTGTGTTACGGGTTGAGCTGAACTTCCGGTAGTATCCTAAGATGGATGTAAGTTGTCTTTCAGGGTTATCTCCAAAAGACGAATCTACCCTCCTGCAATGTTAGTAATAGGAGTGCAGAAAATTTCGAGTGTCTACAACATACTTGTTCAATTGAACGAATAAGTAGGATCACTTGCATTCAAAGAGATAAGGATTAGATACTTGCTTACGATATCCATTGAATAAAGTAATACAAAGGTTTAGGATATTTGCACAATGAAAAGAATAGTTCAGATACTTGCCTTAAGCGTAGTCTATCCATGTAATTTAACCAACACTTTGGAATCCTATTACAGTGTATTATATGTATAGGATACCCATTAGTTATATAAACTCATATAGGCAAGTTCAACGCACACATAAACGTCTAACTTAGTTGTAATGCCATACACATCACTTATCATATATTTTCTTAGTATAAATCAGTTTGTAAGACATCACAAATTCAAACAACGTATCATTGCTGTATATCATGTAAACATTCTTTTGGGACTTAACATTCGAAAGCCAGTATTAACATTCATCTCTATCTCATAACATGCTTCTTAACACATCACATAGCATATTGGTTATATATTACAAGTTAAAGTAATCATATAAGCAAGCTTTGAACTTCAGATAAAAAATGTAAAACTATTCTTGATCATAGGATGGGCACAAATGCATACTGTTTTTAGCTTAGGGATAGCACAACTGAGCTGTCCCCTGGCTAGACCAAGGTTGAGCTTTGCACTTTCTATTTCTGTCCAATTATTATACACCTATGTACTAATACTCTATCATATATACATGTCAGAGGTGCTCACATAAGCATAGGACCATTCTTGAGTTCACTTGAACAAGTTTGAACTTACAACTTACATGGTACTAAAGCATAACAAGATCAAATGGTTACCATATCTTATAACTTGGCTATATGTCCACATTACACAATCTGTCAATAATCATGCTTATAGTATTCATATTGCTTATTCACCATTATCATCGTTTAACACTTTAAATCATGCTTTAAACTCATGTTTTGTTTAGTTATCATCATGTTCAATACATATAAATCATATCTAGGGATATTATAGACATAACATGACATATTAATCCTTTAGAATCTAGATATCCATGTGATGCAACTAGATTTTGAAAATATGTTCAAGTTTGCTTTTGAAACCACTTTAAACTTGAACAATGCCATTTCAACACATACAAGACAACTTTAAGGCTCTATTCATATGTAGTCAAGTCATGTTAACATGCTCGTAAGATTAGAATGTATCGCAAGTAGCACTTATGCACCTTAGTTCTTTTATACCAAGTTTTCTTAAAAACTTCTTTCACACAAGGTCTAACGTGTTTGATTATGAACAAAGGATCTATGTACACTATAGCATGCTCATTTATGTGTAAAGTCAGTCATGTGTATAGACCACTAAGTTCAAAATCTGTAAAACATGAATTTAATAAAGTTTATTTTCAAAACTTGAAGTTCTTGTTAAAGATCTTTTACTAATTTATGTCGGACACTTTCGAACTCATAAGGAAACCTTATAACACAAGTTATACCTCTTTTACAGGTGTACATAAGTCATAAGACCAAATTAGCAACCGCCTAGCATAATGTAATCCAAAGAATCGGTTCGAGGTACGAGTGCAAGAATTGTTGTCTTTGCACCCTAGTATAAACAGTAGCAAATGCTTGCGTTAAGTCGAAGCGATAGCGGTATCGTATTTTGCAGAGTGTTACCCAACTTCATTTCCGTTGATTCAAACATGATTCAACCCATCGTTAAAAAGTTCATACATGTTAATAAACTTCTTTAACACATTATAACCGGTTAATTCCTATGTATTAACATATAAATTCAAGAAATTTTAAGAACTGAACTAAACCTATTTCAAGAACATAACTAGGGTTTATACCTTCTCAAGCTTGAATTGGACTCCCTACACTCTAAGTATGCTTCTATAGTAGCTCAGCAACTTATAACTCTCCAATTAGACTATTAAATAACTTCTAGCAACACAAAAACTGAATTTAAGCTTGTATTTATAGAAGGAACTTGTACTAGACATTGGCATTACACTAAGGTTGGGTTCATGGTGTAATGGAAGGATACATTGGTTAATCAAGAGTGGTTTAACAATCCACCACCAGCCATTAGCTTTGCAATCATCACCTATTCCATAGCCTTTTGGAAAAAACGTGTTTTAGTTTCATGTTACTGTTCATGTACCTTGTGACACTTAATTTTGGACATGAGCAAATATCTCAGCATTTGGTCACGTAAGGCTTGGTTTGGTTCTTTTAATTCCCATAATGTAATATTAAGGTACAATTGTTACCATATTAGGAATTTAAAGATAAATTTTATACTCACATCATATAATCCATGTACATTAAATACATGTAATAAAATAACGCAATTAGGTATTATTATCCGGGTAGTTGCCCATAATTATTTTTACTACTCGTATAACCACATTATAACATTATCTAATATTAATGTTTATTTAAACACTTAATCTCCTTCCCAGTTTCTAGAATACAAAGATGTTTAATTATTTCTGTATTACCACTACATAGGATTTCATTATGCTACTAGGTACCTTATTTCATTGCAATATACTCCTATCGTATGGTTTTTATTAATATCACACATAATGCATAAGTGTCCCATTTCATTGCTATAGAAGAAAATTAATTTTCTCCAATCGACCATCAATTAATCTAGCTTAGTTTGTACTACTAGGAGGAGGCGCAGTGCACATTGCATTTGGCAAAGGCAAAACTAGCTTAGCTTCAAGCCAGTTTCAACATCCAACTCCATAATATTTTTACACAACATGAATTAACTGTCATATTGGTGATATTACTAGCTTAGGAGTGTATTTCCTTATATGGAATCACATAATTATATGCAATTAATTAATATTCTCTAATAACTATCAATTAATTGTTTGCCTTAACAATTCCTTTGTTAATTAATATAATCACTACTATTTCTCATCACGGTGCCACACAAGGCATTTCAACGAGTTTGTTACAACTCCACATTAATCACTTCAATATAATTGAGTTAACTTATCCCATAACATGAAATCATTTATATTTAAATAAATATTTATTCCCATTAATATATTTATAAGACATGGAAATTCTCGGGTATTACAGTGCCCCAGGCTCTATGGGCCCTGCCGTCTCGAAGTACGTGCACGCATGCAAGGCGTTGTCTGCTTGAACCTTCATAAATTTTAATCTAGGCATCCGATTGAGGCGTGTAATACTTTTTTGGGATGCTATTGTTGAGAGCTACACAATGACATGGGATAAGAGGTTGTACAAAACTGGGAAGATGGTTCCATGCCCAGATCTTCAATTCTTCAAATTCTAACCGGTGTGCTGTCTTGCGTAGTATTCACTCGAGATTTGAGTTGTGGTTCTTGTAGGACACTTCTGTGTAGAATGTTTGTTTAATTATTTTTGAGACGACACAAATGTATCATCTAGGTGGCAAAATGATGTTTTTGCCCCTCACCAGGGTTATCTCTAGCTCTGGGCTGATTTAGCAGTCGTTGCTCAGGGTTATCTCTGAGATTGGGTTGCTGTGAGTACTAAATGTCCTCAGGGTTGTCTCTGAGGTGTGCCTGAACTCCCGAGGATATCTTCGAGGATGGAATTGAGTGCCTTGGGGTTATCTCCGAGGTTGAAACTGACTTCTCTAGGGTTATCTCTGGAACTGGAACTGCATCCCTCGGGGTTATCTCCGAGGTTGGAACTGAATCTCTTGGGGTTGTCTCCGGAACTGGAACTGAGTATCTCGAGGTTGTCTCTGTGACACCCCCAAAATAGGTATACATCACCCATTCTGAGTCGCCAAATACACGGTACATAATTTAAAAACAAACTTCATTTATATAATATGACAAAAGCGTAGCTGGGAGTTTTAACACGAATATTGTCTTCTAGACAGTATCCAAACTCAAATAAGTCCTCATTATAATTATTATCACATTATTTCATAGAATAGTGAGGACTAATAAAGCAACCATCTAGACCGTCACTCCATTCCCCGACTAGTCCCAGCTATATTCTCATTTCCTGAAGAGAACAATGAAAGAAAAGGGTGAGCTTAACTAGCCCAGTAAAGAATATTATGACTAAGAAAATTCATTTATCAATAGCCTTCATCATAATAAATCAGAGATTTAGAACATATGGTAGATAATAAAAGTTTTCAACCATAATTACAGCGAAATCAACAATTCATGAGAAAAGTCAAGTAGAACAAAATGTCTACCATCTCCTCCAAATTAAAAGTCCATCTTTAATATTTCATTACTGTAATATCCATCAATAGTTCTTTGTCGTACCCAAGACAAAGAGAATTTTTATCACATGTCTTCACCTGAACCACTAAAGATTATAGTTAAATTCACAATTCATATTTATAATCATGTAAATTAACAGTTTCTCCTTGCCACAAAGGCTTAATAGAACGTTTACTCAATATCCTTACCCCAAAGGCTAAAGATATTCAAATGTAATAACAATGATCATACCAATCAGTTGTCTATCTTTGCACTACAGGCTAAAGATGTAAAACCCCAACTTTTGATAAATAAAATTGAATTTTCTCTATTAATTATTCTGAAATAGTAAGGGGTGGATTTTGTTATTATGGTTAGTTATGGGTAAAATGTGCAAATTTTGCGAAATAAGTAAGTGGTTATAAAATATTCATTGTTGTCGGGGAATATTCGTACGAAGGCGCAACCATTTATGGGCCCCATATCGAAAAACGGTCAGATGAAGAAAATGACAAGTTTGAGTTTTTATAAATGACGACGTAGTTGTTACCGTTAACACTGTTGGAATACCTGGTGGTTAAAATACAGTAATATGTGTGGTTGCACAGTAGCACACGGTATTACACAATATTCTTAAATTATTGATTCTTACGTAAGAAGGCACTACTCAATAATTGTTACAGTAATTACTGTTCAATATTTTATTTTATTGATTCAATAATTGCTACGTTGATATTTTATATTATTGATTTAATAATTGTCACTGCACAATATTTTCCATTATCAGATCAATAATTCAGATTATTTAAATAATATTATTAGATAGCATTATTGGCAATGTCTAAGAAAGTTCTGTCTAGAAAAGGGGTTTGGTCACCTAATTGCGCGCCAATAAGGAGAAATCCTTATCGAAAAGCCCCCTCTTTACTGGGAATGACCTGGTTGTCAATATTGTAGTTCTGTAATATTATTTGTGAATAATTAATTGTTGATATATGATAAGAAAATATTTATTCAATGTAGATTTAAACGGAGGAATTTTTAACATGTGACATTTGTTGAAAGTTGGTATTTTATCTTTTTTGATAAAATAATTCATTCAAATATATTATTATAATAATATATTATAGTAGTATGATGTGATTATATAATAGTATGGTTTTATAATTTGAGTGGTAACATTATTATAGTAAATTCACGGTATAAAGTAAAATGAGGTGGGACAGAACAAATTGAATTTGAATTTGTACGATATAAGCAATGATGTCATCAGAGCGATGAGGTATGCAATGATGTTATCGAAACGATGAGGTAAGCAACGATGTCATAAATTATGGCAAAAAGAGTATTTTACCCTTACTCTGCCAAGCCTATAAATAAAAGCTCATTTCTTCATTATTTTTTCAACAATTCACTAAAGCTATAGAGAGAGAAAGTATAGAGAGAATAAGAGAGAAAGAAGAAGCGTATTCTGCTATTACACTAGTGCAGTCTCCGAATTTAAGGTAAGGAGTATTATTTCTTTCGTATTCATGAAGAGAGTTATTTCTTTCAATACACGTAAGGGTTGTTATTCCATTCTTTATTATTCTGTTGGAATAACCTGTCTACGCGGACTACCGCATGCATGGTGAAATCCTTTTGTTATTCCATTCTTTATTATTCTGTGGGAATAACCTGTCTACGCGGACTACCGCATGCTTGGTGAATAACCCTTCATATTCATTTGTTATTAAATTATGGAAATGATCTGTATACGTGGACTACCGCATGACAGTTGAAAATCCATTTGCAATTTCGTATATTGTTCATTTCAGATTCCTAACTCTAAACTTACTATGGTAAGTATTACTTCTATAATTCCTTTAATGATCAGAAATTTTTTGAGTTTTGCGCTTCATCTAATGTCATTTCACTGGAATATTGGTCTAAACTTTCTTGTGAAATTTTTACCTTGTCATGTCGAGGTTACTATTCACGTATACAACACTATTCACGTATACAACACTATTTACGAATACGACACTATTCACAAAAAAAATTAAATTTTCTTTTTTTTGTCCAAGTTGTCTATTATGGTTACTATCCTTGATTGTATCCATGTTTTGATCTTTATTCTTGAATTTGGCTCCACAATTGATTATTATGGTGTATTTTTGAACTTGGATAAACTAAAGTATGAAGCCCTAATCCTTGTCTTTTTATCTCACTGGATTCGTTTTCTTTAAAAATATTTTTCATCATCCTCAGTCATAAATGGTGATATAACTAAATATATTTGGCTAGTAGTGCGAAGATGAATGATTACTTAATGAATATCTTTGGCATGTAGTGTAAATATGAATGATTACCTGATGAATATCTTTGGCCCGTAGTGCAAAGATGGACAGGTGTTGAGATGAACATGACCAACTGATAAATATCTTTGGCCCGTAGTGCAAACACGAATAGTTATATGAAGATGTATATTGATTAATGTTACAGGGATAAAATATTAATGATAGACTTTTAAATCATAGAAGATAGTAGATTTCATTATCTACTTAATTCTTCTAATGAATTATTATTTCTGCTGCAAATAGTGATCTAAAACTTGTTGTCAATTATATTTTATCTGATTTATTAAAGGCTAACGATAATTTGTTCTACTTTATCTTAGTCATAATATTCTTTGCTGGGCTAGTTGAGCTCACCCTTTTCCTTTTTGTTCCATTTTCTTTCTCAGGAAGCGAGAATATAGCGGGAACCAGTCGGGGTATAGAGTGATGTTTCAAGATAGTTGTTTTAGCAGTCCTCACTATTTTGTAAAATAGTGCATCAATAATTATAATGAGGACTTATTTGAGTGTGGATATTGTCTAGAAGATAATATTTGTATTTAAACTCAAAGTTTACATGTTGTCGTATTTTGTGCGACAATTGTATTAATGAAGTTGTAGTTATTTCTATACTATGTATTTGGTGACTCAGAATGGGTGGTGTATAGCTATTTTGGGGGCGTCACAGTTGGTATCAGAGCTTAGGAACATGGTCTCTAGCGGAGATTGGGGAATAGAACTAGGAGGGGAGAGACGAGTAAATCCTTCGCTAGTGTGTCCTACCTAAGCTTATTTGTTGGTCGTTCAGAATATAGGGGTATTATGTGGTATATCATTTTCTTTAATTAACCCTTGTTTTGTGGTAGTAATCGAGAATGGCAGCTGGAAATGTTAACAATGGAGTGAATGAGACTGTGGAAACACCTTTAATCACCAATTAGGGGAGCGTGCAACAGAAAGGCAATATTCCTCCTATAAATAATACTACCAAGCAAATGATGAATGATGGGATGTTTAGAAGCTTTTTACAGTTCATGCAAAATTAGTCGAGGGAGACTCGTGTACAAACTACGGGTGGAAATAATATCAACGAGCGGTTTGTCACAGCCAAACAGTTCAAAGAGTTAGGACCACCAGAGTTTTGGGGAAAGCTAGATCCGATTAAGGCAAAAACATGGGTTAAGAAAATTACCAAGATAATTGATGTCTTGGGATGCATGGAGGAACAGAAGGTTCTATTCGCCACCTTTAGGTTCTGTGGTGAGGCAGATTACTTGTGAGAATTTGTGAAGCGTACCCAGCCAGCCGCACTCAATATATCTTGGGAAACGTTTCAAAAACTGTTCAATGACAAGTACTTTCCTGAAAGTATTCGTCATATGAACGAGGTAGAGTTTATTAGACCGGAACAGAATAACATGACTGTGTCCCAGTATGAGGCTAATTTCACGAAGTTATCCAGGTTTGCACCTCATTTGGTAAAAAAACAGGAACGTATGACGTAAATGTTTCTTAGAGGTCTAAAACCCAAAATTCATCAGTACCTTTTTTCTCACAAATTTTCTCTATATTTAGATGTTGTCAACATGGGTCAATTATTAGAGCGAGATAATGAGTATGTTCAACCGAGGGACCACAACCAGGGTCATACTGATGGCAGCAGTCATCGGAGATATGATAACCAATTGGGAAGAAAATATCCTGACAAAAGCGACAACTACTCTGGTGGTAATCGGGGGCATAATAGTAGAAGAAGAGAGTCGGAGGGAGACTTCAAAAAGAGAAAGTGCAACAACAACAATGACGGGAAGACACCAGCACCAGCACCAGCAACAAATTCTAGGGGAGGAGAATGACCGCCAGTTAGATGTTACAGATGCGGAGAGGAGGGACACATAAGTCCAAACTGTTCATAGCCTTCCAAGGTGTGTTTCAGTTGTTGAAAAGACAGTCATATAGCCCGATTTTGTCCGGTAGCGAAATCAAGTCCAGCGGGGATGGTGACTCCAAAGGCTATCCCAGATAAGTCAAAGTCAGCGGTTCCTGGAAGAACGTTTATCGTGACTGGCCAAAACGCGAGGAACCAAGATGAGGTGATCACGGGTAGGCTAATCATAAACCCTTGCAAAGTTTATACCTTATTAGATACTGGTTCTACCCATTCTTTTATCTCTCCTGCTTGTGCTCAACGTTTGAACTTGACTCCAGAGAAATTAAACTTTGACTTATCTGTAGAGACTTCGTTAGGAGAAACTTTCATTACATCCACTGTTTATAAATCTTGCTCGATCCAAGTTGGCACCATCACATTACCTATTGATCTTATCTCTTTAAAGATACTTGTATTTGATGTGAGTTTAGGGATTGATTGGTTAACTACTCATCATGCCAAAATTGATTATTTTCGTAAGGTTGTTAGTTTTCATATTCCTAACCAACCTGTTATGTGGATTCAAGCAACCAAACCACTAAAGTCAATCACTGTCATATCAAGCCATAAAGCCGTTTGTTTATTAAAAAATGGATGTCAAGCTTTCTTAGCCCATGTTATGGATTTAAACAAAAACACATCAGATTTGAATAATATTTTTGTTGTTAGTGAATTTCCTGACGTATTTCCTGAAGAACTTTTCGGTCTACCCCTAGAACGTGAAGTTGAATTCTTTATTGACCTTGAACTTGGTACAAAACCCATTTCTAAAACCCCATATCGAATGGCTCCTATTGAACTTCAGGAGTTAAAGGTCCAACTACCGAAGTTGTTAGACATCGGTTTCATTCATCCTAGTACATCTCCTTGGGGTGCTCCTGTTTTATTCGTAAAGAAGAAAGAGGGGAGTATGCGACTTTGTATTGACTACCGGGAATTGAACCATGTCACCATCAAGAATAGGTATCTGCTACCTTGCATTGATGACCTATTCGACTAGTTGCAAGGAGCACAATTCTTTTCAAAGATCGATCTTCGTTCTGGATATCATCGGCTGAAGATTAAAATTGAGAATATTTCGAAGACTGCCTTCAGAACTCGGTACGGGCATTATGGATTCTTAGTCATGTCTTTTGGATTGACTAATGCTCCTACTACTTTCATGGATATGATGAACCGAGTATTCAAGGAATATTTAGATGAGTTCGTTGTTGTTTTTTTTGATGACATCCTCATCTATTCCAAAAGCCGTGAAGATCATGAGCACCATTTGAACCTGGTACTTCAAAGGTTTCGTGACAACAAGCTATATACTAAGCTGAAGAAATGTGAGTTCTGGCTTGAGGAAGTAGCATTCCTTGGGCACGTGGTGTCAAAAGATGGAGTATCTGTTGACCCAACGAAGATTGAAGCAATACAAAGTTGGGAGCAACCGAAGTCGGTGACTGAAGTACATAGCTTTCTGGGCTTAGCTGGTTACTATCGGATATTCGTGGAAGGATTTTCTTGAATCGCTACTCCGTTAACTTAGCTAACTCATAAAGATACAAAATTTGTAGGGAGTGAGGAATGCGAGACGAGTTTCCAAGTGCTCATAGGAGACTCATTTTGGCACCTGTTCTGACAATACCATCTGCTTCAGATGAATTTGTTATCTATAGCGATGTTTTAGGCAAAGGGTTAGGATGTGTTCTCATGCAACATGGGAAATTCGTAGCCTATGCCTCGCAACAACTCAAAGAATATGAGAGGAATTATCCTACTAATGATCTGGAGTTGGCAACAGTCGTTTTCACGTTGAAAATCTGAAGACACTGCCTGCATGGGGAGAAAGTGGAGATTTATACGGATCATTAAAGCCTTAAATATTTCTTCACCCAAAAAGAACTCAACATGCGGCAATGACATGGGCTTGAGCTGTTAAAAGATTATGATCATACCATTCAATACTATCTTGGAAAAGCGAACGTGGTAGCTGACGCGTTGAGTAGAAGATCATATGCTGGTACGAGTGTAATATTCTCAATGCAAAGGCCCATTTTATATGACTTGCAAGGGATGGAGATAGAGTTAAAGACTTCAGGGACCCACATGATGATGGCAAATATATGAGTAGAACTAACTTTAATCGATAAAGTTAAAGTTTCTCAAGCTACAGACTTGGAGCTGATAAAGATAAAGAAGAAGGTGCAAGAAGGTGCAGTTCCAGAAGAAAGAATCGATGAAGAATGAATACTTCGAGTCAACTCTAGACTTTGCGTTCCTAACGATTCTGACATGTAGCATTGAATCATGATGGAGGCACACAACACACCATTTTCAATCCATCATGGGATTACCAAAATGTATCATGATATTCGACATACATTTTGGTGGAACAATATGAAGAGAGAGATCGCAGAGTTTATCTCGAGGTGTTTAACTTGTCCGTGACGCCCCCAAAATAGGTATACATCACCCATCTTGAGTCGCCAAATACATGGTACAAAATTCAAATACCACTTAATAATACAACTGTCGTGTAAAATACGACAAAACATAAACTAAGAGTTTTAAAACGAATATTATCTTCTAGACAGTATTTAACTCAAATGGAGTCCTCAATACATTTATTATCGCACTATTTCATAGAATCGTGAGGACTACTAATGCTATAATCTGGACCGTCACTCCGTTCCCCGACTAGTCCCGGCTACGTTCTCATTTCCTAAAGAGAACAATGAAATCAAAAGGGTGAGCTCAACTAGCCCAATAAGAAATATTATGACTAAGATAATGCAGAATAAGTTATCGTTAGCCTTCAACAGTGTTAAATTGATAAAATATAACAAACATCAAGTTTAACTACAGCGGAACAAGAAATCTATTAGAAGAGTCAAGTAGAGCATAAATGCTACTATCTTCTATGATTTAAAAGGCTTTTCATCACTTTTATCGCTGAGACTCAGCTTAATAGATAATCCACATCATCGAATCACCTCTCCACTATGGCCAAGGATATTCTTTAGTATCATGACAACAAATTATCCATGCACTACGTGCCAAGGATATTCGTGTATTCATCAATGGTCATGATCATGCCAACAACTGTCCATCAATGCACTACGGGCCAATGAAAACTTTTACCACATCATTTGTAACATTATGGTCATGATTATACTGAATAATCCTTGGTCATAATCATACCAAGTCCATCTATGCACTACAGGCCACATATGACTTTCAACATAATATAAACATGAGGATGATGACAATGATATAAGAATTCAATAAAACAAGTTCAAGGATAAATTTTTAAGGATTTATAATTTAATTTATCCAGAAATCAATAATGTCCAAATTGTCAACATGATACTGCTTTGTGGAGTAAAATTCAAGAATAATATTGTACCAAAAATAATTTGGACCAAAAAAGAATCAATTTTTATCATGAATAGTACCCCGGGTGAATAGTACTCAAGTGAATAGTACCCCATGAATAGTATTTCAGGAATAGTAACCCCGTGAATAGTACTCTGGCATGAAAAAGTTAAAACTTATCAAGAATGCTCAGAATAATATTTCCATGAAAAGATACTGGATGAAGCGCAAATATCAAGGTTATTCTACTAATTTCATGGAGTATAGAAGCCAAAATTTTAACAAAACGAGTATAGAATTCGAAATCTAAAACAAAAATTTGAATTGTTGGGCAGCCACTTCTGAAATTTTTTGGTAGCCCACATGTTAAAAACAAAAGTGGGTCCCACCCAATTTTAATAAAAATCATTTTATTTTCCGAAACTTCAATAATTCATATAAAATAGCCCTTTTATCAGGAAAATACAAATTTTATATCCATTCCATACAAAATTGAATTCTCTACAACTTTGTAGCTTTAAGTTTATCCAAATTCCAAACAGAAAATATCTGAAATCCATAAACGGACGATTTTCAATACCTCATAAAATTCATAACAAATCATACATTAATTTTTAACGGTTCAAAATTTGTGGACATATACTCAACTTATATATGTATAACATATCCAAAAATCACAACGATCCAACGGTCGGATCAAAATTATAACTCACGCAATAGAGCTTAAGAACACTGATTTGATTTTCGGACTATAAGTCCCTCGTACCAGTTTCACTCAAATAGTCACCACGAAAAATCCACAAAGAATTTTTAGTTGATTCAAATTTCTACGGTTAGCTTACTTCCAGGGCTTTCTTTTGATATATGGTTCATCTCCTAACTCGTTATACACAAAGAGTTATAGATTTTACAAAATCAAGTAATAAATTAATTTTCTGAAAATTTCCAAATTTTGTTCCTCATTTCGATAAAATATAAATAAAACACCTCAGCTTTAATTCCTTCATATATATCCATATAAAAAATATTTTTCCTGTCCATCATTTATGTCCACATAAAATAAATATTTTCGTATCATATAAATCAATAATTAATTATTCACAAATAATATTACGTAATCACAATAATGACAACCAGTAGCTCCTCAGAAAGAGGGGGCTTTCCGATAAGGATTTCTCCTTCTTTGAAAAGCGCAATTAGGTGACCAAACCTCTCCTTGATGTAACTTTCTAGACATTGCCAATAATGCTATCTAATAATATTATTCAAATAATATGAATTAGTGATCTGATAATGGGAAAGACTGTGCAGTGACAATTATTGAAACAACAATAATATAAATTATCAACGCAGCAATTATTGAATAAAATAAAATATTGAACAGTAATTACTGTAACAATTATTGAGTAGTGCCTTCATACGTAAGAATCAATAATTCAAAAATACTATGCAATACCGTGTGCTATCTTTAGCAACCACGCCAGACATCAGATTTTTTAACCACCAGGTAATCCGACAGTGTTAACGGTAACCACGATGCCGTTATTTATAAAACTCAAACTTGTCGTTTTCTTCATCCGACAGTTATTCTGTTAGGGCCCCACAAATGGCTGCACCGTCATACGAATATTCCCCGACAACAAGAATATTCCACGACCAAACAAATATTTTATAACAACTTGCTTTACTTTGCAAAATTTTCGCATATCACCCTTAACTTTAATTCCTTATCAATTTAATCATTTACTAAATGAAATAATAATTATAAGAAAATTGAATACTTTCATTTCATAAAATTCGAGGTCTTACAATCTCCCCTCCTTATGAAATTTTGCCCTCGAAATTAGGGTACATACCTGGTATGTCGAAGAGGTGAGGATACCTTGATTTCATTTCAGATTCTAACTCCCAAGTCATTTTCTCAACATCGCGGTTTCTCTACAAAACTTTGACTTGAGGTATAACCTTGGAGCGTAGAATATGTTCCTTCTTATCTAAGATTTTAACAACAACCTCTTCATACGTTAAATCTTCAGCTATTTCGTCTGCTTCTAACTCAATAATATGGTTCGAGTCTTCCACATATTTACGTAACATAGATACGTTAAAAACATTATGAACACGCGACATACTTGGCGGTAAAGCGAGTCTATAGGGCACAATTCCTACTTGATCGAGAATTTCAAATAGACCAATAAAATCGAGGGTTGAGATTTCTTCTCTTCGTCGATTCTTGCTTCTAGAATAACGCCCTCTTGAACCTTCTTCTTCACATTCATCAACTCTGAGTCTGTAGTTTGAGCGGCTTTAACTTTATTGATTAAAGTCGGTTCTACTCGTATATTTATCATCATCACGTGGGTCCCTGGAGTCTTTATCTACATCTCCATCCTTTACAAGTCATATCAAATGGGCCTTTACGTTGACAGTATCGCACTCGTTCCCGCATATGATATTCTACTCAACGCGTCAGCTACTACGTTCGCTTTTCTAGGATGGTATTAAATGGTATGGTCGTAATCTTCAACAGCTCGAGCAAACGTCTTTGGCACATTATACGTTCGATTTGGTTGAAGAATTATCTAAGGGTTTTAGAAATGGGTTTTGTACTGGGGTCAATACAAAATTCAATATCACACTTTGGGGTAGGCCAGGAAGTTTATTCAGGAAATACGTCAGGAAATTCACTAACAACAGAAATATTATTTAAATCTGACGTATTTTTGTTCAAGTCCATGACATGGGCTAAGAAAGCTTGACATCCGTTTTTCAATAAACGAATGACTTTATGGCTTAATATGAAAGTGTTTGACTTTAGTGGTTCGGTTGCTTAAATTCCCATAATAGGTTGGTTAGGAATATATAAAAACTAACAACCTTACGAAAATAATCAATTTTAGCATGATGAGTGGTTAACCAACCAGTCCCTAAAATCACATCAAATGCACGTATCTTTAAAGAGATAAGATCGACAGGTAACGTGAAAGTGTCGATTTGAATCAAACAAGATTTATAAATAGTGGAGGTAACGAAGGTTTCTCATAATGGAGTTTCAATAGATAAGTCAAAGTCTAATTTCTTAGGGGTTAAGTTCAAATGTTGAGTGCAAGCAAGAGAGATAAAAGAATGGGTAGAACTGGTATCTAATAAGGTATAGACTTCGCAAGAATTTATAATTAACTAACCCGTGATAACTTTGTTCGGGTTACTCACTTTTTGAGAAGTCACGAAAAATGCTCTTCCTGAAACCACCGACTTTGTTTTGTTCGTATCCGCCTTTGGTGCCACCGTCCCAGCTGGACTTGATTTTGGTGCACGACAAAATCGGGCTAGGCGACCTTCTCTTCCATAATTATAACATGCTTTGGACTGCTGTGTACAGTTTGGACGGATGTGTCCCTCCTATCCGCATTTGAAACATACGACCAGTGGTCATGCTTCCTCCTTTGAAACGGGTGTTGGTGCTGACGTCTTTCCATCATTGTTGAATATGCTCTTCTTTAAATGTCCACTCTTATTGTCTTGGCCATGATTACCACCGAAATGGTTACCGTTTCTGGCCTGTTGATTCTCTCCACACTTGTTGTCACCGCTTCGATGACTGCTACCACTAGTATTATCATTTTGTCTGCTGCTCTCTCTTGATTGGGTTGACTCATTATCACGCTCCAATAACTGAGCCCTATTTACAACATCTGAATACAAACAGAGTTTGTGAGAAATGAGGTATTTAAGTATTTCGGGTCTCAAACCCCGTAGAAACATTCGCGTCATTCTCACCTCATTATCAACCAAATGGGACGCAAACTGGGACAACTCAGCAAACTTGGCTTTGTACTGTGACATAGTTATGTTGTTTTGCTCCAGTTTAATGAACTCTACCTCTTTCATGTGACGAATACTTTCGGGAAAGTACTTGTCATTGAATAGTTCTTGGAACTTCTCCCAAGACATCTTCAATGCGTTAGGCTGGGTACATTTTACAGATTCCCACTAATGATCTTCTTCTTCACATAACATAAAGGTGGCGAATGGAACCTTTTGCTCCTATGAGCACTCCAAGACATCAAATATCTTGGTGATCTGCTTTATCCACGTCTTTCCCTTAAGTGGTTCTGGCTTTCCCAAAAACTTCTGTGGTCCCAGCTCCTTGAACTGCTTAGCAATAACTGTCCGAGAGTTGCTTGTGTTTCCACCAGTATTTCGGACATTCCATCATTCATTATTTGGTCAGTGTTGTTGTTTGCATGAGGATTGTTGCCTTCCTGATGCACATTATCCTGATTGTTAATCTGTGGAGACTCAACGGTCTCCTGTTCTCCATTGCTATTCTCAACATTCTCAGATGTCATTTTCAAATACTGCCACAAAATAAGGGTTAATTGACATGTCACATATTATCCCTATACTCTGACCGACCAATTAAATACCAAATAAACTTAGGTAGGTCATACTAGCGAAGAAATTCCCCGTCTCTCCTCTCTTAGTTCTTGTCTCACATCTCAGCCAGGGATCATATCCCTAAACTTTGATACCAACTGTGACGCCCCCAAAACAGGTATACATCACCCATCTTGAGTCGCCAAATACATGGTAAAAAATTCAAATACAACTTAATAATACAACTCTTGTGTAAAATACGACAAAACATAAACTGAGAGTTTTAAAATAAATATTGTCTTCTAGACAGTATTCAACTCAAATGGAGTCCTCAATACATTTATTATCACACTATTTCATAGAATAGTGAGGACTACTAATGCTATCATCTGGACCGTCACTCCGTTCCCCGACTAGGCCCGGCTACATTCTCATTTCCTGAAGAGAACAATGAAAGCAAAAGGGTAAGCTCCACTAGCCCAATAAGAAATATTATGACTAAGATAATGCAGAATAATTCATCGTTAGCCTTCAAAAGTGTTAAACCGATAAAATATAACAAACATCAAGTTTAACTGCAGCGGAACTAGCAATCCATTAGAAGAGTCAAGTAGAGCATAAAATCTACTATCTTCTGTGATTTAAAAGGTTTTTCATCACTTTTATCGTTGAGACTCAGCTTAATAAATAATCCACATCATCGAATCACCCCTGCACTACGGCCAAGGATATTCTTTAGTATCACGATCACAAATTATCCATGCACTATGGGCCAAGGATATTCGTGTATTCATCAATGGTCATGATAATGCCAAGAACTGTCCATCAATGCACTACGGGCCAATGAAAACTTTTACCACATCATTTGTAACATTACGGTCATAATTATACCAAATCCATCTATGCACTACAGGCCACAAATGACTTTCAACATAATATAAACATGAGGATGATGACAATAATATAAGAATTCACTAAAACAAGTTCAAGGATAAATTTTTAAAGATTTTTAATTTAATTTATCCAGAAATCAATAACGTCCAAATTGTCAACTTGATACTGCTTTGTGGAGTAAAATTCAAGAATAATATTGTACCAAAAATAATTAGGACCGAAAACGAATCAATTTTTATCATGAATAGTACCCCGAGTGAATATTACTAGAGTGAATAGTACCCTATAAATAGTACTTCGAGAATAGTAACCCTGTGAATAATACTCCTGTTAGGTTTGTAATATTCAAGAACGCAATCAAATTGCATAAAAAGTGCGGAAACGTGTAAAAATCAGAGTTTAAAAATTTATAAACCATATACCCGGATCACCCTTTATGCACAATTATTAATTAAACGAAAAAAGATAACGAATAAGAATCATACCCTTGAAGATCGAGCTTCCTCGTGTACAAGTTCACCTCCAATCCTTTTTTCGCTCAACTTGAATCCACCGGGTTTTGGTTCCTTCCTTTGATCAACGTTAGCCACCCAAGTGTTTGGCCTCTGAGGTGATCCACCAAGGAAGAAGAAGGATTCAAGAAGATGGGTCGTCATTAAAAACCTAGTTTTTCTATCTCTATAGAAAAAGAGCGTACTCCAACCATTGGAATTATGACGTAGTCGATATCCGATATAAGACTCTCTTATAAAGATATCGTAACCTTATTTAATAAAATAAGGTATTATTTATTTAATTAAACTCTTTTAATTAAATGGGCTCCTAATCTTATTAGGGATAATTAATTAAACTCCTTTAACTAATTTTCCCTCCTAATCCTATTAGGAATAAATGAGAGTACTTATATTAAATTAATTTCTAAACTCTTTTAGAAATTAAAATAATAATAATAATTGTAATAATATTAATAAGACTCCTCTTATTAATTTATATTTAATATTTCTAAAATATTAAATAATAAATATTAAGCTATTTAATTTATTCTATCACCATAGATTAAATTAAATATACATAACATATTATTACGATTATGCCATTAACTTCTTAAATAATTATTCTTCCTTTTACATGGTGTGACCCTTTAGGTTCTCCATATTAAACCTAAGTTAGAATAAATCAATTAGAACAATTCTAATCTTATTTAAATAAATAAATTAAACAATTAATTTATTTAAATAAATAATATTTATTCTACAATAGGATAAGCCTCCCTAGCGATCAACGACTTTCTAGATAATATAGATTTCAACATTAATCATAAAAGAACCTTTGAGTAAATAGTTAGCGTACAATTCAATCCTTCCACCATACAATGTCCCAATTAAATATAAGACATGGAATTACCACAAGTCTTATTTTATTTAATTATATGTATTTCGATCCTTAAATGCACAACTCAAATAATGCAAATTAGAAACTCCTTTCTAATTTCATTCGCCTTAACCAAGGACTACTGGGTTGTCATTTATCGAATCACATAGACATTTCTCTTCTTTTAATAAAGTGGTAGATTCTTTATCGATCATACATTATCTCCATGTACAACTTATTATACCCAAGCATACCCTTTGATATACCCTAAGGGTCTTAAGGAATAAGTCAAAGTATAACTCATCATATACAAGATACTATGATGATCTCAAGTCCAAGGATCACTTGTACTACTATCACTACAGAATTCCTATTGACAGTAAGTAAAAACTCCATTAGGTATTCCTTAGCGAGCCACGCTCAAAGAACTTATTCTCTAATAAGCACCTACATACTTGCTTTAGTGTCTCAACACAAATGATCATGAGATCAATCATCCTCATCCAATGAGCAAGCAACGATGTACCAATCTATCCTCCGGATTCACTAATCCCCAATTTAGTAATCCAATGATTGAGAACTATTTTAGTTTTAAGCTTTCAAAGAATTTAGATCTCATTAGAATGATCATCATCATTATTCTAAAAGCATTGCTTAAAACTATGGGTTTATCACATATTATAAAACAGCATCATGTAGATAATTAAAAGCCTTTAATAAATTAATACTTTTTATTAATAAATGAATAAGATTGTTACAAAGTATATGCTTTATCATCAAACATGATTGGCTTGTGTGTATACTACTTTCAATCTCCCACTTGCACTAAAGCCAATCGCCATGGTATCTCATACCCTTCTTCTCTAAGTGACGATTATCCTACTGTTGGATAAGCTTTAGTTAATGGATATGTAATGTTGTTCATGAGAGTCCACTAACTCTATAGTGATTTTCCATCTTTCAATGATTCTAATAATCAAATGAAAGTGCCACAACACATGTTTAGATCCAAGATGAGACTTAGAACTATTCCTAGTTCTCAGAATGAACTTTTCATCCAAACAATCAACTTGTAGCTTCATTTATAGGTATATACATTGTCTTTATCACTAAACCAACAACTCTTTGCTGTTTGGAACCTTTCCAATTCACTGCACCACCGTTCAAGTTAACACTTTACCTTAAAGTGGATTTTCTGTCGTCTTGATCTATCTGAAAAACTTGAGTCTGTCAAGCCCTCTAGTTTTAATTCAGACCCACCATGTATGATCACATCCTTAGTGCTGGTTAAGAACTTTAAGATGTTTTTCACCGACTCACAAAGAACTTCTCCGAATATATGACCGATCAACATCGTGTCTCGATATTTTATTGCATACATGATAGTTACTCATGTGATCTCTCTTTTGGAGTCTTTGGGGACTATTAAGAGAGATACACTCCATAGCTCATCAACATGAGACATCTCTTGGAGTTTGCCATGCTAAACGACTTTAGCATCAAATGAATATACGTTCCTTGGGTTAAGCTGAGCATCCTTTTAAATCTATCTATATAGATTTGTATCCTCGATTACGATACTCTTCCCAAATCATTCATGGAGGAATGTTTAGACAACTTTATCTTTACTGATTGTAGCATTGGTATGTAATTCCTCATCCGTAGTATATCAACATATAATACTAGAAATTTCACGACGCTCCCACTGACCCTTTTGTACACACTAGAACTCTTACCTCATCGTATGTAACTGGATCATCATCTTCTATGATGTGTACCTCATCATCATCATCCATGATGAATCCATACCTCCTAGGTATCTTCGGTACTATTCCAGATTTACAATTCGGTTGTGGTATAATAGGTCTATCTACAGGTTCCTCTTATTTGACTTATAGTGTTTTGTGGTTCTTGAACTCTTTAAGATCTATTATCCTCCCACTAGCCCCTTCAATGATAAATACCTTTATCTTAGAAGGTAGTGTGTTTTGCAACAAACACTTTTTGCTAAGTAGAATTATAGAACATATACCCTAAACTTACTTTAGGATGTCCCACAAATCTGTACATGTCAAATCTTGTCCTAAGCTTATCCTTCGAAACCTTTTCACATAAGTTGGACAACTCCTTATCTTAACATACTTAAGATTAGGAATCCTCCCTGTCCATAACTTTTATGGAGTCTTGGGGCTGGATTTTGAGGTTACCTTTTCATAGATATGCAACCATTTCTAGGACATGACCCTAGAAGGATACTGAAATGTCGGTAAAATCATTATGGATCGCACCATGTTCAAATAGGTACAATTTTTCCTTTCAGATACATCAATCAATTATTATGTATCGAGAGGCGTCCATTATGAGAAAACCATTTGAGATGATCTAGAAACTTATTGCACAAGTATTCCTTCCTTGATCCGATCAAAGAATCCTAATACTTTGTCAATTTGTTTCACTTCTGAGTTCTTTGAACCTTTCAAATAATTCACAATTGTATTTCAGCAAATACACACATTCAACTCTTTGAATGATCATCTCCTTTTTCTTATACTAGTTTGTTCAATTTGCAAAATAATTTTTTTACATAAGTCAAGTATACAAAATCCATTAAGTGATATTCCAGTCCTATACAAAACATTATTATTATAAATAGAACAACAATTGTTCTTAATTATAATACCAAAGATTTCATTGTCCAACAATAAAATGGAAATAATATTTTTAACAAGAACTGGAATACAATAACAACTTATTGACTTAATAGATTTCCCCGTAGGCATTGCTAAACTATAAGTTTCTATGGCTAATATGGCAACCTTTGTTACATTTCCCGCACATAGGTTTACTTATATTTGTTTGGCTTTCTACTTCTGCTTGGTCCCTTCATAAATCTATATTTATGATAACCAAAGTCGGTATCCAATACCCAAGTAGAACCTTGACTTAAAGAAAATTTATTTTAAATCATGAACAAATTTGTATTTGTAACCGAAACTTCACTAAGCTTCTTTTGGTTAGCCACTGCAAGATGCTTCTTGCAGTTTCTTTCCAGTGCCTAGGCTTATTGTAGTGGAAGCAAACTCCTTTGCTATCCGTATCAATTTTGTTCTTATTATCCTTTGTTTATGCCTTTCTATTTACCTTCTTTGAATCATTCTTCTTTTCGTAAGATCCTTTGGCCCCTACCAAGAAGACTTGATCTTTCTTGGTTGAAAGTGACTCTCAACATTTTTCAATATGTTAAGCAAATCAATGAGGTGATATCTAGCTTGTTCATATGAAAAATTCACAACAATTGTGAAAGGAGTCTCGGGTGAGTGCAAGATCAAATCTTGCTCAACTCTCCATCCATGATAAAACTCGTTATCCTAATCGATCAATCAAATTGATAATGTTAAGGACTTTTATCTCAGATCAGAGTGTCATCTGGTCATTCTAGATCGCAAGAGCTCCTTAGATATCCGATATCTATCAGCCCCTACTTTCCTCACCATCAACTATTTGATGTGCGTGAATATAGTAGAAGCATCCATAGTTTCATGTCGACGGCAAGCTCGTTACTCATAGATGCGAGCATGATGCATTGAGCCAATCAGGCATCATCTTGCCACTTTCTAAAAGTAGCAATGTCTTCCTCAAAGGCATTGTCTCGCAACCATTGCAGGGATAAAGCGATATTAAGGACATAAGATAGCTTTTCACCATGAGAACTATTCTCAAATTCCTTAACCAATCTGCTTAATACTATCCTGCTAAATAACATCTAATATGTTTCGCAGTGATAGTAATTTAGACATTGTAAAATTCTGTAAACGAATTTGTAATTAACAACATTTTAACATACATTCTTTTATTAATTACCAAAAGAATTTAGGTCTTGTTTTAAATTGGTATCTCCCACTATTTTCTTCAAACTATATTACCCTCACTTATATAGTTCGGCAAAATCTAATTAAAGATTTGCTAGTGAGAATAAGGATCCCATTTCAAATGTATATAGCCTTGTGGTGACACAACAAACTATATATAAATAAATAGGTAGACAACTTTTGTCAATTACATCAACTATGCAACTCCTTTTCTTTTGCCTCTTAGATTTTTTTGTTCAAGTGGTGGCACATCCGAATCAAAATTATCCAAGTTAAGTCCCACCTAGCACTCCATATATTCAAAAAGAAAATATCATCCTTGTGGTGACACAACAAAACAATATTGTTCAATTTTCTTTATAAGCATCAAATGTGATAAATTAACATCTTAAATACTTAATACTTGCCTTGTGGTGACACAACAAACTCATATTAAATATTTAATACTCTATTAATTTTATCATGCTAGAAGGCGACGTTCGATATTCCAAATATCTTTGAATGCTTAGGACTTAATATAAAAAAAATTAAGGGGTTTGCTATTAATTTTCTCATCTTGTTTAGCATGCATTTATATATATATATAAAAATACGCGTCATATTAATGAACATGCGAAGCATGTTTGCATAATATATAATATATATAGTATAAGCATGCACATATAGAATACTATATTCTACCCGGATTGATTATGGACTTTTATTCTAGTTTGTTCACTAGAGCCACCAAGTGAACCAAAAGGTCAAACCCTAGGGGTGCAATAAATAATATTTAAATATAACTATTACATTTAAACCCGGCTCCATTACAAACCGGGTCTTCAAGCGCCTCTTTTCCTTGATCTCCAATTTTTCAAAATTAATTCTAACTATTCCTATTACAAAACTATTTAAAATAAATAGAAACCTTGATTAGCAAATCGAGGGAAGTACATAGAGGGAGATAGAATTTACATTCGTAAAATTAGAGAAGACGAGGCACGCAGAATCCATTTAATAAAACCCATACATTCATGCATCCAACTAAAATAAAATCCAATCATATCGGTCAATAGTCCATAATCAATCCCATTTATTATCATACACATCATCATATGCATCAATAAATAACATTCATCTTATGAATAATAAACATTTAATATATATATTGATATCATTTAATGGGCAAATTTAGTTAGTATAAAATCTAATTTTGAATCAAAATAAACTCCTTTATTTTAATCCAAATTTAAATCAAAATAAAACTATTTTATTTTAATTTATCCAATTTTGAATAAAATAAACTATTTTATTTTAATCAAAATCTTTAATCAAAATAAACTCCTTTATTTTAATTAATTATGGAATCCAATTCCATATATAAAAAAAAAAAACTCCTTTATTAAAGGAAACACCGATTCTTTTTCTTATTAAAATTAAACTCCTTTATTTTGAATAATATGAAATCTTATTCCATATCTAAATAAACTCCTTTATTTAAGGAAACACGGATTTTCTTTTCCTATTCACAAATAAACTCCTTTATTTTGAATAATATGAAATCTTATTTCATATTTAAATAAACTCCTTTATTTAAGGAAAGATCAATTTCAACTCCAATTAGTTATCATGGAATCCAATTCCAACTCTAATTAGTTAGTATGAAATTCTAATTTTAAAATTAAAATAAACCCTTTTATTTTAATATTAAAATAAACTTTTATTTTAAAATTAAAATAAACCTTTTATTTTAAGATTAAAATAAATTTTTATTTTAATTATAAAATAATTAAGAATATATATTATATATATAATATGGTTAGTATATATATATAATATATATATAATATGATTATAATATAGAATCACGTGCCTTGTTATTTGTTAACCATATGTAATATATATATATTATATCACGGAATGAAACAAAATTTAGTTAACAAAAAACAAAAAAAAACGTGGGCAACAAATTACCTAAATGATGAGTAATCCTGACTTTCCTTGAATCACGTGAAGATATATTAGGTGACCATCACCAATTTTAAAGAAATACGGATTGCTGCCCTTTATATATATAATCCAGTTTTCGGAATTGCAACCGTTTTTTTTATTATTAAATTTTATACAACAAAATTATGCCCAATTAAATTGTTCTAAACACATATCAATATACATATCAAATTAAAATAATTAATAATTCGCATAAAGGTTTTGGCTCTAATGCCACTGTTAGATTTGTAATATTCAAGAACGCAATCAAATTGCATAAAAAGTGCGGAAACGTGTAAAAATCAGAGTTTAAAAATTTACAAACCATATACCCAGATCACCCTTTATGCACAATTATTAATTAAACGAAAAAAGATAACGAATAAGAATCATACCCTTGAAGATCGAGCTTCCTCGTGTACAAGTTCAACTCCATCTTTTTCGCTCAACTTGAATCCACCGGGTTTGGTTCCTTCCTTTGATCAACGTTAGCCACCCAAGTGTTTGGCCTCTAGAGGTGATCCACCAAGGAAGAAGAAGGATTCAAGAAGATGGGTCGTTGGTTAAACCCTAGTTTTTCTATCTCTATAGAAAAAGAGCGTACTCTCCAACCATTGGAATTATGACGTAGTCTGATATCTGATATAAGACTCCTCTTATAAAGATATCAGGTAACCTTATTTAATAAAATAAGGTATTATTTATTTAATTAAACACTTTTAATTAAATGGGCTCTCTAATCTTATTAGGGATAATTAATTAAACTCCTTTAACTAATTTTCCTCTTAATCCTATTAGGAATAAATGAGAGTACTTATATTAAATTAATTTCTAAAATCTTTTAGAAATTAAAATAATAATAATAATTGTAATAATATTAATAAGACTCCTCTCATTAATTTATATTTAATATTTCTAAAATATTAAATAATAATATTAAGCTATTTAATTTATTCTATCACCATAGATTAAATTAAATATACATAACATATTATTACGATTATGCCATTAACTTCTTAAATAATTATTCTTCCTTTTATGGTGTGACCCTTTAGGTTCTCCATATTAAACCTAGGTTGAATAAATCAATTAGAACAATTCTAATCTTATTTAAATAAATAAATTAAATAATTTATTTATTTAAATAAATAATATTTATTCTACAATAGGGATAAGCCTCCCTAACGATCAACGACTTTCCGATAATATAGATTTCAACATTAATCATAAAAGAACCTTTGAGTAAATAGTTACAGTATAATTCAATCCTTCCACCATACAATGTCCCAATTAAATATAAGACATGGAATTATCACAAGTCTTATTTTATTTAATTATATGTATTTCGATCCTTAAATGCACAACTCTAAATAATGCAAATTAGAAACTCCTTTCTAATTTCATTCTGCCTTGGCCAAGGACTACTGGGTTGTCATTTATCGAATCACATAGGACATTTCTCTTCTTATAATAGAAGTGGTAGATTCTTTATTGATCATACATTATCTCCATGTACAACTTATTATACCCAAACATACCTTTTGATATTCCCTAAGGGTCTTAAGGAATAAGTCAAAGTATAACTCATCATACACAAGATACTATGATGATCTCAAGTCCAAGGATAACTTGTACTACTATCACTACAGGAATTCCTATTGACAGGCAAGTAAAACTCCATTAGGTATTCCTTAGCGAGCCACGTTTAGTGAACTTATTCTCTAATAAGCACCTACATACTTGCTTTAGTGTCTCCACACAAATGATCATGAGATCAATCATCCTCATCCAATGAGCAAGCAACGTATGTACCAATCTATCCGGATTCACTAATCCCCAATTTAGTAATCCAATGATTGGGAACTATTTTAGTTTTAAGCTTTCAAAGAATTTAGATCTCATTAGAATGATCATCATCGTTATTCTAAAAGCATTGCTTAGAACTATGTGTTTATCACATATTATAAAACAACATCATGTAAATAATTAAAAGCCTTTAATAAATTAATACTTTTTATTAATAAATGAATAAGATTGTTACAAAGTATATGCTTTATCATCAAACATGATTGGCTTGTGTGCATACTACTTTCAACTCCGGCATGAAAAAGTTAAAACTTATTAAGAATGCACAGAATAGTATTTTCATGAAAAGATATTGGATGAAGCGCAAATATCAAGGATATTCTACTAATTTCATGGAGTATAGAAGCCAAAATTTTAACAAAACGAGTATAAAATTTGAAATCAGAAACGAAATAATTTTATTTACATACTAAAAAGTATGAAAGAAAATATTATTTTAAGCGAATATTGAAAAAAAATAACATCCCTTACCTTGACAAGAAGAGTATTCTAACTTGTATAGCGGGGATATTCTTGATGAAAACTTTCACTATTTTCTACGCTCATAGCTTTCTAAAACTCGAAAGAAATATGCTCAAGATTATAGAAGAAGAATTCTCTGATTCTGGTGTGATTTTCAATTCTAACTTAAGCGCCTATTTATAGGAAAATGCTAGAACGCCATAGGAGACTAAAATAATAAAATATTATTATTATTTATACAAAATTTCTATGCATGCTTTGTTGAATTGTTGGGGAGCCATTTCTGAAAGTTTTTGGCAGCCCGCATGTTAAAAACAAAAGTGACCCCACCCAATTTTAATAAAAATTATTTTATTTTCCGAAACTTCAGTAATTCATATAAAATAGCCCTTTTATCAGAAAAATATGAATTTTATGTCCATTCCATAAGAAATCGAATTCTCTACAACTTTGTAGCTTTAAGTTTTTCCAAATTCCAAACAGAAAATATCCGAAATCCACAAACGGACGATTTTTAATACCTCATAAAATTCATAACAAATCATACGTTAATTTTTAATGGTTCTAAATTTGTGGACATATACTCAACTTATATATGTATAACATATCCAAAAATCACAACGATCCAATGGTCGGATCAAAATTATAACTCACGCAATAGATCTTAAAAACACTGATTTGATTTTCAGACTATAAGTCCCTCGTACCAGTTTCACTCAAACAGTCACCACGAAAAATCCACAAAGAATTTTTGGGTGATTCAAATTTCTACGGTTAACTTACTTCCAGGGTTTTCTTTTGATATATGGCTCATCTCCTAACTCATTATACATAAAGAGTTATAGATTTTACAAAATCAAGTAATAAACTAATTTTCTGAAAATTTCCAAATTTCGTTCTTCATTTCGACAAAATACTAATAAAACACCTCAGCTTTAATTCCTTCATTTATATCCATGTAAAATATTTTTCCTATCCATCATTTATGTCCACATAAAATAAATATTTCTTTATCATATAAATCAATAATTAATTATTCACAAATAATATTACAGAATCACAATAATGACAACCAGGCCGTTCCCAAGAAAGAGGGGGCTTTCCGATAATGATTTCTCCTTACTAGCGTGCAAATTAGGTGACCAAACCTCTCATTGACAGAACTTTCTAGACATTGCCAATAATGCTATCTAATAATATTATTCAAATAATATGAATTATTGATCTGATACTGTGCAGTGACAATTATTGAAACAACAATAATATAAAATATTAACGCAACAATTATTGAATAAAATAAAATATTGAACAGTAATTATTATAATAATTATTAAGTAGTGCCTTCATACGTAAGAATCAATAATTAAAAATACTATGCAATATCGTAGTGCTCTTCGCAAGCAACCACGCCAGACATCAGATTTTAACCACCGTGTAATCCAACAAAGGTGTTAATTCAGAACCACTACGCCGTTATTTATAAAACTCAAACCCGCTGCTTTCTTCATCCGACAATTATTCTCGTTAGGGGCCCACAATGAGTTTTGCACTCGTCGCATTTAATATTCCCTGATAACAAGAATATTGCACGACCAAACGAATATTTTATAACAACTTGCTTTACTTTGCAAAATTTTCACATATCACCCTTAACTTTAATCCTTTTATCAATTTAATCATTTACTAAATGAAATAATAATTATAAGAAAATTGAATACTTTCATTTCATAAAATTTGGGGTCTTACATTGTCAACATGTAAAGGCGGAGCATCAAGTGCCAAAGGGTCCATTGTAACCACTTGAGATTTTGAAATGGAAGTGGGAACACATTACCATGGATTTTGTTACGGGTCTTCCCAAGGTTTCTCAAGGCATATATGCGATTTGGGATATTTTTGATAGGTTAACCAAGTCTACTCATTTCTTACCAATACGGGAGACTTATTCCCTTGAACGTCTTGCTTGTATGTACGTGATGAGATTGTGAGATTGCATGGTATGCCAGTATCCATAGTTTTGGATCGTGACCCAAGATTCAATTCGTGATTTTGGGTTAGCTTGCAGAAAGCTATGGGCACAGATTTAAGATTCAGTTCGGCATACCATCCTCAAACGGACGGGCAATCAGAAAGGATTATTCAAACTCTTGAAGATTTATTAAAACTATGTGTCCTAGATTTCAAAGGAAGTTGGGATAGGTACTTGCCATTGGTGGAATTCTCCTTTAACAATAGTTATCAGGCAAGTATACACATGGTTCCATTTGAGACATTGTATGGATGAAAGTGTCGTTCTCCAATATGTTGGGACGAGGTGGGTGAAGCAACGTTGTTGGGACCAGAATTAGTACGCATGACTATGGAAAAGATTAAAATGATCCGGCAACATATAAAGACCTCACAAGATCGACAAAAGAGTTATGTTGATCTTCATTAAAATGACGTGGAATTTAATATTGGGGATCATGTATTATTACTTATTGCTCCATGGAAGGTAGTTACAAGATTTGGGAAAAGAGGAAAGCTCAAGCCACGATTTGTTGGTCCATTTGAGATTCTTGACCGAGTAGGAAATGTAGCCTATAGACTCGCATTACCTCCAAGCATGTCTCGTGTTCATAATTTTTTTCACATATCCATGCTTCGTAAAAATGTGAAAGACCCAAACCACATTATTGAGTTTGAACCAGATGAGATAGCCAAAGATTTAACTTACGAGGAGGTACCTGTAAAGATCTTGGATAGGAATGTGCATGTCTTATGTACAAAGGTTATACCACAAGTCAAAGTTTTATGGAGGAACTATACTATTGAGGAAATGATTTGGGAGTTGGAATCGAAAATGAAAGCCAGGTACCCTCACCTTTTTGAAATACCTGGTACGTACGTCAGTTTTGATGACGAAATTTCATAAGGAGGGGAGGTTGTAAGACCCCAACTTTTGATAAATAAAATTGAATTTCCTCTATTAATTATTCTGAAATAGTATAAGGTGGATTTTGTTAATGTGGTTAGTTATGGGTAAAATGTGCAAATTTTGCGAAATAAACATGTGGTTATAAAATATTCATTGTTGTCAGGGAATATTCGTTTGTTCGTGGAATATTCTTGTTGTCGGAGAATATTTATACGACGGCGGAACCATTTGTGGGCCCCATAACAAAAAATGGTCGGATGAAGAAAATGACAAGTTTGAGTTTTTATAAATTACGATGTAGTTGTTATCGTTAACATTGTAGGAATGCCTGGTGGTTAAAATACAGTAATACGCGTGGTTGTACAGTAGCACACGGTATTGCACAATATTCTTGAATTATTAATTCTTACGTAAGAGGGCACTACTCAATAATTGTTACAGTAATTACTATTCAATATTTTATTTTATTGATTCAATAATTGCTACGTTGATATTTTATATTATTGATTCAATAATTGTCACTGCAAAATATTTTCCATTATTTGATCAATAATTCATATTATTTGAATAATATTATTAGATAGCATTATTGGCAATGTCTAAGGAAGTTATGTCTAAGAAAGGGGTTTGGTCATCTAATTGCACGTCAGTAAGGAGAAATCCTTATCGAAAAGCCCCCTGTTTCTTGGGAATGATCTGGTTGTCAATATTATAGTTCTATAATATTATTTGTGAATAATTAATTATTGATATGTATGATAAAAAAATATTTATTCAATGAAGATTTAAACGGAAAATTTTTTAGCATGTGACATTTGTTGAAAGTTGGTATTTTATCTTTTTTGATAAAATAATTCATTCAAATATATTATTATAATATTACATTATAGTAGTATGATGTGATTATATAATAATATGATTTTTATAATTTGAGTGGTAACATTATTATAGTAAATTCATGGTATAAAGTAAAATGAGGTGGAAGATAACAAATTAAAATTGAATTAGTACAATATAAGCAATGATGTCATCGGAGTGATGAGGTATGCAATGATGTCATCGGAGCGATGAGGTATACAATGATGTCATTGAAATGATGAGGTAAGCGACAATGTCATAGATTATGGCAAAAGACTATTTTACCCTTACTCTGCCAAGCTTATAAATAGAAGCTCATTTCTTTATTATTTTTCACCAATTCACTAAAGCTATAGAGAGAGAAAGTATAGAGAGAATAAGAGAGAAAGTAGAAACATATTCTGCAATTACACTAGTGCAGTCTCTGAATTTTTATTAAGGTAAGGGGTATTATTTCTTTCGTATTCATGAAGAGAGTTATTTCTTTCAATACTCGTAAGGGTTGTTATTCCATTCTTTATTATTATGTTGGAATAACCTATCTACACGGACTACCGCATGCATGGTGAAATCCTTTTGTTATTCCATTCTTTATTATTATGTGGGAATAACCTGTCTATGCGGACTACCGCATGCCTGGTGAATAACCCTTCGTATTCCTTTCTATTTCTACAGTTTCTGAAGCTAGGATCTCTTGAGGAACTGAGGAAGGTTCATGATGAACTCTTGGCAATTCCTCCTCAGCTATAGCCTTCTCTGACATAGGGACTTCATGAGGCTTTCCCTCAACTCGATCATCCATTTGAACTTCAAGTTGCTCTCCCTCAGCTCGAGCTTTATTCTCATTACTAGCTACGAGTAGCTCTTTCTCAGTAGGTATTTTTCTGTCTTCCTCCTTTAACACTCCTTCATTGACAAGAATGTATTTCTTGATAAGTTTTCTCTTTGTCTTCCTAGGCTGAGCCACATCCTTAGCATTCTTTTCAACTTCAGCTCTGAAAGTTTGATCAGGATGAGAAACTATTGCATCATCCTCTTCTGGAGTGGTGTCAAGTCTGGACTCTACGATTGGTGGTGACTTTACGACCGAAGAGAAAGAAGATTTCTTGGACATTTGGCTACGTTTTCCCTTCTTAAGCAGCTGAGAGATGGTAGCTCTATCTTCTTCTTCTTCTTCTTCTTCAAACTGCTGTTCTTTCCCTTTTATTTTTTTCAGAGTTTCAGTGCCTGAACTCCCTTGAGGTGCATCAGTGGTTGAACCTTGAGGCTTCTCTATTGTCTGAGCCTTCATCTTCCTCTTGCCCTTCATTTTTCTGACAAAAGAAATGGGTTCTTCTTTATTGTTTTCTTCTTCTTCATCAGTTTCCTTCACAATTGACAAGTTCCCTGGTAGTCCTGACTCCTTCACTTCACCAGTCCTTCCACTGGATTCAGACATCATTCTGACATTTTCTGCTTGATTTCTTTTCCAATTTTGAAATAGTTGCTAGGTCATCCTTATGTTGGGATTGATATATTCTCCTTCATTATCCCCGATTTTGTCACCTAGAGCTGATTGCAGGATGATGCTTATATACCGCTGGTAGAGCATCTTTCCAGAGCTCTTTGATTTCTTTGAACTGAGTATATATTTCCCAATCCAATTAATGAGTAGGTCTCCATAGTTAAGGTGAATCCCGAAGCATATTGTTGTCATGAGCTTAAGTTGCACTTCATTCACAGAGTCATGGCCAGAGCTCTTACATCATATGCATTTCCCAATAATATCGGCCAAAAACTCATACTTTTGGGGAAAATCTTTCTTCTTGTATCACTTGACGGTCTAAAATTTTTTGTGATGCATCTTCTTCAGTCCTTCATAAAAGTTGATGACCTCCATAGATAGAAGTCCCTTTGATTTGAAACCTAGGCTAGGTTTATATCTTCAGCTTTGAGTTTAATTTGTACTCCCTTGACCCTTGTGGTGATGATGTCATTCTCAAAAACTCCATTGCTATAGAACTCCTTCACCAACTTCGGGTAGATCTATGTGCTGGTGCCCAGAGCTTCATCAAGACCAGCTTTCTTCAACAGAGATAAAATTTTGTGAAATTGAGGGTCAACTGTCTTGAACTCATCAAAGCAGAGTCGGTAAATAGTGATAACATTTGAAGCCACCATTGATTTCCTTGCACTGAGGTTGGTTGAGCATTTCTGAAAGCTAGGGTTTCTGCTGGTAGAGAGAGAGGGGAATAAGCTTTTTGAACTTCTGAGGTGAATTTTCAAAAAGAGCTTTTTAAACTGTACTTGTAACTTCCCTCCACTCGATCTGCATAGTGGGGCATGTGTTGAGCCCTACTTGGCTCCATGATTTTTTTAATGTTATGGAAAATACTGATCTGCACTTAGCTCCCCATGAGCTAGTGTATCCATTGGGAGGACTATGATCATCGAGGTTGCACTACGATCGTTGAGGTTGCACTATGATCGTTGAGTTCACTTCTGAATCTGCTCTACAAATGTTGTCTGTTGATAAGTGGGTTTTATACCCACGAATTGGTTCCTAATTCAAACTTAATCGGTGTTAATTCAGTAATTTTATGTTCATTTTTTACTTGTTTAGCTTTGTTTTGTGATTAGGATTAGTGGAGTGGCATTTGGATAAAAAGGGTGGACTTACGGTGTAATGTGGCAAGAAATTGGGCAAGCATAGGAGCAATACATGATCACCTAATGAAGCCCATGCTCACGTATGAGGCCTTTTATGCTTTACACCTTTCGCCAGTATGGGGTCTTGAACTAAGAAGTCAAAAGCCATGCCCACCGGGGCGGGCTATTTTCAAAGCAACACCCCCACCGGGGCGGGGGTTCGGGGCAAAATTGTTGTTTAGTTGGTTTTAAATGCTGTAAGAACATAAGTTTAAGTTATTAGAATGGTTTGTGACTCATATTAGATTGGAATTGAAATTAGAATGCATATCTTAGAGATATATCTGACATCAAATAACAAGATTGAGATATAACATACAAAAACAAGGCAATTAACATTGAAAGAAGACAGATTTTTGGAGCAAGCATTGGAGTGAAGATAATTGAAGAATTTTTTGTATCAATTGCGAATTGGGCTGAAGAAAAGGGTGGTTCTGGATTTATTCTTTTCTTTTAGTTTATATTTGTAATTGGAAGGATGATATCATTGATTTATTTAGTTTTTATTTCGTTTATGATGAACTAAATCACTTTTTAGGCTTATGACGGATCTTTAAGTGAAATGATGATTATGTAATATTTGATTTTCAGTTTAATAAGCTATTCCTCAGTTTATCTATATTAATTTATGCTTGAATTTCTGAATTGCCTGATCAAAAATTCTTGGTGAACTTGTATGGATTCGAGAGAGGAATTATAAGTCTAAACTTAGTTAATATAGCATGTGTTCTTAAATTTTGTGAATGAGCAGAATCTTGATGAATGTTAGGGGTAGAGATATGCTTAACATCACATGTAATCGAATAGAGAACTTGAACTTAAACCTTCTTTGATTGTAATTCACATAGAGATATAGTGAGTTAGTTAATTAAGGTGTTTAACTTAATTCTATCTAAATTGTGGATTTAAGTTAATATGGTGTTAGTACATCGAGAGGTGGCTAATTCTACTTTAGTGTTCTTGATTAATAAACTGGGATAGTGATTTAAACTAGAATAAAGTGTAATAATCATAGGGAAGCTTAGGGTGAAGTTGTAAGCCTAATTCTCCAATAGTTGTTTAGAAATTCAATTTTTGAGATTTGTGATTGTTTTGTGATCTTCGTATTTTTAATAATTTTAGTTTTTTTAATTTTAATCATTAAATTGGATAGTTTAATAAAATTGGGATTAATAGGAAACTGGTAATTGTGAGGTTAAAGTGCATACTAATTTCTCTATGGGAACGATACTCTACTTACTATTATATTATTTGTTGACCACATATACTTGTGTGTTATGCGTAATTAGATTTTACCCAACAAGTTTTTGGTGCCATTGCCGGGGATTATTAGTATAGATTTTAATAATTTTGCGATATCAGTTTAATTAGTCCAGTTTTACTTAAACATTTTTTTTCTTTTGTTTGTTCGTTCTTATTTCAGGTTTTTGAAGTTGGTTTATGCAAACTCGATCCAAAAATCCAGACTTGCTTCCTATTGAGGATGACATTGAGAGACGGTTTCAAAGGCTAAGTAAGTGGATTAAAGAGACAAGGGAAGACCTCAAAAATTCTGAAAAAGAAGAAGCAATGGCTGCCGAAGACCAGAAAGCATTGAAGAACTTTGCTACTCCCAAAGTGACTGAGCTGCAGTCGAGTATCACTAGGCCTGTTATAGCTGTGAATACATTCGAGATTAAGCCTGGGACTATTCAGATAATTCAAAATTTGTTTCAGTTTGGGGGTTTGGCAAATGATGATCCGAATGAACATTTAGTCAGCTTTTTGGAGATTTATGACACTTTTAGGTATAATGGGGTATCAGATGATGTAGTTAGACTTCATTTGTTCCCATTCACTTTACAGGACAAGGAGAAAGTTAGTTACACTCTCTACCGCTGGGATCAATAACTACATGGGAAGACCTCGCTCAAAAATTTCTAGCAAAATTTTTCCCACCAGCGAAAACTGCAAAAATTAGGAATGAGATAATTATGTTTGAACAACAACATGGGGAATCATTGTATGAGGCATGTGATACAAGGAATTTCTCAGAAAGTGCCCACATCACAGATTACCCAAATGGCTACAGATGAACACATTCTACAATGGGTTGAACAGAAATCTCAGGACCAGTATTGATGCAGCTTCGGGAGGGGCTTTTATGGCAAAAAGTTATGAGGAGGCATATCAATTGATAGAGACAATGGCTGCTAACAACTACTAGTGGCCCATGGCAAAAATGACACAAGCTAAGGTAGCTGGAGTGTTAGAGGTAGATGGAGTGATGGCACCAGCAGCGCATATTTTATCGTTATCAAAAAAAGTGGATGCTTTGTCAGGGGTACAGACTCAGCAGGTTGTAGTTATTTATGAATTATGCGCAGGTGAACATCCTTCAGATCAATGTGCAATCAACCCAGTATCGGTGAAATTTGTGGGTAGCTACAACAGGATTCCACAGAACATGTACCAGAATTAATACAATCCGGGGAATATGAATCATCCCAATTTTTCATGGAGCAATAACCAGCATCAACAAGCTCCACGACCATCGTATCCCCCAGGATTTCAGAATCAACATCAACAACCAGCCCAACATCAAGAGAGGAAAATAGATTTAGGGGAATTGTTGTCAAAGTATATAACAAACAATAAGGCAGCCATGAAATCACAAGTAGGAGCCATCAAGAATTTAGAAAATAGGATGGGACAAATTGCCTTAGCATTGAACAATAGACCACAAGGGACTCTACCAAGTGACACCAAAAGAAATCCAAAGGAAAATCGCGAACAGTGTCAGGCAATCACTTTGAGAAGTGGAAAACATCTAGATGGGAAAAGTGCAGAAAATTCAGTTAGAATGGATGACAAAGTTGATGAGAGCAAAGTGGTTGAAGAAAAATAGGGTGAGGAAAAGCAAGTGGAACAAACAAAGTTAGATGACAAGCCAGTTGTGTATCCTCCACCGCCGTTTTAGCAGAGAGTCCAAAAACTGAAATTGGATAAGCAATTCACTAAATTTTTGGAAGTTTTTAAGAAACCTCAGATTAACATCCCTTTCACAGAAGCCCTAGAGAAGATGCCAAGGTATGCGAAATTTATGAAGGGTATTCTGTCTAGGAAAAAGAAGTTGGAAGATTTTGAAACTGTGGCCTTAGCAGAGGAGTGTAGTGCAATTTTACAGCAAAAATTGCCAGCAACGTTGAAAGATCTGAGGAGTTTTACCATTCCGTGCACAATTGGGAACATGGTGTTCAACAAATGTTTATGTGATTTGGGAGCAAGTGTAAACCTTATGCCATTATCAGTTTATATAGAATTAGGTTTACCAGCTCTAAAGCCTACAAACATCTCATTGCAATTAGCGGATAGGTCAGTCACGTACCCGAGAGGCATTGTGGAGGACATTTTGGTCAAGGTTGACAAATTTATATTCCCCGCAGACTTCATAATTCTGGATTTTGAGGAAGATAAGAACATCCCAATTATCCTAGGATGACCATTCTTGGCTACGGGTAGGACGCTTATCGATGTATAAAAAGGTAAACTAACTATGAGGGTCCAAGATCAAGAAGTAAAGTTCATTGTTTTCAAGGCCATGAAATTCGCTACGGATGAAGAAGAGTGTTTCAGGATGGATATCATTGATCAGATAATCAGCGAAGACATTTGTAAAAGTTTGGCTAACGATCCATTGGAAACGACATTATTGGGAGATGAAGATTTAGATGATCCGGAGTTTAGGGATTACTTGCAGATGCTAGACTCCCTACCACGAGTTAGCAGCTTTAAATCACCATTTGAACCATTGCACATGGAGGAAAGAGCCACAACAAGGATGAAACCTTCATTGGAGGAGCCACCTGCTCTTGAGCTAAAGCCACTCCCTAAACACCTCTGGTATGCGTATTTAGGCAATTCTAATACTTTACCTGTTATTATTTCTGCTACGCTTAATGAATTGCAGGAAGATAAGTTGCTGAGAGTGCTTAGAGAACATAAATCAGCTATCGGATGGACAATTACAGATATCAAAGGAATCAACCCATCCTTTGCATGCACAAAATTCTAATGGAAGAGGATGCAAAGCCAACGTTGGAGCAATAGAGATGGCTCAACCCAATTATAAAGGAAGTTATGAAGAAAGATATCCTGAAATGGTTGGACGCGGGTATCATCTACCCAATTTCAGATAGCAAGTGGGCTAGTCCTGTTCAATGTGTGCTGAAAAAAGAGGAATGACCATCGTACAAAATGATGACAATGAGCTAATTCTAACAAGGACAGTGACTGGTTTGAGGGTTTGCATGGATGACAGGAAGTTGAATAAGGCGACCCGTAAAGGTCATTTTCCTTTGCCTTTTATTGACCAGATGTTGGATAGATTGGCGGGCCATGAATTTTACTGCTTATTGAATGGGTATTCAGTGTATAATCAAATAGTCATTGCTCCTGAAGATCAAGAGAAGACCACTTTCACGTGTCCATACGACACATTCACATTCAGGAGAATGTCTTTCGGCTTGTGTAATGCACCCGCTACTTTCCGACGGTGTATGATGGCCATCTTTTCGGACATGGTGGAGAAAAATTTGGAAGTCTTCATGGACGACTTTTCTGTCTATGGGGATGATTTTGATGCATGTTTAGAGAACTTGGTGATGGTTTTAAAGAGATGCACATAAACAAATTTGGTTCTTAACTGGGAAAAGTGCCACTTTATGGTTGAGGAAGGGATAATTTTGGGTCACAAGGTTTCAGCGAAAGGGTTAAAGGTTAATAAAGCAAAGCTGGAAAGTTAATAAAGCAAAGCTGGAAACGATTGAAAAGCTTCCACCACCAATTTCAGTTAAGGGAATCCGCAGCTTTCTGGGACATGCCGGGTTCTATAGGAGATTTATAAAAGATTTCTCTAAGATTGCAAAACCATTGTGCAGTCTTTTGGAGAAAAGATTAAGTTTTTAAGTTTGATGAGGATTGTAAGTTGGCATTCGATTTATTGAAGAAAAAGTTGACTATAATATCAGTTATTGTTGCACCGGATTGGACAATGCCATTTAAGTTAATGTGCAATGCAACCGACTATGCGGTTGGGGCTGTCTTGGGTCAACGCTGAGAGAAGGTATTTCATGCCATATACTATGCAAGTAAGACACTTATGGAGACCCAAATGAATTACACAACTATGGAAAAGGAATTGCTTACAGTAGTATAGGCCTTTGATAAATTCTAGGCATATTTGATCGGAACAAAGGTTGTAGTTTATACAAATCACTCGGCTATTCGGTACTTAATCTCGAAGAAAGATGCTAAGCCACAATTGATCAAATGGATTCTCCTTCTATAGGAATTTGATTTGGATATAAAAGATAGAAAGGGGATGGAGAATCAAGTTGCAGATCATTTATCGAGGCTGGAAAACCCGGGTAAAGACGAAGAGGATAAGTGTGTAATCAATGAGTCATTTCTGGATGAGCAACTATTTGGAGTCAATGCGGAATTTCCATGGTACGCGGATTTTGCTAATTATCTAGTGAGCAACATCCTTCCCCCTGATCTTACATGTCAGCAAAAAAAGAAATTCCTACATGACGTCAAGTGGTATATGTGGGATGAGCCATACCTATTTAAATAGTGCGCCGATAAGATGATTACAAGGTGTGTGCTCTACAGTGAGGTGAATAATATATTGCATGAATGTCATTCGTTTGCATACGGGGGACATTAAGAAAGCGAGAGAACAGCATCGAAAGTTCTTCAAGCTGGGTTTTATTGGCCTACATTACTTAAAGATGCCCACCAATTCGTAAAAAGCTGTGATAGTTGTCATAGGGTGGACAACATATCGAAAAGGAATGAGATGCCACTATAAACAATCTTAGAAGTTGAGATTTTGATGTATGGGGCATGGATTTTATGGGGCCATTCCCTTCCTCATTCAACAATTAGTACATATTGCTTGCGGTTGACTATGTATCAAAATGGGTTGAAGCCGTAGTACTCCCAACTAATGATTCCAAAGTGGTTCTTAAATTCTTGCAAAAGAATATTTTTACAAGATTTGGCATACCAAGAGCTATTATAAGTGATGAAGGTAGTCACTTCTGCAACAGATCATTTATAGCTCTCTTGGCGAAATATGGGGTCAACCATAAGGTGGCGACGACATATCATCCCCAAACAAGTGGGCAAGCTGAAGTTTTAAACAGGGAGGTGAAGAGAATCTTAGAAAAGGTGGTAAACCGAATAGAAAGGACTAGTCTCTCAGATTAGATGATGCACTATGGGCTTATAGGACTACATACAAAACACCAATTGGTATGTCACCATATCAATTGGTCTACAGGAAAGCATGTCACTTGCCTGTGGAGTTACAACACAAAGCCTATTGGGAAATTCAGAAACTTAACTTCGATCAAGCAGTTGTGGGTGAAAAGAGACTACTTCAGTTAAATGAGCTCAATGAATTCCGACTTCAAGCTTACGAAAACTGGGGCACGACTAGAAAATTATGCAAAGAACGTTCGAACTGGGGCAATCAGTACTACTTTTCAACTCAAGGTTGAGGTTGTTCCTAGGGAAGCTAAAATCAAGGTGGTCGGGTCCATTTACCATCAAAAGAGTTTTTTCACATGGCGCCGTTGAACTCTACAGTAGGAATCCATTGGAAACATTCAAGGTTAATGATCAAAGGATAAAGCATTATTGGGGTGGCGATTCCAACACGGATGTCATCGCAATCACACTAGCTGACGTACCATAAATAAGGAGTAGTCAGGCTGAACAACTTAAAATCAAGCGTTAATTGGGAGGCAACCCTATTTTATTTTCGTTCTTAGTAACTTTATCCATGCTAATTAGATTATAGTTTAGAATAATAATTAGGATATAATAAGTTCATTACGTAGTTATTTAGTTGTATTGCTCTAGATAATCTAATCTCTCATGCTTAATTTGCGCAAGATCTAATGATACTTATGTTTTCATGATGAGCAGGTACTTAAAGAGCTAATAGATTCATTAAGGAGCTAATAGATGCATTAAGGAAATATGCAACAAGCAAAACATAGTCCAATTGCAGAACACTAGCCCACCGGGGCGGGCCCCTACAAGCCTATTACCCCCGTCGGGGCGTGGGTCTCCACATCTCGTTAACTGATTCCATGCCCGCCGGGGTGGGGTGTGATGCCCCCAAATCCGGGTATCTTCCAATCCGATAGATGTTGCTACACGGTACTCATAATTGTACATTCATTCTATTAAAGCGACATCAAAATGTGTGTATCAACGACATTCTTATTGCATTAATAATATTACATCCCGTTCCTAGGTTATAAAACCATTACATTCTTTGTTCATCATTCTATAATATATATAACTTACTAGTTTATTACAAGGAAAACTAATCGTTCAGCTTCATCTTGCCTCTATCCTTGTCAGATCCCTCGTTCGTTTGGTCCTAGCTGCATTCATATAGTTCAAGCAAGAGTGAGCATAACAAGCTCAGCAAGAACAACAATTTCTTTTAAACAACGTGCTTGAAACATAGGAATCGTATATCTTCAATAACTGGATAATAGATATGAAGTACTACAATAATTCAAAATAGCATTTCTTTTCCTTTAAAATGTTTTACAATAACAATATTCAGTAAAACATCAATTATGGCTCAAGACCATGAGCATTTCATAGTTTCTTTTAAAAGGACAACCCGACACTAAGTCTGTAAGTCCGGCATATCTTACGAGTACTTCTAGGTGATAGCCCATAGTACTCTATGTTGATTAACACTACATCCTATTAAACGTATATACGTTTAAGTTTTGGCAACCTCGCGTGCCCCATCGAATAATCGATGAGAAATACATTTGTTTATTCATACTCAGGCTTACCTTGAATCCGTACCAAACAATTGGCGTAGGATAGCATTAGCAATTCTATATTGAAAGACTAATAAATAAATTAATCAACTCTTCAAGATTAGTTTAGCCGAGATAAAACTGGCATTGACCCTTTAGTAAAACACTTCATGCATCTCATAACATGAATCACAGAAAACTTGGCTAACACGAAGGTTAGACAAGCGTTTAAGAAAAACTTGCCTTCACCAATCATTCTACTGATAAAAAAATAACTTTTCCTTTCAGTCTTTACGGTCTCTACAATACATAACCACATAACATACCACATTAGGTCATGAATGAACATACATGGTTCCTAATGAATCGTACCCTTCTTCTCAATCTAATCATATATAAGATTTGTTACTATTGGTTCCGGCTTGCCATTATATTTTACATTATTCTTACCAACTTCTTTCTCTTCTATGTCTTACGTGGATTTACTTCATTAATAGAACTCGTTTTGAGTTAATCATCCTTCCTCACGGCTTACTAACATTCCTACGTTATTCGAAACTCGATCGTCATTTGTTAATTACACTTTATTGCATTTTGTTTACGTTTACGTAATATTTAACAACATTTAGTTATAACTCTCAACGCTATACTCATTATCATTATTGAATACAGTTCACGTTCTTTATACTTTACGTTCGTCGTTTAACTACACATTAAACAATATTAAATTCCTATAGTCATCACTATAACAGTGATTTAGGAAAGGTCTTATCATGTTCATTAAGTAATTACATAACCCATACTGGTATTGCAAACCATTGGATTCATAATCAACTTGGTCAACAAATTTCTACAGCCGGCTTTGCACATTACGTTGTTCTCATTACATTTATCTTCGATTGATTATTAACCTTTAATCATCATACATTAAGTGTCTAACAATGCTTTAACAATGTTATATTTACACCTTAGTTCATTACTAATGAGTTATCTTTCATTCTATACTCGTAAACATTCTTGTCTGTCGAAACTCTAGGACTGGCGCCGCGGCTTCACACATAACTCTCTTCTCGCTTACTTGCCAGTTTCGTTTGCAGAGGACAATGACATCAGGATCTTTGTCGCAGCGCCACCATTTGGCCTTGGGTTGGCGCCGTGGCGCCTACTCTGTGCCTTAGAAAATTTATAGCTTTTGAAATTTTGTGAAACTCCCGGATGCATAAGTTCTTTGTTATAAGTCCAAATTGGCTCGTTCAAAAGCCTACAGTTCACAAATTATATACTCTACACGTTCATGTAAGAATTTTATCTATTTGACTTCGTTTGCTAAAAATTCACCTATTAGTTCATTTTTAACGAAAATAATAAACGTTCGTGAACGTTCAACGCTCGTTTCTTCGTTCTAAGTCAGAATTTGGTCATTTTCGAGTCCACAACTCTATAATACCAAATATGACGTGTCTCCATCAAAAACCAATGTTTTTGACTTCAAAAACAAAATACGACTTCTATTTCGAGAATTTCACGAATTTGACGATTATCGTCAAATCGTGTGAATTCCGGCAATACCTCATTTCTTATGATTTGTTCATCATTTTAAATAGATTCAATCCATCATATTAACATCTTGACATACATACTTCATTAACTTATTGACATGAGAAGTTATTACTTGTTCTTCATTAGTCTATAACTTGTAAAAGTATGAACTACTTATGAATTCACTTTGCATGACTTATCATAGCTTAAATCTTTTAACCATCATCCTTACTTCTTATTATCATACAACCTTATTATTTCAACATAAAACAAGTTCCTACAAGTTTTTCCTTGTTTTATAACTTATATGATTACGAATAGCTTATTCATGACTTATATGGCTTATTAAGACTTAAGCTCTTTGATTACTCATTCCTATCATTCCTTAGCATACATGTTCTACCACTACCCATCTCCCTACCAATGGAAGAGAAAGAGATTCATGGTTTAAGTTCTTACCCTTGAATATCACTTGACTAAGCTTTAATCTCCTTCTTGCTTCTTGAAAATCTCATAATGGAAGTTTGACTTATAAGTGCTTATTCTCTCTAACCAATAAGTTTCTTTACAAGAGAAGTTGTTGGATGAAATTTTAACAAGCAACAAATGAAATCTTAAGCTTGGTATTTATAGTAGTTGCTAGGTTAGGGTATAATGGTCCATAAACCACTCCCACCTCCTTAACTCCCCCTTCTTAAGCCACCTCCTTACTATTCCATTCTTAATCACCAAGTTAACTTGCTCCCCACAACACTTGGTCATTAAGTCTTCTTGTTCACCACACTTACTTAGCCATTAAGTTAACTTGGTTACCACACATAAGCACTTTACTTGCTCATCACACATAAGCACTTTACTTAGCCTTTAAGTTACTTAACTTATCCTTTGCTTAAGACTTAAGTCTACTTGCTCAACACACTTAATTCTTGGTCACCAATTCACCCATGGGTTACCCCATGGATCAAACTTTACCCATTGGATTAATATTTTGGGCTTAAGGTTTAATTAACCTAACTTATACATTGGGCTTGCAATTAAACAAACACTTAGGCTTGTTCATTAAATTACATTGGACTTAACCATTCCTATATTTGGGCTTTAACATTAATTCGTATTGGGCTTTATTATCATCCCAATTGGACATTACAATCTCCTACACATTTTTACAAATTCAATGCATTTGGCTTAAAGTCTTATAACGTATAATCTACGTATTAATCTCGTATTCTAACTCGTATACTTATTCATATACGACATACCATCATTCATTCATACTCATATAACACCTCATATTATACTCGTATTTATTACCTCATACAATACCTACGTATTATACAATCATTGCTTTAATTCATTATACATATTTAAATTCCTTCTCGGAATTCATTTTCCCTAATCGTTAGATTTTAAGTCCGTAGGCGAAAAACTATGTTTTCCATAACTGAAATATTATTGGATATTATATCTCACCTTGATATTCTATCATTACATATTTCTCAGAAGTTCAAAAATAATTCCCGAACAGAAATGCGTGAATAGTGTTTTTCGAAAAATTTCTCGGAAAGTTTTTATTTTCGTCTTGGAAATTCAAACACTTTAATTCTATCACATAGCCAAAATACTATGACGTTCCGACATATCTAGGTCATAGAACGACCTTCAATTAGCTTACTGCCATAAATAATTAATTAAATTCATTTAATCCACATAATTAACTAAAAATTTAATTCCCAAAAATCCAAATTTTCTTGGGCGTTACATGGGGTCTCTAAACATAATACCCCCCCCCCTCGCCGGGGTGGGGGTCTTAAGTCCACAAACAGTGTACATGTCCGCTGGGGCGGGTTTATCAAGCACAATACCCCCCGCCGGGGTGGGGGTCCTGAATATGAACCAACAAGATTCGACAATTACGTCATGTTTACACCTCTCCTACTTCTTCCTCAACTAAAACCCCACTCCCATACATCTTCAATACACTCACTACCCACTTTTTGGAAAGTTAATACCCATCACCCCACTTCATTAGCACACTCACCCATTACTTCAATCCATTACTCCACCCCATAATTTTCTCAATCCCACCATCTCTATAAATTCATTCCCACACAACCTAATTTAACCACATACATTCAACTCAAACTCAGAAAGCTAAGAATTAGGGTTATTCTTGGGGGAAGTTATTCAACAATTGAGACTGAGTAACTTGTCTTCCAATTCCTCACTTTCTATCACCATAGTTGATGCAAAATCATTAAGTTTGGGGGGATTGAACATCTTGCACACCAAGTGTTCGACAGATTGCGTACGTGAAGTTTGGGGGAAATTTGTCGTTAAAGCTTACTGATTTCAATTCAATGGCATCTAAACCCACATCAAAGAGGCAATGTGGAGAGAGTTCCAGAACCACACCACCAACACGAACCTTCGATCAACGTAAATTTATAAGTGTCGCCGCCGCCAACCATTACGACTAGATGGTGTCAAAAGCACACACCGGAGCGGGGGATGGCACCGGACCATGTCGACGGTGAAATGATGCAATAGATATATCAGAAAGGGTGGAATAAGTTCACAGAAGAACCCGAGACCACAGTTGTAAGTGTGGTCTAAGAATTTTATGCTAACACCGAGGATAAGGTCCCCCTTCAACGCTTTTGCGTGAGGAAGATTAATTCCTTTCAGTGCCGATGCCATCAACACATACTACCAGTTACGAGTGCCTAGACATTGCCAGTATGCTCACTTACGTGATCATGATCCTGATTAGGAGGTTATTATGAAGGAAATGACAAAACCGGGTACCACATGGATGAAAGGTCACAAAGGAGGCACTGTTTTTCACAACAAGGATCTCAACAGGTATGGCAAGATATGGTACGCATTCCTGTGCGCTAAGTTATTTCCATCCACATACACGTCAGATGTGACCAAGGAGAAGGCATTGCTCTTGTATGCCATTGTACATGATTTCATTATCGACATAGGGCTATAATCTGTTTTTCAATCTGACGATGTTTACGAGGACCATTCTCGGGTGGCTTGCCACACCCATCACTCATTTGTGGGTTGTGTAGGCAAGCGGGAGTTAGATGGTCCAATGATGACATTACCCAGATGTCGCTTCAAAAACTGGATTCAAGAATGATTGCACGATATGCGGTATGGCTCGGAGGCGAGTCGCATCCTAGAGGATTAGGTTTTATATTTCCATCAGCCTCAGAGGATGAGGTTGGCGCTTTTGACAGCTCAGAAGATTAAGAGTTCCAGGGGGCGACACCAATGGGAGAGCAAGGAACATTGGAAACACCACAGCCCGAGGCCATATCTAGCACTCAGTTCCTCAACTTTCAACGACAAATGGATGAGCATAACAAGGAAGCAGGAAGAGAGATGCGACGACTCGCATTGAGGCAGGACCACATGTTTGAAGCCATGAATCTATCATTTGCCTCATTGAACACGATGCTCCAGAACTTCAATACCAATGCACAATTCCCATACCAGCAGCTAGCCCCATTGCCAAGGTTTCCACCAAGTGACTCTGATGAAGATGAACACCCACCACCACCTCAGGCTTAAGTGATTATAGAGAAGTCCTCATATATTTATTGTTATATCTATATAATGAGGGCATTGTAATTTTCAAGTTTAGGGGATTTAGTTTCATGTTTGCATTTCATGTTTGCATATTTAAATGTTTGCATATTTAATTTCATTAGCTAGGTTTGCATATGTTAGTTCATTGTTTAGTTTTAGGATTATTAAATGTTGCATTCATGTAATCATGTAGTTGCATAGTAGTTTAGGATCATAAATAGTTTTTATTTATTTTTGCATTCATGTTATTTTTACCACATATATAAAAAAAATAAAAAATAAAAAATAATAAAAAATAAATTTTTTGTGGTTAAGTATTGTGTTGTTTTGCATATGTCCAGCAGTTGTTGTAGTTCATTTTATTCTGGCCAATGATGAGATTGGGATTAAGTAGACAAGTACGGTACTGATTATTAGAACCTTGATGTAGTTTCTGTTATTAATTGGATTTTGTGCTTGTTTGAAACTAGTATAAAAAGGGTAGCACATTAATAACACCTAGGTCGACTGATTAGTTCAAATTGATACATAAGAATTTTCTAAAGGATAATGTTAGTTTAAATGAAAGAATAATGAGGATAGACAGTGAAAACGAAGAATTAGGCAAGAACCTAAGTTTGGGGGAAAAAGTGGGGTCTATAAGCTTCTAAAAAAAGTGAATAATTGAGTCTTGTGGTGGGTTGAGAAGAATAATGAAAAGCACTCCCCATAAACACATGCGTGAGATGGAGCGTAAAACACACTCACTATCTATGAAAAAAAGAGAGAGGAACAAAACGGGAATTAAGAGCAAACAACCCCCGTGATTGAAAAAAAAAGAAAAAAAAAGAAAAGAAAGCACAAGTACCCGATTTGGACCCTTAATATTGGTAATTATTTGATTTTAGTTGGAACTCGTATATTTTTAAAATTTTTGAGTTTAAATTGTATGATGCCTTCAAAGAGATTTGTTATGTATTAAATTTGAATTTGTATCAGTTAGCATGGATGTTAAGCACACACACACTATACCAGTAATAACAATGTAATATTCAATGATTGGTGAGGGATTATTGATTAGTTTTGATATGACGTGTCGTCATGTTTGCTTTGTAAGACCCCAGTTTTTATGAATAAAGATGATTTTTCTATAATTATCATTTTTGAATATTATGGAATGAATTTGTTATCATGTTATAGTTGTGGGTAGTATTTATAAATTCTGCAAAGTATGCAAGTTGTTATATTATATTCGATTGGTCGGGGAATATTCGTTTTAGCAAGGAATATTCGTACAACGACGCAATCATTGGTAGATCCCACAACAGAATTATTGTCGGATTGAGAAAACGACAAAAATATTTTTATGAAGTTTTACCATTAATATTGTTGAACTACTAGGTAGTAAAAGTACAGTAATACGCGTGGTTGCATAGTAGAACACGGTATTGATTATTGATGCTTACGTGAGAAGTCACTCAGTTATACTCAATTATTGCTACAAGAATTGTTTGCATCATATCTCTCATATTATTGATTCAATATTGTCACAAAGATTATCTCGCATTATATGATATATTATTAAATCAATAATTGAGACGACAAAGTTATTCATATTATTAAATTTCAATATTTACAATGTCTAGAAGTTCTGCCAAGGAGAGGTTTGGTCACCTAATTGCGCGCCAATAGGGAGAAATCCTTATTGGAAATCCTCCTCTTTCCTGGGAACGACCTAGTTGTTAAATTTTGTGAGTTATAATATTAATGATGAATAAGTTCGTGTTGATTAAAGATGAATTTGATAGTTCCATTGTGTTGGGATTATTAGTGTCTGTGGAAATCGACATCTATTCTGATGATAATTGATGTCTGAGGGTTATATTGATAAATCAGGGAATTTATTAGATAAATGAGCAGTTAATTGCTACTAATTCACATGCTTATATAACTATTTGTTCACATGTGTGTACTATTGAATCACATTCTTATACTATTAGGGGAGTTGGTGCAAGATTGATAATACTTGCATGATTAAATTAAAGATGGAGGTACTATATCGTAATTCGTATTTTCACATGATTGAACTAATGATTCACATTATTTACTATTAGGGGTGGTGGTGCAAGTTTGAAAATACTTGCAGGACTAAATTAAAAATGAAAGAAAAGTTGGGGGTATTGTACTGTAATTTTTTGAGCCCCAAAATGTGCAATTATCGAAACTATATTTTTCTATAAATAGAAGCTCATTCTTCCTTCATTTCTCACTAATTCACTAAAGCTATAGAGCAATTAATATAGAGAGAAATTATAGAGAGAAGTTATAGAGAGAAAATCTATAGAAGAAGAGAAGCCTGCTACCTCACTATTCCAGTATCTAGTTTCTTCTGAGGTAAGGGGTAATATTTCTTTCGTATTCATGAAGAGAACTTCTGTTATTCCATTTTTTTTATTCTGTTAGAATAACCTTTGTATACGCTGGCTACCCTATACTTGGTGAAATTCTTCATATTCCATTCTTTATCATTATGTTGAATAACTCGCCTACATCTGATACCGCATATACATGGTGAAATTCTTTTGTTATTGCATTCTTTATCATTATGTTGGAATAACCTGTCTATTCGAAGTACCGTATACATGGTGAAATTCTTCTGTTATTCCATTCTTTATCATTCTGTTGGAAAATCCTGTCTGTGCGTTTATGCATGACCTGGTTCCGTTATTTATTATTCTGTTGGAACATCTTGTCGGTGCGAATTTTGCCTGACCTGGTTCTGTTATTTATTATTCTGTTGAAATATTCTGTCAGTGCATTTACGCATGACCTGGTTCCGTTATTTATTATTCTGTTGGAATAACCTGTCTGTGCGGTCTATCGCATGCCTGGTGATTTCTTTTGTTATTCCATTCTTTATTATACTCAGTTGGTTAAAGTTTTGGCTTTTATACTCCATGAAATTAGTGGAATATCCTTGATATTTGCACTTCATCCAGTATCTTTTCGTGGAAATATTCTTCTGAGCATTCTTGAATTTTACTCCACAAAGCAGTATCATGTTGACAATTTAGACGTTATTGGTTCATGGATAAACTAATTCTTGAACTTGTTTTATTGAATTCTTATATCGTTGTCATCATCCTCATGTTTATATTTTGAAAGTCATCTTTGGCCTGTAGTGCATAGATGGACTTGGTATGATTATTATGACCGAGGATTATTCTTGTATAATCATGATCGTAATGTTACAAATAATGTGGTAAAAGTCCTCATTGGTCCGTAGTGCATTGATGGACAGCTTGTTGGCATGATCATGACCATTGATGAATACACGAATATCCTCGGCCGTAGTGATGCATGGATAATTTGTGGTCGTGACCCTAATGAATATCCTTGGTCGAAAAGCGTGGATGATGTGGATTATTTATTAAGCTGAGTCTCAGCGACAAAAAGTGATGAAAAAACTTTTTAAATCATAAAAGATAGTAGATTTTATTCTCTACTTGACTCTTTTAATGGATTGCTTGTTCCGCTGCAGTTAAACTTGATGTCTATTGTATTTTATCAGTTTAACATTGTTGAAGACTAATGATAATTTATCCTACATTATCTTAGTCATAATATTTCTTACTGGGCTAGTTGAGCTCACCCTTTCTTTCACTGTTCTCTTCAGGAAATGAGAATATAGCTGGAACGAGTCGGGGAACAGTGTGACGGTCCAGATTATAGTATTAGTATTCCTCACTATTTTGTGAAATAGTGTGATAATAAATGTATTGAGGACTTATTTTGAGTTTGTATACGGTCTAGAAGACAATGATTATATTAAAACTCACAGCTCATGTTGTATATTTAAGTTTGTATCTAAATTTTGTACCATGTATTTGACAACTCAGAATAGGTGATGTATACCTATTTTGCGGGCGTCATAGTTGGTATCAAAGCTTAGGGATATGATCCCTGGCTAAGATGTGAGATAAGAACTAGGAGGGGAGAGACGGGGAATTCCTTCGCTAGTATGACCTACCTAAGTTTATTTGGTATTTAATTGGTCGGTCAGAGTATAGGGATAATATGAGATATATTAATTAACCCTTGTTTTGTGGCAGTATTTGAAAATGGCATCCGAGAATGTTGAGAACATCAATGGAGCACTGGAGACCGTTGAGTCTCCACATATCAATAATCAGGATAGTATGCATCGGGAAGGCGACAATCCTCATGCAAACAACAACACTGACCAAATGATGAACGATGGAATGTTCCGAGACTTCATGCAATTCATGCAACATCAGGCGAGGGCGGCTCCTGTCCAAAATGCAGGTGGAAACACTGGCAACTCTCGGACGGTCACCGCTAAACAGTTCAAGGAGTTGGGACCACCGGAGTTTTTTGGATAGCCAAAGCGAGTTAAGGTGGAGACATGGATAAAACATATCAACAAGATATTTGATGTCTTGGGATTCTCCGAGGAGCAAAAGGTTCCCTTTGCCACCTTCATGTTGCGGGCAGAGGCAGATTACTGGTAGGAATCTGTAAAGCATACTTAACCTACCGCACTGAAGATGTCTTGGGAGAAGTTCCAAGAGCTGTTCAACGACAAGTACTTTCCCGAAAGTATTCGTCACATGAAAGAGGTAGAGTTCATTAAATTGGAACAAAATAACATGACCGTGTCGCAAATCGCAAGCCAAGTTTGCCGAAATGTCTGGTTTCATATCCCCATTTGGTTGATAATGAGGAGAGAATGACGTGAATGTTTCTAAGAGGTTTCAAACCCGAGATACGTCAATATCTTATCTCTCATAAACTGTGTTTGTATTCAGATGTTGTTAATAGGGCTCAATTATTGGAGCGCGATAATGAGTCAACCCAACCAAAAGAGAGCAGCTGGCAAAATGATAATACCAGTGAAACAGTCATCGAAGCGGTAACAATAAGCGTGGAGGGAATCAATATGCCAGAAATGGTAACCACTTCGGTGGTAATCATGGCCAAAACAACAAGAATAGACATTTCAAGAAGAAGATATTCAACAATAATGGAAAGACGTCAACATCAACACCCGTCATTAAGGAAGGAGAACGACAACATCAGTCCAAATTGTACGTTGCCCTCCAAAGCATATTACAATTGTGGAAGAGAAGGTCACTTGGCCCGATTTTGTCGTGCACCGAAGACAAGTCCAGTTGGGATGGAGGCATCAAAGGCCGTCCCAGACAAGATAAAATCGGTAGTTCAAGGGAGAGCGTTTGTCGTGACCTCCTAGAAAGCAAGGAACCCGAACGAGGTCATCACGGGTAAGCTTATCATAAACTCTAGCGAAGTATATACCTTATTTGATACCGGTTCTACCCATTCTTTTATTTCTCCTACTTGTGCTCAACGTTTAAATTTGACTTCGGAGAAATTAGACTTTGACTTATCTGTTGAAACTCTATTAGGAGAAACCTTTATTACATCCACTGTTTATAAGTCTTATTTAGTTCAAATTAGTACCCTCACATTACCTATCGATCTTATTTCATTGAAAATACTTGCATTTGAAGTAATTCTAGGGATTAATTAGTTAACTACTCATCATGCAAAAATTGATTATTTTCGTAAGGTTGTTAGCTTTCATACTCCTAACCAACCTATTATGCGAATTCAAGCAACCAAACCATTAAAATCAATCACTATCATCTCAATCCATAAAGCTATTCGTTTATTGAAAAATGGATGTCAAGCTTTCTTAGCTCATGTCACGGATCTAAATAAAAATATGTCAGTTTTGAATGATATTTCTATTGTTAATGAATTTCCTGACGTATTCCCTGAAGAACTTCCTGGCCTACCCCTAGAGCGTGAAATTAAATTTTATATCGACCTTGAACCTGGTACAAAACCTATTTCCAAAGCCCCATATCGAATAGCTCCTATTGAACTTCAGGAGTTAAAGACCCAACTGCAGGAATTGTTAGACATCGGTTTCATTCATCCTAGTACTTCTCCTTGGGGTGCTCCTGTTCTATTCGTGAAAAAGAAAGACGGGAGTATGCGACTTTGTGTTGATTATCGGGAGTTGAACCATGTCACCATCAAAAATAGGTACCCATTACCACGTATTAACGACCTGTTTGACCAGTTGCAAGGCGCCAAATTCTTTTCAAAGATTGATCTTCGTTCCGGATATCACCAATTGAAGATTAGAACCTATGACATTCCAAATACGGCTTTCAGAACTCGGTACGGGCATTATGAATTCCTAGTCATGTCTTTTGGAATAACTAATGCTCCTGCTGCCTTCATGGATATGATAAACCGAGTATTCAAGGAATATTTGGATCACTTTGTGGTTGTCTTTATTGATGACATCCTTATTTATTCCAAAAGTCGTGAAGATCATGAGCAACACTTGAGGCTGATACTCCAAAAGCTTCGTGAATATAAGCTTTATGCCAAGTTGAAGAAATGCGAGTTCTGGCTTGAGGAAGTAGCATTCCTTGGGCACGTAGTATCAAGTCATGGAATATCCGTTTGACCAAGCAAAGATCAAGCTATTCAAAGTCGGGAGAAACCCAAATCGATGACACTCAATCGTAGCTTTCTCGGCTTAGCAGGTTATTATCGGAGATTCGTGGAAGGATTTTCTCGAATTGCTACTCCATTAACTCAACTGACTCGGAAAGATACAAAATTCGGTTGGAGCGAGGAATGTGAGAAGAGTTTTCAAGAACTCAAGAGGAGACTCATTTCAGCACCTGTTCTGACAATGCCATTTGGCTAGGAGGGATTTTTCATCTACAATGATGCTTCGGGCAAAGGGTTAGGTTGTGTTCTCATGCAACATGGGAAAGTCATAGCCTATGCCTCACGATAACTCAAAGAATATGAGAGGAATTATCCTACTCATAATCTAGAGTTGACAGCAGTCGTTTTTGCACTAAGGATTTGGAGGCATTACTTGTATGGGGAGAAAGTGGAGATCTTTACGGATTATAAAAGCCTCAAATATGTCTTCACTCAAAATGAACTCAATATGCGACAGCGATGTTGGCTTGAACTGTTGAAAGATTATGATCATACCATCCAATACCATCCTGGAAAAGCGAACGTGGTAGCTGACGCATTAAGTAGAAGATCATATGCGGGTACGAGTGTGATATTGTTAACCCAAAGGCCTATTTTGTATGACTTGCAAATGATGGAGATAGAGATAAAGACTCCAGGGACCCACGTGATGATGGTGAATATACTAGTAGAACTGACTTTAATCGATAAAGTTAAAGCTGCTTAAGCTACAGACATGGAGCTGATGCGTATGAGGAAGAAAGTGCAAGAAGGTGCTATGTCAGAAGCAAGAATTGACGAAGAAGGATTACTTCGAGTCAACTCCAGACTTTGTGTTCTTAACGACCCTGATTTAAAGTATAAAATCATGATGGAGGCGCACAACACACCGTTTTCAATCCATACTGGGAGTACTAAAATGTATCATGATCTTCGACATACATTTTGGTGGGTTAATATGAAGAGAGAGATAGCGCTATTTATCTCAAGGTGTCTAACGTGTCAACGAGTTAAGGCGGAGAATCAAGTACCAAAAGGTCCATTGCAACCACTTGAAATTCCAGAATGGAAGTGGGAGCACATTACCATGGATTTCGTTACTGGTCTTCCCAAGGTTTCTCAGGGTATAGATGCAATTTGGGTCATTGTTGATAGATTGACCAAGTCTACTCATTTATTACCTATATAAGAAACTTATACACTTGAATGTCTTGCTCGTATGTACATAAATGAGATTGTAAGATTGCACGGTATGCCAGTATCCATAGTTTCTGATCGAGACCCAAGATTCACTTCAAGATTTTTGGTTAGTTTGCAAAAAGCTATGGGCACGAATTTACAATTTAGTTCGACACATCATCCTCAAACGGATGGACAATCAGAGTGGACTGTTCAAACTCTTGAAGATTTATTAAGACTCTGTGTCCTTGACTTCAAGGGAAGTTGGGACAAGTTCTTACCGTTGGTGGAGTTTTCATACAATAACAGTTATCAAGCAAGTATTGGCATGGCTCCATTCGAAGCGTTGTATGGAAGAAAGTGTCATTCTCCAATATGCTGGGATGAGGTGGGTGAAGCAACTTTGTTGGGACCAGAGTTGGTACGTATGATTATGGAAAATATTCAAATGATCCGACACCATATAAAAACCTCACAAGAACGACAAAAGAGTTATGCTGATCTTCATCGAAAAGACGTGGAATTCGATATTGGAGATCATGTGTTGTTACGTGTTGCTCCATGGAAAGGAGTTACGAGATTTAGAAAGAGAGGAAAGCTCAATCCTCGATTAATTGGCCCATTTTTAATCCTCAATCGAGTAGGAACTGTTGCGTATAGACTCGTTTTACCGCCAAGTATGTCTCGTGTTCATAACATTTTTCACATATCCATGTTACGTAAATATGTGGAAGACCCGAACCACATTATTGAGTTAGAACCGGATGAAATAGCGAAAGATTTGACGTATGAAGAGGTTTCTGTTCAAATCTTGGATAAGAAGGAACATATTCTACGCTCCAAGGTTATACCTCAAGTTAAAGTTTTGTGGAGAAACCACGATGTTGAGGAAATGACCTGGGAGTTAGAATTTGAAATGAAATCAAGGTATCCTTACCTCTTCGACATACCTGGTACGTACCCTAATTTCGAGGGCTAAATTTCATAAGAAGGGGAGGTTGTAAGACCCCAGTTTTTATGAATAAAGATGATTTTTCTATAATTATCATTTTTGAATATTATGGAATGAATTTGTTATAATGTTATAGTTGTGGGTAGTATTTATAAATTCTGCAAAGTATGCAAGTTGTTATATTATATTCGATTGGTCGGCGAATATTCGTTTTAGCAGGGAATATTCGTACAACGACGCAATCATTGGTGGACCCCACAACAGTAAAAGTACAGTAATACACGTGGTTGCATAGTAGCACACGATATTGATTATTGATGCTTACGTGGGAAGTCACTCAGTTATACTCAATTATTGCTGCAGTAATTGTTGCATCATATCTCTCATAATATTGATTCGATTATTGTCATAGTATCATCTACATTATATGATATATTATTAAATCAATAATTGAGACGACAAAGTTATTCATATTAGTAAATTGCAATATTTACAATGCCTGTAAGTTCTCATCGAAGGAGAGGTTTGGTCACCTAATCAAGCTACCAATAGGAGAAATCCTTATTGAAAAGCCCCTCTTTCCTGGGAACGACCTGGTTGTTAAATACTATGAGTTATAATATTAATGATGAATAAGTTCGTGTTGATTAAAGATGAATTTGATAGTTCTATTGTGTTGGGATTATTAGTGTCAGTGGAAATCGACATCTATTCCAATGATAATTGATGTCCGAGGGTTATATTGATAAATCGTGAATTTATCTATAAATGAGCGATTAATTGCTACTAATTCACATACTTATATAACTATTTGTTCACATGTGTACTATTGAATCACATTCTTATACTATTAGGGAGTTTGGTGCAAAATTGATAATACTTGCATGATTAAATTAAAGATGGAGGTATAGATGGAGGTACTATACCGTAATTCGCATTTTCACATGATTGAACTATTGATTCACATTATTTACTATTAGGGGAGGTGGTGCAAGTTTGATAATACTTGCAGGACTAAATTAAAAATGAAAGAAATGTTGGGGGTATTGTACTGTAATTTTTCGAGCCCCAAAATGTGTAAATATCGAAACTATATTTTTCTATAAATACAAGCTCATTCTTCCTTCATTTCTCACCAATTCACTAAAGCTATAGAGCAATTATTATAGAGAGAAATTATAGAGAGAACCTATAGAGAGAAAATCTATAGAAGAAGGGAAGTCTGCTACCTCACTATTCCAGTATCCAGTTTCTTCTGAGGTAAGGGGTATTATTTCTTTCGTATTCATGAAGAGAACTTCTATTATTCCATTTTTTATTCATTTGGAATAACTTTTATACGCTGTGATCACCCTATACTTGGTGAAATTCTTCTGTTATTCCATTCTTTATCATTATTTTGGAATAACTTTTATGTCTATCTGGCACCGCATACATGGTGAAATTCTTCCATTATTCCATTATTTATCATTATGTTGGAACATCATGTATGCATGCGCACGCACGACCGTTCCGTTATTTATTATTCTATTGGAACATCCCAGCTTGCATGTAATTTTGCCTAACCTCGGGTTCGTTATTTATTATTCATTGAAATATTACATCGGTGCATTTATGCATGACTTTAATTCGTTCCGTTATTTATTATTCTCATTGGAATAACTCATTATGCATGCGCGGTCTATCACATGCCTGGTGATTTCTTTTGTTATTCCATTCTTTATTATACTCAGTTGGTTAAAGTTTTGGCTTTTATACTCCATGAAATTTGTGGAATATCCTTGATATTTGCATTTCATCCAGTATCTTTTTGTGGAAATATTCTTCTGAGCATTCTTGAATTTTACTCCACAAAGCAGTATCACGTTGACAATTTGGACGTTATTGGTTCCTGGATAAACTAATTCTTGAACTTGTTTTATTGAATTCTTATATCGTTGTCATCATCCTCATGTTTATACTTTGAAAGTCATCTGTGGCCTGTAGTGCATAGATGGACTTGGTATGATTATGACCAGGGATTATTCAGTATAATCATGACCGTAATGTTACAAATGATATGGTAAAAGTCCCCATTGGCCCGTAGTGCATTAATGAACAATTGTTGGCATGATCATGACCATTGATGAATACACGAATATCCTTGGCCCATAGTGCATGGATAATTTATGGTCGTGACCCTAGTGAATATCCTTGGCCGTAGTGCAGGGATGATGTGGATTATTTATTAAGTTGAGTCTCAGCGATAAAAAGTGATGAAAAAACTTTTTAAATTATAAAAGAAAGTAGATTTTATTCTCTACTTGACTCTTTTAATGGATTGCTTGTTCTACTGCATTTTTTAGAGATATATCTGACATCAAATAACAAGATTGAGATATAGGATACAAAAACAAGGTAATTAACATTGAAAGAAGGCAGATTTTTAGAGCAAGCATTGGAGTATATAATTGGAGAATTTTTCGTATTAATTCTGAATTGGGTTGAAGAAAAGGGTGGTTCTGGATTTATTCTTTTCTTTTAGTTTATATTTGTAATTGGAATGATGATATCTTTGATTTATTCAGTTTTTATTTCGTTTATGATGAACTAAATCACTTTTTAGGCTTATGACGGATCTTTAAATGAAACAATGATTATGTAATCTTTGATTTTCAGTTTAATAAGCTATTCCTCAGTTTATCTATATTAATTTATGCTTGAATTTATAAATTTCTTGATCAACAATTCTTGGTGGACTTGTATGGATTCGAGAGAGGAATTACAAGTCTAGACTTAGTTAATATAGCACGTGTTCTTGAATTTTGGGAATGAGCAGAATCTTGATGAATGTTAGGGTAGAGATATGCTTAACATCACATATAATAGAATAAAGAACTTGAACTTAAACCTTCTTTGATTGTAATTCACATAGAGATATAGCGAGAAGCTCAGAATGGAGCTGTTCCAGAAGAGTCTGACTAGAGAAACCCGTTTAGGGTATACCAAATTAGACAACTCAAAGATCCATAGCTGGGAAGAGCTAGCTCATGCCTTCCTTACTCAATACAGTTTTCAATCTCAGATGGCTCTTGACTGGTATCAGATTACCAAGGTCAAGAAACAGTCTAATGAGTCTTTCAGAGAGTACGCTCAAAGGAGGAGGCGCCTTGCTGCTCAAGTTATTCCTTCTATGACAGAGTCAAAAATGGTCATGACTTTCATAGACATACAAGAAGCTCCTTTGTATGAGAGAGTTTTAGTTGGTATTGGCAAACCATTTTCAGAAATGATCAAACACGGAGAGATGGCTGAGATGGGATTGAAGTCAGGAAAGATTCAAGACCTAGCCGCTCTTAAAGCAGTTGCTGAACACAACCAAACCGGATCTTATGGAAACAACCCCCGGAGGGTCCATAAAAAGAAAGAGGAGGATGTTTCCTTAATACTACAAGGTCAAAAGGCAGTTAGAACATGCCTATACAGAGGAGAAACTACTCCCCTTTTTAAACACAGTCTTCAAACCCTCCATTGACTAAAGGTGGAGATGCAAAGCACCATCGAATGTTCACACCCTTAGGGGATTCGATCGAGAATATTCTTGCTCTTCTGACTGCTCTGAAGAAAATCACGCATCTTCTTCCACCAGCCAATCCTAAAGGGAGGGGTTTCAATGCTACTCAGAAGTGTGCTTATCATGCCGGAGAACTTGGACATGATACTCAAGATTGTTGGGCCTTGAAACACAAGATTCAAGATTTAATAGACAACAGTGAGATCATGGTTACCAAACCAGATGAACCTCACGTGCAAGACAACCCTCTTCTTCAACACAAAGAAGAAAAGGTCAACATGATTAGTTGGAGCGCTAGACAGAGTTCCAATTTTAATGGTAAATCACCCCAAACCATCAAAGACAGTGTTAACAGATGGGATTATGCAAAGTTTCAATTTGCTATGGAATGAAAGATGAAAGCTCTTTATAAGCAAATTGAACAATTAACAAAACTGGTGACCTATCAGCATTAAGTCACACGCCAGTTAGTCAGTCAGGATCATGCCTATCTCCTTCCTTCTATTATGAATGCTCCACCATCACCTTCAAAAAGTGAAGTTATGGAGAATAAGGTTGCGAAGAGAGCAAGTGTAAAAGCCCGTCGTGATTTTGCCAATAAAAGGGAATTTATATACCTGGGCCAACCTATGGAGGAGATATTTCAGATGCTGATCAATGAAGGAAGAACTATCTCCCTTCTACCTCCAATTAATCCCCGTTCAAGATGGTTCAACTCCGATGGAGTATGTCAATATCATTCACATTCTCGCGGTCACAGCATAGAAGAATGCTGGGCACTCCGCCACCTTATTCAAAATCTAATTGACAGCGGTGTCCTGCAGTTGGCAGACAATGGCATTGTGCTACTCGAGAGTGGGAATACCTGTCCTACCAAATGGAAGGGGCTAGTAGCAGTTATATCTGCTGAGGCTAATGAGACTGTCAAACCATTTCCCATACAAGCAATTCAACTCAAAGGAGCTGACAATCCTTTGAAAATGGTTGCACCAGAGCCAATTTCTTTACCCTTCAGACCACAGTATCATGTTGTCAGCTTACACAAAGTCCTATGGAATTATGGAGAAGTTGAAAGATCCACGTCTCATACTACTACTACAGTGTTGAAGGATAATCCACTGTATCTTCCTCAGAGGGTGATGGAACCCACCATAAGAGCAAAGGGGAAGATTCCTATGGTCCATAATGAAGCCAAGGTGGTTCTAAGCTTAAAAGAAGCTCCACATCAGATCTCAATACTTGACTTGGTTTTTTCTTCTGAGGATCACATGAAGATCTTATTGAATGTTATGGAAGAAGCCTACTTGCCAAAATCAGTGGATGAGGAAAAATTTCAACATATGGTTGATCACATTTTCAACAACAATGTGATATCCTTCACTGATGACGACATACCGCCCGAAGGGACTGGTCATTGCAAGCCATTGCATATTGCAGTTTTGTCCTCCGGTATATGTTAGCTGGAGTTCTGATATACGAAGGTTCGTCCCTGAATATTTGTCCTTATGCCACTTTAGTAAAGATATGAACATTAATCTCAAATGGATCTGAAGTAGCCATACGGTTATCAAAGCTTTTGATGGATCCCGACGAAATTCTGTCGGAGAGATTGAGCTGCTAATTGAGATTGGTCCGAATACATTCAGTGTATCCTTTCACGTCCTCAAGATAGATTCAGGATACAACCTGTGTGAGACCCCAGATTTTATCAATAAAGATTTAAATTTTGTCGAAATAATTTTTAATATTATGGTGTGAATTTGAGATAATATTATAGTTGTGGGTAGTATTTATAAATTTTGCAAAGTATGCAAGTGGTTATATTATATTCGATTGGTCTGGGAATATTCGGTTTAGCGGGAATATTAAATACAACTACTCAATCATTGGTGGACCCTAGCAAAATTATTGTCGGATTGAGAAAACGACAAAAATATTTTATTGAAATAACGACGAAAGTTTTACTGCTTGATCTTGTTGAACTACTCGGTAGTAAAAGTACGATGTCGTGTGGTTGTTGCATAGTAGCACTAGATTGATTATTGATGCTTATGTGAGAAGTCACTAAGTTTGATTCCATTATTGTCGATTAATAATATGAATTATTATAAATATAATGACGTTTTTGTTTTATTCGTATTATTAACGTAATAAAATGAAACATCTTTTATATAAAATAGAATACTTTATTAAAGTTATTCTATAAATAGAATATATTATATTTTATTATGCATAGTGTTGCATAGTGTTTTGCATAGTGTTTTGCATAGTATTGCATAGTGTTTGCATAGTAAAATGTTTTTATATAAATAGAATATATTATATTTTATTTAAAAGATTTTTCTTTAAATATGGACCATCAGATTAAAGTAAATCAATCTGGACCGTTCATGGATTAGTTACTATGCATTCAATTTTCCTATAAATAGAAGCTCATTCCTTCATTATTTTCTTACGAATTCATTGAAACTCTAGAGAGAGAAATTATAGAGAGAAGCTATAGAGAGAAAATTATAGAAAGAAGAAGAGTATTCTTGCTACTTCACTACTTCTATATTCAGTTCTTTTTACTTGTAGTGGGTGTTATTCTTTCTTCTTGAAGAGAACTTCATTATTCCATTCATTATTATTCTCATTGGAATAACTTTGTAAAAGTGACATACCCTATACATAACTTTGTATCGCCAGATACCCTATACTTGGTGAAATCCTTATGTTATTCCATTGCTTATTATTCTGTTGAATAACTTTTGTATCGCTTTTACCCTATACTTGGTGACATTCTTCTATTATTCTCGCTGGAACATCCTCATGCATGTGTTTTTACACCGGACTGGTTCCGCTTTTTATTATTCTGTTGGAACATCCCGTGTGCATGTGTTTTTACACGGACCGGTTTCCGCTCTTTATCATTCTGTTGGAATATCTTATCGTGTGTTTTACACCGGATCTGGTTCCATCTTTATTATTACATTGGAACATCCCATTGGTGTGAATTTCACCCCGACTGGTTCCGTTATTATTATTCTATTGGAATAACTTTATACATCGCGAAGTACCGCATGCACGGTGATTTCTTTTGTTATTCCATTCTTTATTATACCCAGGTTGGTTAAAACTTTGACTTCTATACTCCATGAAATTAGTAGAATATCCTTGATATTTATGTTTCATCCAAAGATCTTTTCACGGAAATATTCTTCCGATCATTCTTGAATTTTACTCTATAAAACAATATTATGTTGACAATTTGGGCGTTAATAATTCATGGATTAAATAATTCTTGAACTTGTTTTATTGAATTATTATGTCATTGTCATCATCCTCATGTTATATTATGTTATCTTTGGCTTACGTGCATAGATGAACTTAGTATGATTATGACCGAGGATCATTCGGTATAATCACGACTTGATATAAATGATGTGATAAAAGTCCTCGGTGGCACATAATGCGTTGATGGATAGTTTTTGGTATGATTATGACCGGGGGTGATTCGGTATAGTCATGACCATTGATAACTTGATGAAAATCCTTGACCGTGGTACGAGGGATGATTAGATGTGGTGGTTTATTTATTAAAATTTGAGTCTCGTGATAAAAATTGATGAAAACCTTTTAAAACCTAAAAGATAGTAGACTTTATTCTCTACTTGACTCTTTTAATGGATTGCTTATTCATTGCTAGATTAAACCGGTTGTCTATTGTATTTTATCGGTTTAACATCATTGAAGGCTAATGATAATTTATTCGCATTATCTTAGTCATAATATTTCTTCTTGGGCTAGTTGAGCTCACCTTTCTTTCACCGTTCTCTTGAGAAATGAGAACATAGGCCGGGACGAGTCGGGGAGCAAGTAATGGTCCGAGAGGATAGCATTAGTAGTCCTCACTATTCGCGTGAAATAGTGTGATAATAGTTGTAATGAGGACTCCTTTTGAGTTTGTATAATATCTAGTAGACAATATTTGTATTCAAACTCACGCTTTATGTCGTATTGTATACCACAGCTTAGGTTAGGTTAGTAAGTTGTATTTGAATTTATGTACCATGTAAGTGGCCACCCAAGATGGGTGACGTATACCTAATTTTGGGGGCGTCACAATGGTACCGAGCTTAGGGATATGATCCTCAGCTAAGAGGTGAGAATAGTACTAGGAGGAGAGACGGGAATACCTTCGCTAGAATGACCTACCTAAGTTTATGTGCTATTTTATTGGTCGGTCGAAATATAGGGATAATTTGTTAATGTCAATTAACCCTTGTTTTGTGACAAGATGTTTGAGAATGGCATCTGAAAATCTTTGAGATAAGCAATGAAGCACATGAGAGTGTTGATTCACTCAAACAAAAGGTAACGACCAACAACACGATAATAATCATATTTGTGTAACAACTTATCGAACAATGATAACCATCGTGGGGAAATTATCATGCTAAGAATGGTAACCACTTGGTGGTAATCATGGCAAAGATAATAGAAGTGGAAATTTCAAGAAGAGAAGGTCATTTAGCTCGATTTTGTCGTATAGTGAAGTCAAGTCCAAAATTTGGGATAGTGGCACCAAAGGCGGATACACGACAAAACAAAAGTCGGTGGTTTCGGAAGAGCGTTTTTCGTGACTTCTCAAAAGTGGGTAACCCGAACGAAGTTAGCACGGTTAGTTAATTATAAATTCTTAAGTCTCTATACCTTATTAGATACCTAGGTTCTACCCATTCTTTTATCTCTCTTGCTTGTGTTCAACGTTTAAATTTGACTCGGAGAAATTAGACTTTGATTTATCTATTGAAACTTCGTTGGGAGAAACCTTCGTTACCTCCAATGCTTATTAATCTTGTTGCTTCAAATAAACACTTTCACGTTACTTCGTCGATCTTATCTCTTTGAAAATACTTGCCTTTGAGGTAATTTTTGAAAACGATTGATTAACTACTCATTATTCTTTTTGTAAGGTTGTTAGCTTTCATATTCCTAACCAACTTTGTTATACTGAATTCAAAGTAACCAAATCCTAAAGTTAATCACTTTGTTATATCAAGACATAAGTAAAGAGTCCGATCCTTTTCGTTGTTGACTTCCTTGTGTGGAATGCACCGCCGGACTTTTCAGTAGGCTGACGTACGTGGATCAAGATGGCAAGTTGATAGGTATCATTGTGAGGTGCTATCCGAGTTAAGGGATAAAGTCACATTTGGTATTAATGTGATGTACTATCCAAGTCTTGGACGAGAGAAATATGATTTTGAATGATATTTCTATCATTAATAAATTTCTTGGCGTATTCTTGAAGACTTCCTAGCCTACCCTAGAGCGTGAAATCAAATTTTGTATTGACCCCAGTATAAAACCCATTTCTTAAACCCTCAAATATTTCTTCAACTAAAAGGATCTGTTTACGTGGTTTATGATGAAAGTCATAATAAAAGCATTGGAATAATGAAAATCATGGGTATTCGTGGTATTAGTAAGTTTTATGATGAGTTATGTTGGTTAGTATGTAAAAACATGAAAGTTTCTTAGAAATCACAAAGAGTTGAAAATCAGATTTTGGTGAAAAACGTAACACGAAATTCAATTGACCATATCTCCTATTATATTTTGAATTTTTGAATGTGGTCAAGTCCTAGAGTTAGATCTATGAGTTACCTAACTAATCCAAGTGGAATTACTGGAAAAGGTATTGTAGATTTTTGTGTGGACTGATTTTAGCAAAGAAGGCCAAAGCTGTAAATTTCAAAAATGCTACTGCCCAGAAACTTTAAGGGGCTGTTTCGGCCACTTAAATTATGAGAAAAATTCTGGCCTTTAGGAAAATGAAGGTATATGGTATAAAGTATCTCCTGTCCAAAAATGAGCTCATTCTGACTTAAAATGAGCAAGTTATGACTCTTTCAATATTTAGGTTTTTCCGATGAAAATTCGCTATATAACCGGAGTTCTATAACTCAGATGACCATGAAATTTAAACTAGAAGCTCACGTTAACATGTGTAAGGTCCTGCCAAGATTTGGGAATTTTTGGAGTTAAACTTGAGGTAGCTAATTTCTTATGAAATTAATTAGAAATTGATTTTTGAAAAATAGTAAATGAATTTTAAAATTCCGAGAAAAATATATTTTCATCATGGGACTATATTATGCTAAATCCCAGAAAAAGAAATATTTTTGGGACTGATTTGGTATTTTCATGAAAATAGTTTAGTTTCTAAACATATGAGTTAAATATGTTATGTGAAGTAACAAAGTTGAAAATAGGATTTTATGGCTAGAGAATCTTCTATAGAGTATATGCATATTTTTTTTGAGAGATTTGATAATTGGTGATGATATCTTATGAGTATGACATTTTGAATGATTAAATGCATTATATGGTAAAGCGTAAACAATTAAGATAAATTGTTTATAAATTTAATAATTGATTAAAATATTGTTATAATATTAATGATATTAGATTATGAGATTATTAAGTGATTGAAAACATGGGGATATTCTTGAATCCTGGATAAATTATATTATAAATGTTTAATATTTATCCTTTATCTCATTTGATTGATTCTTTATATCATTATCCTCATGCTTATATTATGTTGAAAGTCATCTGTGGCCTGTAGTGCATAGATGGACTTGGTATGATTATGACCGAGGATTGTTGGTATAATCATAATAACGTAAATTGAAAACACAATTATCTTTGGTCGTAGTGCATGGATAATTTGTGGTCGTGATACTTAATGAATACACAATTATCTTTGGTAGTAGTGCATGGATAATTTGTGGTCGTGATATCTTAATGAATGCACAATTATCTTTGGTAGTAGTGCATGGATAATTTGTGGTCGTGATACTAATGAATACACAATTATCTTTGGTAGTAGTGCATGGATAATTTGTGGTCGTGATACTAATGAATACACAATTATCTTTGGTAGTAGTGCATGGATAATTTGTGGTCGTGATACTTAATGAATACACGATTATCTTTGGCCGTAGTAGTGCATGGATAATTAAGTGGTCGTGATACTAATGAATATCCTTAGCACATAGTGTAGGGATAATTCGATGATGTGGATTAATTATTGAGTTTGAGTCTCGGCAAGAATGAAATATTAATTCATGGATGTGGTAAAAGTCATCTTTGGTCAGTAGTGCATTGATAGACTTGGTATGATTATGACCACGGATTATTCTTGCAGATAATCATGATCAGTAATTGAAAACACGAATATCCTTGGCGATGAGTGCATGGATAATTCGTGGTCGTGATACTATTAATAGTGAGTTTGACATTATTGGTTTTACAATTGTATATCTTTGGCCTCAGTGCAAAAAGATGAATTGTTAATGAATATCTTTGGTAGGATTGCAAAAATGAATTTAATGTTTTCAATGATAAAGGTATTCAAGGTATCTTCACCTCTTTATCATACCAGTGTATCGCCACTAATTTCGAGGGCGAAATTCCATAAGGAGGGAGATTGTGAGACCCCAGATTTTATCAATAAAGATTTAAATTTTGTCGAAATAATTTTAATATTATGGTGTGAATTTGAGATAATATTATAGTTGTGGGTAGTATTTATAAATTTTGCAAAAGTATGCAAGTGGTTATATTATATTCGATTGGTGGGGAATATTCGGTTTAGCGAGGAATATTCGTATAACTACTCAATCATTGGTGGACCCTACAATGTAATTATTGTCGGATTGAGAAAACGACAAAAATATTTTATTGAAATAACGACGAAAGTTTTACCGTTGATCTTGTTGAACTACCTTGGTAGTAAAAGTACGATGTCGTGTGGTTGTATAGTAGCAGACACCAGTATTGATTATTGATGCTTATGTGAGAAGTCACCGGTTTGATTCCATTATTTTCGATTAATAATATGAATTATTATAAGCGATAATGACGTTTTGTTTTATTCAGTATTATTAACGTAATAAAATGAAACATCTTTTATATAAAATAGAATACTTTATTAAAGTTATTCTATAAATAGAATATATTATATTTTATTATGCATAGTGTTGCATAGTGTTTTGCATAGTGTATTGCATAGTGTTTGCATAGTAAAATGTTTTATATAAATAGAATATATTATATTTTATTTAAAAGATTTTTCTTTAAATATGGACCGTCAGTTAAAGTAAATCAATCTGGACCGTTCATGGATTAGTTACTATGCATTCCATTTTCCTATAAATAGAAGCTCATTCCTTCATTATTTTCTTTTAATTCATTGAAACTCTAGAGAGAAATTATAGAGAGAAGCTATAGAGAGAAATTTATAGAAAGAAGAAGAGTATTACGCTACTTCACTACTTCTATATTCAGGTTCTTTTTACGGTAAGGGTGTTATTCTTTCTTCTTGAAGAGAACTTCCTCGTTATTCCATTCATTATTATTCTCTTGGAATAACTTTTGTAAAAGTGACATACCCTATACATAACCTTTGTATACGCCAGATACCTATACTTGGTGAAATCCTTATGTTATTCCATTGCTTATTATTACATTGGAATAATAACTTTGTATAATGCCATTTTACCTATACTTGGTGACATTCTTCTATTATTCATTTGGAACATCCTGCTGCGTGTGTTTTACACCGACCGGTTCCGCTTTTTATTATTATTCGGAACATCCTCATCACATGTGTTTTACACCCTGGTTTCCGCCTTTATCATTCTGTTGGAATATCCTATCTGTGTGTTTTACACCGATCCGGTTCCATCTTTATTATTCATTGGAACATCCATGCCGGTGTGAATTTCACACGACCTAGTTCCGTTATTATTATTCTATTGGAATAACTTTTGTCTATCTGAAATAATTGCATGCATGGTGATTTCTTTTGTTATTCCATTCTTTATTATACCCAAGTTAGTTTAAAACTTTGACTTCTATACTCCATGAAAATAGTAGAATATCCTTGATATTTGCGTTTCATCCAAAGATTTTTTCACGGAAATATTCTTCCGATCATTCTTGAATTTTACTCTATGAAAACAAAGATTATGTTGACAATTTGGACGTTAATAATTCATGGATTAAATAATTCTTGAACTTGTTTTATTGAATTATTATGTCATTGTCATCATCATCCTTATGTTATATTATGTTATCTTTGGCTTACGTTGCATATAGATAAACTTAGTATGATTATGACCAGGATCATTCGGTATAATCATAACTTGATATAATGATGTGACAAAAGTCCTCGGTGGCGTAATGTCTGCGATGATGGATAGTTTTTGGTATGATTATGACCAGGGGGTGATTCGGTATATAGTCATGACCATTGATAACTTGATGAAAATCCTTGGCCGTGGTGCGGGGATGATTAGATGTGGTGGTTTATTTATTAAGTCGTCTCAAATGATAAAAATTGATGAAAACCTTTTAAAACCTAAAAGATAGTAGACTTTATTCTCTACTTGACTCTTTTAATGGATTGCTTATTCAAATAAGCAGCTTAAACCGGGTTGTCTATTGTATTTTATCGGTTTAACAACTTTGTTGAAGGCTAATGATAATTTATTCTCGCATTATCTTAGTCATAATATTTCTTCTTGGGCTAGTTGAGCTCACCCTTTCTTTCTTTTGTTCTCTTCGAAATGAGAACATAGTTTGGGACGAGCTCGGGAACGCAAGTAATGGTCCGGAGGATAGCATTAGTAGTCCTCACTATTCTGTGAAATAGTGTGATAATAGTTGTAATGAGGACTCCTTTTGAGTTTGTATAATATCTAGTAGACAATATTTGTATTCAAACTCACAGTTTATGTCGTATTGTACACGACAGTTAGGTTAGTAAGTTGTATTTGAATTTATGTACCATGTAAGTGGCCACCCAAGATGGGTGACGTATACCTAATTTTGGGGGCGTCACAACCTGCTATTAGGGCGACCATGGATCCACATGGCTGGAGCCGTCCCTTCTACACCACATCAACAACTCAAATACATTGTCAACAATAGCCTAGTCACTGTCAACGTTGAGCCGGAATGTCCTGAACAAGGAAATCTGCCAATCATCAGCGTCATTTCAGAAGTTGAGCCGGCCAGTTGTCATACTTTGGAAGTGAGTAACACGCAATACCATCCTATTGGAGCGCCACTTCCCGTACCCAAAATTTCTATCGAGGTTATTTCGGCCACTCAAGAAATGATGTCATTGGGTCATCAGCCTGGACAAGGGCTTGGTAAAAATAAGCAGGGTATTAAGCACCCTATTCAAGTAACCAGTCAAATTGGGATATCCGGACTAGGATATTCTGCAAGTTCAAGTTACAGGAATCCTCATAAGCATAAGCAAATTCCTCAAGCTTTCGCTACACGGCGATTTTCTCCTCCTGCACCTCATGAGCTGATGCAATCTCCAATAAAGGTGCCAGCCCATGTTATAGCTATGTTGTTTCCCAAACCAGTACCATTCAAAGTAAAAGAGGTCCTGATTCTTGATCCCGAAGTGGAAGAGAGGTAACGAAAACATAAACATGGCATCACCTTGATGATCTCAGGCATACGCATCATTGTTCATGATGAACATACAAACAAATACACCCCAGACGATGGTTGCCCAGATGTTATGGTCATCATTCGGGAAAAGGACGACAATGACAACCCTTCCATCACTGCAGTCCATCAGGACTTTGCACTCGACAATTGGAGCAGCACTCCATACATTGGTCGACGAGGGCAAAACAGGCAAAAATCCCTCTGCCATGTAGATAACTTTAATTGCTTACTTTTTTGTACAATATTAGCAGTTATTTTATTAGTACATGCTAACACTTGTGTATGATTAAACAGTTTCATATATTAAGTGAAAGTATATTTTGTTTCAGGACTCTGAATTTAGATGTGCCTGTACTTGCTGATGAGGTTGTACAACTGAAAATGATCCATCATGGGAATCAGATCTAGAATCATGGATTGAACCATAGATCCTGAGATTCCTAGGCTCACAAAATATTATTTAAAAGCTTTCACAATTAAAATAAAAAGCATATTTAACTATTAACGTCACAAACCAAGAGATTCATCAGTTAAATAATTGTATGAACGAATCCAAAACTTCCAGCTCCCTCTAGATACAGATCTAGGGTCGCGTGATTGCAAGATATTTACAAACTAAAAAGAAAACTAAATTTAAATAAATCTTAGCCATTCTAGCTCAATGGTTCTAGTTTTGCAACTTTTAAATTGGTTAAAAGCTAGATATGGCTAGATTTAGATAAATGTAATCAACAAACTTTGAATATTGCAGATTAACACCAAATGAACAGTTAAAACTGCTATTTAATCACAATGATTACCTATATATATATACACACACACATAAATATAAAGCTTATATATATATATATCATCATTTATATAAAAATTAAATAATATATATATTACTTATATATATTAAAGTAATAAAAGACCACATATTTGCAATCCAGACACTATTAAATAGTATAATTATATATATAGCCGGTTTGCTCTTAGTTCGTTCTATAGCCGGTTCGCTCTTAGTTCACTCCCTCCAGTTCACTGGAGAGAGTCGTCTATATATATATATATATATATATATATAGATATTAAAGCAAGAAAAAACCACAGATCCAGGATCTAGGCACAATATATATATATATATATATGTACTTATATATATATTAAAGCAAGAAAAAGCAGCAGATTTGAATGGATCTTACAGTTAAGCACGAGAATGGATATCGAACGACTTTTGGCGCCTCAAAACTCGATTTCCACCGATGAAAACTTGATATGCTGTAGTATATATGTATAAGAGTATTTACAAAGAAGATTTACAAAGATTTAATGGAAGATAAGTTGTCTTTCGCTCTCAAATGGATTGATTTCTCTCTCCCGAACCCTTCTTTTTCTCTTCTCTCTTTTATTCTTCTCTTAGAAGCTAATGGGAAAGCCATATATATAGGCCTGAGCTTCCGCAGGTAGACCTGAGGCTTTTTTGAGTATACCTGTGGAAGTGCCCTGGTGGACCCACTGCCTCGAAGTGCGTGCAATCCTGATCATTGTGTAGTCCGCTGAAACGCCTGTAACTTACAATCTGGGAATTCGATTGAGATGTTCCATACCATTTTGGAAAGATCTTTCCAAGAGCCATGCAATGACATAGGGCTTTCCCTTTTTCGAATCCGAGAAGATAAGCGTTGGTTGTTTTATCGATCAAAATCTGCGTGCAAGTATACACGGTCAACAAGTAATAAAGAGTAAGTAAAGTATCGTTCCCATGGAGAATTAATTAATAAAGTTCACCAAGCACTAGCCCATAACCATTTCAGTCTAATTTAAAAAATTGATTTTGTAAGACCCCAACTTTAATGAATAAAGATGAATTTTTCTATAAATATCATTTTGAATAATTATTGTGTTGATTTATTATAATAGTAAAGTTGTGGTTAGTATTTATAAATTTTGCAAAGTACGCAAGTTGTTATAAAATTTTTGATTGGTCGGGGAATATTCGTTTTAATAGGGAATATTCGTACGACGGCACAATCATTGGTGGACCCCACAATAGAAGTATTGTCGTAGTTAGAAAATGACAGAAATATCTTTTTATGATATTAACGGCGGAAGTTTTACCGTTAACTATTGAAATAACCGATGTTAAAAGTATAGTAATACGCGTGGTTGCATAGTAGCACACGGTATTGATTATTGATGTTTACGTGAGAAGTCACCCAGTTATACTCAATTATTGCTACAGTAATTGCTGCATTATATCTCTCATATTATTGATTCAATTATTGTCACAGTATCATCTGCATAATATTTTATATTATTAAATCAATAATTGAGATGACAAAGTTATTAATATTATCATTTGCAATATTGACGATGTCTAGAAGTTCTGTCAAGGAGAGGTTTGGTCACCTAATTACGTGCCAATAGGGAGAAATCCTTATTGGAAAGCCCCCTCTTTCCTGAGAACGACCTGGTTGTTAAATATTGCGAATTATAATAATGATGATAAATGTTGTTAAAAATATTGAGGGAATTTTTATAAAGTATTTGTTGTAAAATGTGGCGTATTATTTGGACCCCCACTTACCCATTTTTCAAAATAATTGGTAGAAGGTTATCTAGTATATATATATATATATATATATATATATATATATATATATTGATTCCCCCACTTTATATATATATATATATAATATAATATTTTATTTAAAATTTTTATTTTATTAGAATATTTAATTGCATAGTATCCTTTCCATTCTCCTATAAATAAGATGCTTAGTTAAAATTAAAAATTACACCAGAATCAGAGAATTCTTCTTCTATAATTGTCGACGTCGGGATTTTTGAGTGTCCCTTTTCGTTACTTGTTCTTTGGTGTTCTCATGTTAATGTGAGATTTGTTTGAAAAAACAAATGAAAAAGGTCTGACATGTATAATTTCGACGATTTGACTTTAAGAGTCGCCAGTTGGTGTATTTAACTGGTTGCACCAACGTTAATCCAAAAGGTTTGCACATTGACCCGATGTTTTGACAACTTTAGATTAGAATGTGTGAAACCGAGATTCATTTTGGGTCCGGGGCTTGATTATGCGGAGGAAGGTGTTAGGCACCCCCACATCCGTGTTTACCACGGTGGCTTACCACTTTTCAAAGAAATTGTTATATAAATATGTGTGTTTTGTGTGTGGGATCAATGTGCAGTTATTTGAAAGTAGTCATGAGGCCTCATTCGCACCTATATACACAAGGTTTGAATTTTATAGGAAAATTCAGTTTTAACCAAGATATAGCAATGACGTTTTATAAAAGAGGTTTTTCAAGCCACATGCTCAATAGGAATTTTGTTTTTTCAAAGCTGTTGTCTTTGAACTTTTGATCACATGATTCTAGGCTCACGATAACGCAATTTGTATGGAAAGTAGTAGCGATTATATATATATAAAAGTAATATATATATATATATATATATATATATATATATGATCAACATCAACATACAGTAAACTCCAAAGGACAAAATGTAAATAAAGCTTTAAAAGCGAGCGCGCCACGAAGTAAAAAAAACTCCTGTGCTCGCCAGAATGTAAATATATATATATATATATATATATATATATATATATATATATATATATATATATATATATATATATATATATAAAGCGATAAGAACGCACTAGATGTGAATCCGGGCTCATCGGATATGTCCAAAATAATTATATATATATATATATATATAGCATATAAATATATATATATAAATCCGGGCTCATCGATATGTAGTCGACCACGCTTATATATATATATATATATATATAAGCAATTAAACGCTCTCTCGGGCAAAATGCAGGCTCAATCGAGGCATAACTTGATAATGTTAGTCCATATATGAAATATATACATATATATAAGTATATATATTTAGACAGAAATGAAAACCACGGACCGAAGTCTGAGCAAACACACTCACACGACTCTCAACGTGTACAACAGTGTGTGTTAATATGAGAAGAAGGCTTTATAGAATATAAGAAGGCTTACGTTAAACATGAAAGTAGACTTCTATGACTTTAAATGGATAAACACTCATCCCGCCGGATAAAAAATAGCTATATGTGAGCTAACTAGTGTTTAGAAGTGAGGAAACACTCAAAAGATGTGTATGCAGAGTAAAATGGACAAGGCTTTCTCGCCTTTTTCCCTCCCTCTTCTTTCTCAAATGGCTGACCCCAAGGCTTGTATATATAGATGGATGGCCGTAGGTACACCTGCGGTAGCCGCAGTTGTACCTGCGGCTAGTCGTGATGCATCCGAGCCTCGCGGGTCCCGTCGTCTCGTAGTACGTGCACTCATGCACTATAATGTCCTCTCGAACTTGCAGAACTTTAATCTGAGCATCCGAACGAGGTATATCTGACCTTCTTCGGACCGCTTGTGTCAAGATTTATGCAATGACATGGATTAGAGGTTGTACGAAGTCAGGAAGAGGGGTCTATGCCCATGGTCTTCAAGCTTCAAATTCTATCCAAAGAACTGTCACATGTAATAGTCACTTGGGATTGTTACTCCTCGGTTCTTGTGGGACATTATTGTATGTATGTATATATGAAGTGTTGAGACGACGTCCCATTGTCGAAGGAACAAGATGACGTTTGACTCCTCGTCGGGGTTATCGCCGGTTTGAGATGAAAGTAGACGTTACTTAGGGTTACAGCTGAGATTGGACTACTTGTTGGTATGCCACGATATCATCTTGTTGAGATGGTAAGATGATGTGGTGACTCCTCACCGGGGTTATCACCGGTTTAAGCAAAAAGCAAATGTTGCTCAGGGTTACATCTAAGATTGGACTGCTACTTGTTTGTATGTCTCACTCGTCATCATCGTGGGATGTTCTGTCTTTATTGTTATCTCCGGATTCCGAGGTGTGTGTGCCTCGACAGGATGTTTGTGGTTGAAGTGCGATTGCATATGTTTAAAACAACCATTTACGGGGTTATCACGAAACTACAATGGCATCTCTTGGGGCTATCACCAAGGATGAGTTCTTACTCCTCGTGTTATCTCTGGGGCCGGGCCGAGCGTCGCGGTGTTATTATTGAGAGACGAAATCTGTCCTCTCCGGTGTTGTTGCCGATCTTTTGATCTTGCAAACCTCGGGGTTATCTCCGAGATTGGAAATGACATTCTCGGTGTGTGTTCCGGGTTTGAGATGAAGTTCCCGATTTGTGTTCCGGGTTGGAGCTAAACTTCCGGTAGTATCCGGAATGGATGTAAGTTGTCTTTCAGGGTTATCTCCAAAAGACGAATCTACCCTCCTGCAATGTTAGTAATAGGAGTGCAGAAAATTTTGAGTGTCTACAGATGCCCCTCTTTATCATATTCATGCAATGCAAGGCATGGATAGGATAAAGAATCCTAGACACTTGAAATGCAAGCAAGATAAACATGATGCTATATGCAGCAACATGATGCAAATGCATGTAGAATGTATGAATGATTGTCAGGTAATCCTGTTGTGATGACAATCAATGATGACTTGGACATGCGATCCAAGTTTCCAAGGATGTTGACGTTGGGGCTATCACCAAAGTCCTGAATCCTAGACACTGGCTCATATTCCATAGAGGTACCTCTTTATGTAAGAGATCTGTGGGGATAAAGCTTCATCTGTTTGAGGATGTGTATAACATATTCCCACATTCTATCGATTATTCTTGCTTGATAGTTTGTTGTTATCAGGGTTGCCTAATCTTCGCTGACGTGTGTATCACCGGATAAATCCCTGCTAGATGCATTGTCAAGGCTGCTTGACCTTCAATGATGTATGTGTCAATGATAGCATTGCGTTGTTTCCCCCGTCGGGGAAGGTTGCTTCGATGGGTTTACTTGCCATCGGCTAACATGATGTCAAGGTTGCTTGACCTTCATTGATGTGTGTATCAATGGTTGCATTGCATTGTAACCCCCGTCGGGGATACATAGATGCTTGAAAGATGTGCATTGTGACCCCCGTCGGGGATACATAGATGTTGATAACTTTTGCGTTGTAACCTCTGCCGAAGAGGTTTGATATGTCGTGGTTTTGCGTTGTAACCCCCGCTGGGGAGGTTTTTAGGGTTGTGACCCTGCAAATGATGGCATCGAACCTTTGTTGGGTATTGCCGACCAAGATCTATGAAAGCTGAGCTCATTGGTATAGTATACCCTATATTCAGGCGAATACCTTTGAGACGACGGGAGTTTAACTCTGACCGATAAGAAACCAGGATTTCAGGCTATTCCGCTCAATCGCGTAGCATTTTTATTCCTGATTTGGCCTTTTCAGCTTGTGAGACCTCCTTTGAAACTCTAACTAGAGCGATCCGAAGGTGTGGGACCCATGTAGGAGTCTTGCATGGTGTTACTGCAGGGCCATGAGTTAACTACTGACCAATGTGCTTATGTATAAAGGTGGTTTGGTTGCTTTCATAAGTCATTTTTAAGTTGCACAGCGAAGGAAATCCGAGAGCTCTTCTTCAGATCTGCTGAGTTCGGGCAACTTTCTGCATATTCTGCCATTGTACAAGCGTTCTTCACTATCCTGGTAACACATGCATGTATTTTTTTCCAATTTCTGTCCGTTGGAAAATGACTTATCGTATGAAATGCATTTAGACACATAGTAGTGAATATGCATGCTGATATGACTTGATAAAAAATATATTTAACATAGTAAATGTTAGTATTAAACCATCTTTGAACATATTGATGTGAAAAAATTTGACTTTTGAAACAGGTCAAATTGGCCCTTTTTTCATTGTCATTTCTTATCCTATTTGAGGACAAATGAGTAAAGGTAGATAAGCAAAATAATCACAGTAATTAGACTACACTTACGGATTTTTTCTTTCGTAATGTATTAATGCATATAGGATGTATATGACTGTGTATGGGTGTCTTCTTGAATGGCCACCTAGTCATGCCTATGTGCATGTGGATAGTCCCATTTACAAAGGGGCTATGGCAAAATTTTCCCAAAATGTAGGTATTGGGTAGTCATGCATTTTAACTCTCTCTGTAGATGTATGTTAAAAAAATGCATGCATGCATGTAATCATAGAATGCATTTTGAAAAGACTCGGTAAGAAATTACCACACCCTTTACGAGGTGATTTGGAGACTTGTTGTCCGGATATCATGGATCCGGATCAGTAGAAGTAGTTCCCATGAGGACCACTTCATTGTATCTGGAGGAGGGCTTTTGAAGAGCCTCGGCCTTGCAGATTACATTAGATAGCCTCATCGTTTTGGGGAGGCGGTGATACGTCTATTCGGGTTGAAGTGCCGAATGTCGAGGGGCGAGGAGGAGGATGCTGCCGATCGAGGTTCCTGCTCTGCTGTCATGTGTGTTCCCCGTAGGGAATTGCCGGTATTCAAGTGGCGAACCCGGATCTTCTGGGTGACTTGAGTAGGCATCCTTGATATACCTACGCACGCAAAAGCGAGGTATGAAGTTAGATCTTTAATCTTCCTTATTTCCTATTGATGAGGAGTCGAGGAGTCGATGTTGATCTGCATTTGATGTAGGTTCCCGACTTCCACACGACCTCGAGGAACTGTTTAGCATCCACTCTATGTATCGGGCCTTGCATGATGACTATAGAGCGATCGTCCATGGTGAGGGATTCGGAGGTTCTTCTCCATTCTACTCCGTCGTTGTCCACAGGGTTACCTCGGGGCATTATCGGCGGTGGTTTCACTAGACTCGATCACTCCATTTGCTTTGGGCTGAGAGTGATGATGGCACCGATGGATTGGCGATTTATCACATGTATGGAGTTTGGAGGGGCGCCGGTGCCTTGCACGGCGGATATCACCCTACTGCCGTCAGATCCTTGTTGGGAGTTCGGTGAGGCGGCGCTCCAGGCGGGGACTGTTCGTCTGGGTCCTTTGGCGTAGATGCTATGATGGCGGGCATTGAGTGAGCCCATACTCGATGATGTGAGAGTCGGGGATCGCATTCTCCGTGATTGTTCTGATGATCATTAGGTGCGCCATGGCAGATAATTCTTCTATGGTGTCCTTCGCTTTGATCTGCGCCACTCAACACGTGGACTGTATAGGAGAGTATGATTGGAGTTCCTACACCTTTGCCTATTTTCTCAGGGGAATGCGCATGCGATCGCAGGGCTTGACCGAGGTGTGGTTAGGATTCTACCCGTTTCTGCTGGTGAGTGTTTCTCTTATCTTTTCCCATGTATAGGTTAAGAGTGTTGACTGACAGCAGATGTTTGCCTTTGTGTTGGCAGTTTTGGGCCTATGAGAGGATTCCTTATTTGTGTCATGTGAGCGTTCTAGGTTTAGACACCTATCCACGAGGATGGAGATGGCATCATTCCATACTGGCAGAGGTCCTTGTTGCTGAGGGTTTCACTCATTGTTATACTTCTGAATTTGGAGCTATTGACAACCGATGTCATCACATGGATTCCCTACTCAAGAGCATTTGGGAGTTGGATTTGAGGATGGGTACCCGACTGGAGTAAAGTACGTCATTTCCACTCGCAGGATTCCTCTCTTCACAGATAGAGGATGGGAGCTCTATTTAGGAGAGCGTGCTATTAGGAGAATTACAGGAGAGATTCGTATGCCGATCTTGCCTCCTGCTAGGCGTTATTGGCCTGTTTCACAGTCACCCGTCACTGACATCCCATTGATGGGGATTGAAGGCTTTACATTGTCAGAGGGCCCCTGTTCTCAGGAGATGTTCCAGCATTGGTGGATCCCTCGTACGATTGGAGCTCAGACCCGTGCCACACAGTTTATGGGGGATATGGTTCCAGGATCCGTGATGATGATGGATTGGCTAGCCTGTGTTAGAGATCCGACTCATGTGACACAGATTGACAGATTAACTCCGCAGCTGGACCAATCACATCTTTTCATTCGGCATTTCGGCAAAGATCCTGCAGAGGTAGATACTTTTTATCCTTCTAGCTCTTGCGATGGTCCTCTCGGTGACCCATATGGTTTTGCTTGGTGCGGATCCTCCTTGTATATAGGCGACATCCACAGTAGATAGAGATCCGATGACTCGGGGAGGAGTTACATCGGTGAACAGATCGATGATGTAAACATCGACACTCTTGACTTTTTACGATGTATTTCTCGCTATCTCTTTTGATAGGCCTCTTTTATGTGTTTGGGTAGCTTCGCCCCATTTCCTGTATTTTAGTTTTTGAGAGAGATGTATTAGATGATGATATACTTAGGAATGTATGTACAATTTTCCATTCCTATATCATATTGCCATCTATTGTATCATGCATGTGTTATTATGTTATGCATATGTATGTATGTCGAGAGATATTGACATTGACCTGGATGGTCTTATGACACGGCCCTCTGAGATGTCTTCTTGACGATTAGCCATATTGATCATACCCCACCATTTGTGGTGGTAGTATCGGTATCTTTCATGGTATGATAGTATATCACCATCGAGACATGGTGATCGTAGATGATTCTTTGCGACATACTATGACTCTGTTGATGTTTGAGTTCCCACTATAGGATTTGTAGAAGGGTATGCTAGAGCACCTTGGGTATCGGAGAGGCGTGTTTTTCGATTTGGGACCCGAGTTGACTCTACTTTGGAGGAGTATGCACGATTAATGATCTTTGTGTTGGGATGGACCTTGCGTGCATATGGCTGTGGAGACATGAGCGAATGATTCATGACCCTCACCGGATTGAGGCGTAGAGTGGTCGGGATGAGATTACATCCGGCCACGTGATATCCCAAAGATTTCTGTTTGTGAGTTTTGGCTCTGAGGACGACTATGCATGGTATTCTAGGGATTTCACCACACCGGAGGACCATTGGCGTTCGACCCGAGTAGATGTCTTTGCTTCTCGTGTTGTTGTCATACGTCTTCATATGCTTGCGATACATGGATGAGCTGGATATCGGCGTCATTATGGCGTGAGAGAGCTCTCGGGGAGGTCGTACCATTGTCTGATGATCATTGTAGAGACTTTGAGGTCACCTACATCTTCTTTGCACTTATCCGGCGGGAGTATTTACTGAGTAGCTTCGGTCGTATGTTGTATATGTGGTTTATATCACACTTGAGACCAATTGGCACACTTAGACGACAGGGGTTTTGTTTCACCCATGAGATAGCCATGTCGTACTCCTTTCAGCCTGTGGAGTGTATAGATGTTGCATCGTGGTCAGCTTTCCTGGCAGGGATTAGGGATACGTTTGCCATATTGCTGTGTTCAGGGCTTAGTTCACCCTACAACTTCATTACTCATGCTACGGGCATGGATTATCTCCCTCTGGTTGGATTGAGGGCATGATCACTTACCACCCATTTGGTAGTGATGTGTCGGTTTGACCCGATTTAGGATTTTCATCCGTATGAGAAGGCGATGAGTCGGCGCTTTTACGTCACACCATTTATCGGCGGAGGATAGATCCGGGTTGTATACTGTTGGGATCGTGAGAGTTGGATGAGTTTTCTGTCGATCATCCGGTTGTTCTGCAGAGTATTCCGCATGGATGGAGACAGAGACGCATGCATTTGCTAGCGGTATCCCACGGTCACGAGGATTGATTACGAAGATGAGGAGCTATAGAGGAGGCATTATTCTCATCGATGATTTGGCTGCTGGGTTTGCCGGACATTTGTGATGGATTCTCCCACCCCGAGTGCATGTTGTTACTCGATTATTGGCACAACATTTGGAGCGAGCTTCCATCGATGACCTATGATAGAGATCGAGGCTAGAAGTAGCGATGTTGTGACTCTTGATGAGAGAGATATTGCTTTCTGTAGAGAGGGATGAGGCTAGATCGACCGGAGATGCATTGATAGTGGGCGGGATCGCTTTATCTGCTAGGGATGTGGCCATCGCGAGATAGTACTTGATTAGATCCCGATATGACTATCGGTCTTGCCGACGATGAGAGTGCTTACATTGATGAGCATTATGCCACCATGCGGTTAGCCTCGATCTGCTAGCTTCGTGTAGATACCCTTGGGCGGGAGCTTGCGATTACTTCCTCCGTCTTGAGAGAGGGATGCTATGTTAGATCGATAGCCGCATACACACGATCTGTAGATAGCTTTGTATTTTCCTGCGCACTGAGACTAAGCTTAGCCATTTTGTCATGTATACAACATGATGTATATATCAAGCGATATTATGTATGGCGAAATATATTTTGATTCACTTCCCTTTTAGTTATGCCTTGATACTTGCTTGATGTTTGCCTGTTTCTCCAGGGCCTTGTGATCTTGATGCATTCTAAACTTATCCTTGATAGATGGACATTGAGACGTCGCAAGATCTCTCAGAACGGATCATTGATTTCTGTAAATCCCTACCATCTTTGGTGTCTTGGGACTGGTATCTGTATGGAAAAGTGGAGAGGAGGGTGGTTTCTTCCTCTCTAAGATTGACCGCACCACAGATGGTCGCCAATACTTCTATTTGTGAGAAGCCTAGTTAATTCCATCTCTTATGGGTTGGTATTTCTCTTTGAGGCACGATCGTAGCTTAGATGGTCACCAAATCTTCTATTTGTGAGAAGAGGTTGGGTAATTCCATCCTTTTGATCTGAAAAGCCAGATGAAATGAAATGGGGCAAATTGAAGGTTGATCTCAATCTTAGTGTGACAAATATGTTGTTACGGTAGGGGTTAGGCGCGCACCATGAATGGTACTTTCACGTCTCTATTGAAGAGGAGATCAAGTCTGCGTGGTTCAAACCTAGTGTAGGAGGAGGATCAACGCTTGAATCTGGAAAGGTAGATGGGTGTAGAAGTATTTTTGTTATTTTTTTTTTTTTTTGTGAAGAAAGAAGGTAGAAATGTTTTGTTGTTTTTCATTATTGCGGCCAAGGCCATATAGCATATGGTTTGCCTACGTACCCCGGTGTCGTCGGGAGATTAGTCGGCGTAGTTACCCCCTCGGGATGAATTAAAGGCGAAGAAAATTGTGAATCCCATGTGCGCTAGCTATCTGCGGGAGAAGAAAGTTTGATCCCATAATGGGGACAAACTGCAAGTGTGTAAAAAAAAGTTTGATCCGTCTTCGGGACAAACTACGAGCGTAGAAAAGTTTAATCCGTCTTGGGGATAAACTGCGGTGTGAAAGGTTCAATCCGTCTTGAGGATAACCGAAATTGTGAAAGGTTAAATCCGTCTTGAGGATAACCAAGATTGTATGAAAGGTTTGAAATGAAGTAAAACCAGTTTCTTTGGCTTGAAGTGTATTTTCCACGAAAGCGAAAAAGAGTATTCAAAAGAAAGGGTTCAAAAGCCGGAATGACTGGTGATTTGATGATCAAAACCAGGATGTTTGTTTGATGGTAACTTCAGACATAGTACCGTTTCACGGTGTCCGAGTTGATAAGTTGTGGAAATTCATCACCATCCATTTCCTGCAATCTGAGAGCACCTCCTGTCAATACTTCCTTGACAACAAATGGGCCTTCCCAGTTAGGAGCGAATTTTCCCTTAGATTGATCTTGGTTGTCAATGATCTTCTTCAAAACCAAGTCATGTCGTTTGAATTGCCGTAGTCATACTTTTCTGTTGTAGGATCATGCGATCCTTTGCTGATATAACTGACCATGGAAGATAGTCGCGGATCGCCTTTCGTCTATCAGAGACAATTGGTGATACCTATCTTGTACCCATTGGTCTTCATCCAACTGAGCATCCATAAATACTCTGAGGGATCCCATTTCCACTTCTATGGGGAGAACTGCTTCCATCCCATAGACTAATAATGTAGGGGTTGCCCGGTGGAAGTTCGCATGGAAGTTACAGTAGGCTAATAAAGTCGAGGCGAGAGGTCGTGGGCCATCCTTTGTGATTGGCGGACATTTTCTGCATGATCTTTTGATGTTTTTATTAGCCGCTTCAATGACACCATTCATCTTTGGATGGTAGATGATGTGAGTTGAGATGTTTGATGTGGAATTTTCTGCATAACTCCTCCATCATTTTGTTGTTGAGGTTCTTAGCATTGTATACGACCTGATGACCTCTGGTTGTCCATATCGACAGACATGACATTATTTTTAATGAAAGCAATGATAACTTCTTTAGTAACCCTGGGGAAGGATAATGCTTCTACCCATTTGGTGAAGTAGTCGATCATGGTGAATATGAATCGATGTCCATTACTAGCTTTGGGCTCGATGGGCTTGATCACGTCTATTCCCCACATTGAGAAGGGCCATGGTGAACTCATACTGTGGAGTTCCCTTAGAGGGGCGTGGATAGCATTCCCATGAATCTGGCATTGATAGCACCTCTTGATGTGATCATCACAGTCAGCTTTGAGTGTAAGCCAATAATGCCCTGTTACGAGAATTTTCTTGACAAGTAGAGTCTCCGCTCATGTGAGGGCCACATACTCCACCATGGATCTCATCCATGAGTCTCTGAGCTTGGTCTTTATCCGGACATCTAAGGAGACCTAATCTTGCATCTCTTTTTGTAGAGTGCATCTCACTTTCGGTAGAATTTCATAGCAAGTCGATGAATCGCCTCTTCTTCTCGATTAGGCTCGCCTCGGTGGGTGTAGATCCATCTAAATAGATACTCCTTGATGTGTTTGATACCAAGGGTTGTGGATGGGAGGTAACTCATCCGATACTTCTCGATGTAATTCCCATAAATTGGGGCTTTTTGCGAAGCAAACGTGATGTTTGGCATGTTTTCCTTGTCGGTATATAAACCAAGGAGGCTAACGTTGCTAATGCATCTGCAAAAATCATTCTATTACGAGGAATGTGTAGAAAGAGATTTCTTTGAACTCCAAAACCATCGTAGAACTTCTGATGGTAAAGGCGACAAATGTAATTCTTTGGTTTGATAGATTCTTGTGGATTGCTTGATTACCAATTAAAAATCCCCAAAGGCGATTAACACTTTGATGCCCATTGAGCGGGCAAGTTTTAGCCCCATGATCTGACCTTCATACTCATTTGTGTTGTTGGTGCTAATAAAGCGCAATTTAATGGCGATGGGATCTCTGCTCCCCGTCACTGGGATATTAAAAAGCTGCTCGACTCAGAGCCTTACGTATTAACAGACTCCATCAAAATACATTCTCCACGTCACGGATGTATCGTCTTGATGTTGTAGTGAATTGTCATTACTCCTTCGTCGGGAAAGTATGTTTCTAAGGGTTTGTAATCCCTTGTAGGTGCGACGGCCAGTTGATCCACAATTCCTTAACCTTTAACAGACTTTTGCATCACATAGATGATGTCAAATTACTATAGGATCAACTGCCATCTGGACAGTCGACAAATCAGTATGGGCTTGCTAAACACATACTTAAGAGGATCCATTCGGGATATGAGATGGGTTGTGTGACCATGGAGGTACTGCTATAACCTCATGGAAGCCCATGCTAAAGCACAAGTCTTCTCAATCAGAGTGTACTTGTGTTCACGATCTTTGAATCTTTTCTTTGAGGTAATAGATAGCTCGTTCTTGGCCTCTATTGTCTTTTGCTTGACATCATCCACCCATGGCAGCATTGTCATTTATGGACAGGTACATGAACAGAGGAACATCATCCTTGGGAGATACCAAAATAGGAGCATTAATCAGTTGCTCTTTGATTTTGAGGAAGGCTTTCTGACACTCATCATTCCATTTCATGGAGGAGTTCTTCCTTAACAACTTAAAGATAGGCTCACAGGTTGCTGTGAGATTAGAAATGAATCTGGTAATGAAATTAATTCTTCCAAAAAAATCCCCGTATTTCCTTCTCTGTCTGAGGAATGGGCATCTCCTTGATGGCCTGGATTTTGGTAGGATCCAGTTCAATCCCTTTGTGGCTGACTAGGAAACTTAACAACTTGCCTGACTTAACACCAAAAGCGCACTTGGCGGGATTCAACTTCAAGTTATACTTACGTAACCTATTGAAAAGTTTTGTGAGATGGTCTAAATGGTTATCCTCCTCCCTGGATTTGATAATGATGTCATCCACGTAGATCTCTATCTCCTTGTACATTAAATCGTGGAAAAGAGCCATCATAGCTCGTTGATAGGTTGCCCCGGCGTTGATTGATGAGCCGAATGAATGACCGTCTGTAGAAAAAAGGTTCCCCAAGGCATGATGAAAGCAGTTTTCTCACGATCTTCCTCAGCGACTATAATTTGATGGTACCCCTCAAAGCATTCAGTGTAAAGTAGTACATGCCGTATTGAGTAGTATTGTTAATAAGAATGTGGATAAAGGGCACGGGAAAGCTATCTTTAAGACAAGCTTTATTCAAATCCCGATAATCCACGCAAACTCACACCTTTCCCCCTAGTTTAGGCATGGGAACAATGTTGGATATCCACTCCGGATATGTAGACACCATGATGGTGCCAGCTTAAAATTGTTTCACAATTTCCTCTTTGACCTTTAAACTCCACTCAGGTTTCAATCGCCTAAGTTTTTGCCTAAGTGGCTTAAATCCTTCTTTAATGGGAAGGCGATAAAGTACAATGTCCGTGGACAAACCCACCATGTCTTCATAAGACCATACAAACACATCCTAGAATTGGGTTAATAGTGCAACCATGTCATTCCGTTGATTTGTGGTAAGGTCTGAACCAATCTGGATTAGCTTAGGGTTGTCTATGGTTCTGAGATTGAAAGGAGTGGTTTGATCAAGATTGGGTTTGGGTTTATCTGCGACCCATTCCTTAATCTCTTGAGGTGTCTCAATGTCCTCTTGGATGTCCATCAAGTCTGAGTCCAACTTTGCATCAAAGTTACAGCCCTTGTGGAGAGAAGGCATGTCATCAGCAAGGACATGCACATCTAAATTCAAAGTCCTGAAACAAAAGATGCTTTCACTTAATATATCCAACTGTTTGATCATACAAAAGTGTTAGCATGTACTTGATAAAATAACTGCTAGTGCTGTAAAGGAAAGCAAGCAATTAAAGTTATCTACATGGCAGAAGGATTTTCTGCCCATTTTAACCTCGTCGACCAATGAATGGAGTGTTGTTCCAATTGTCGAGGGAAAAGTCTTGATGGACTGCAGTGATGGAAGGATCGTCATTGTCTTCCTTCTCCCGAATGATAACCATGACATCTGGGCAATCATCGTCTAGGGTGTATCTGTTTGTATGTTCATCATGAACAATGACACGAATACCTGCCATCATCAAGGCAAGGTCATGTTTACGTTTCCGTTCCTTTTCTTCCGCCTCGGGATCAGGAATCAGCACCTCTTTTGCTTTGATTGGCACTTTGGTTTGGAAATATCATAGCCACATGGGGTTGGAACCTTTCTTTGGAGATTGCATCAACTCATGAGGTAAAGGTATAGAAAATCGTCGTCTCGCTGTGGAAGCTTGAGGAACTTTTTGTGCTTATGAGGATTCTATGAATCGAATTGGCGAATAATAGCCTAGTCCGGATTGTTCCAATTTATTTGGATATTTGGATAGGGTGCTTAATACCTTGCTTATCCTTACCAAGCCCCTTGTCGGGTTGATGACCCAATAACATCATTTCTTGAGTGGTAAGACATAACCTCGGCGAAATCTTGGGTATGGGAAGTGGCACTCCATAAAATGGTATTGCGTGTTACTCACTTCCGAGTATAGAAATGGTTGGTTCAACTTCTGAATTGAAGTTGATAATTGGTAGAGTTCCTTGTTCAGGACAATCCGGCTCAGCGTTGACAGTGACTAGACTGTTGTTGATAATGTATTTGAGTTGTTGATGTAAGGTGGAGGGAATAGCTCCAGCCATGTGTATCCATGGTCTCCCCAATAGCAGGTTGTATCCTGAGTCTATCTTGAGGACGTGGAAGGATACATTGAATGTATTTCGACCAATCTCAATTGGTAATTCAATCTTTCTGACGGCATTTCGTCGGGATCCATCAAAAGCTCTGATAATCATATGGCTGCTTTGGATCCACCTGAGATTGACATTCATCTTCACCAAGGTGGCATAAGGACAGATATTTAGAGATGAGCCTCCATTTATCAATACTCCTGCTAGCATGTACCCGGAAGATAAAACTACAATATGCAAAGGCTTGCAATGACCGGTCCCTTCGGGAGGTATGTCATCATCAGTGAAGGATATCACATTGTTGTTAAAAATGTAATCAACCAAATGTTGAAATTTTTCCACATCCACTGATTTTGGCAAATAGGCTTCTTCTTCTAAAACCTTGATGAAGATCTTCCGATGATCCTCGGAAGAAAAAAACCAAGTCGAATATTGAAATCGGTGTGGAGCTTCTCATGACTTAAAACCACTTTGGCTTCATTGTGGCCCATAGTGCGGAGGAATTTTTCAATCTTCTCCACGGGCAACTTCCACTTTGCTTTCACAAGTAGGTTTAATAACCCGTTGAGGAAGGTACGATGGATTCTCCTTTGACACCTTATAGCGATAGTATGAGGCGTGGATCCTTGACTTCTCCATAATTCCATGGAACTTTGTGTGTGGTGACAACGAGGATGTTGTGATGCGAAAGGTAAAGGAATTGGCTCTGGTGTGCGGCCACTTTCAAAGGATTATCGACTCCTTTGAGTTGAATTGGTTGTATGGAAAATACTTTGATGATCTCATCATCCACTTTGATATAAGCGCTCTTGATCCCTTCCATTTGGTAGGACATGCATTCCCACCCTTGAGGTTATACGGATGTAATCATCTGCTATTTGCGGGACACCACTATCAATAAGATTCTAATGAGATGGCGGCGAGTGCCCGACATTCTTCATCTTTGTGATCGCAAGAATGTGAATGATATTGACACATTTCATCGAGTTGAACCGCATACGGCGAGGATTGATGGGAGGGAGAAGGAAGGTAATTCTTCCTTCGTTGATCAACATTTGAAGTATCTCCTCCATAGATTGGCCCAAATAGGTGAATTCCTCGATTGGCAAAATCCGAAGCGAACTTTAGCATTTTCTCTTTCACAACCTTATCCTCCATAGCTTTGCTTTACGAAGGTGGTGAGGAGGCATTCATAACAAAAAGGAAGGATATAAGCATGCTCTGCTGATTAATTGGCGTGTGACTTGATCTTTGGTGGGTCACCGATTACGCGATTATTCAATTTGTTTGGAAAGAGCTTTCATCTTTTGTTCCATGGTAAAACCGGAACTTTGCATAATCCCATTTGTCAACACCGTCTTTGATGGGTTGGGATGATTCGCCGTTAAATTGGAACCTTGTATAGTGTTCCAATGATCATGTTGACCTCTTCTTCTTTGTGTTGAGGAAGAGGGTTGTCTTGCACATGAGGTTGATCTGGTTGGTGACCACGATCTCACCATTGTCTATTAGATCTTGAATCTTATGTTTAAGGCCCAACAATCTTGAGTATCATGTCCGGTGTGCCCGGCATGATAAGCACACTTCCAAGTAGCATTAAAACCCCTCCCATTAGGGTTGGTGGTGGAAGAAGATGTGTAATTTTCTTACGAGTAGTCGGAAAGAGCAAGAATATTCTCGGCGAGTCCCCTAAGGGTGTGAACATTCGAGTTAAACTTTACTTCTCCACTTTTAGGCAATGGAGGTTTAAAGATTGTCTTTGGAAAAGGTGAGTAGTTTCTCCTCTGCATAGGCATGCTTTGATTGCCTTTTGTCCTTGTAGTATCGAGGAAACATCCTCCTCTTTCTTTTATGGACCCTCAGAAGTTTGTTTCCATAAGATCCGGATTTGGATGTGCTCAATGAATGACTTTAAGCGGCTAGGTCTTGAATTTTCTAGACTTCAATCCCATCTCGAGCATCTCACGTGTTTGATCATTTGAAAATGGTTTGCCAATACCGGCTAGAACTCTTTCATAGAAAGGAGCTTCTATACATCTATGAAGGTCATGACCATTTACGATTTTGTCATGGAAGGAATAACTTGAGCGTGAGAAGCGCCTCCACCTTTGAGCATACTCTCTAAATGACTCGTTAGACTATTTCTTGACCTTGGTAATTTGATGCCGGTCGGGAGCCATCTGAGATTGAAAACTATATTGAGTGAGGAAGGCGAGCCGACTCTTCCCAATGCTATGGATCTTAGAGTTGTCTAATCGGTATACCATGAGCGGGCTTCTCGATCAAACTTTTCTGAAACAATTTTGCATTCGAGCTTTTCATTTTCTGCGTAAGATCCAAGTTCTCCAGATGAACACCTTTAAATGTGTATAAGGATCCCCTAATCCATCGTATTTCTCAAAATCGAGGTCTTGAATTTCTCTGATATTGAACACCAAGAAATATGCAAAGGTCTGTATATGAAACACTGCCATGGGTTCCAATCCCTTTGAGAACGCGAATAGTTTCCTCCATTTGAAGGACCTTCTTCCTGATATCACCGGTGTCTGGATCTCCTTTGAGATGAGTGTTTTCAGGGTCTTTGTTGGTTGTATCCAAGCGATGTTACGGAATTGTTTTTTGGACCTTGAACTCCTCCTTGTGTAGAGGATTACGTATGTGTAGGTATCTTACATACCACAGTAGGTAGTGTGTAATTCTTTTAGTAGAACAACCAAGTCTGTGATTTGTTTACTTAATCAATCAAATTCTTCTCGGAGCAGTATTATTAGACTGGTCGAAGAAAGACATGATTGGTACGTGTAGGCTTGCGGCCTTTTTGGACTTTGAGTGGGTAACAGGCCCAATTGCTTCCCTACAAAAGACTTACATAGTTTAGTCTTAGGGTAATGTAAATGTTATCATAACATGTACATTTAGGAATTTTGTCCTGCAAAATTGGTTGTTAATTGATAACATGCCATGCATGCACAAATATTCTTCATATTTTCCATTACATATGAATGAGCATGGAATAGAATTACAAGTAAATGCTTTTACAAGTAATTGAAAATGGAAAGTATAAAGAGACTTTCCTCCGCCTTTGGTTTACCAGAGGCTGACCTATCTTAGGGTTACTCTCGCGGCTTTTCGGCATGAAAGTTCCCAAATCATCGCAATCTACTTGACGGGAAGTTAATGCGGTCGTTCAACTAGAGCAAATTTGAGTGGTGCCTTTCCTGAGCCCCGGGGAATCATTCTTCCCACGAGTCCAGTAATCAAACACCGACAGGATAGCCTCTTGGTGGAGGGACCACACAACATACATTCACATACAACGTGTCTCACCGTTTATGCAAAATGATGACATGTTCGAAGCACTAATATCACTGATAGATATTTAGTAGTGCAGTAATTAAGATGCATCCGTACACATTCATCATAATTGTAAATACAACATTCACACACAAGAATATAACAATTTTGAAAAGCTTGAAATAGCGGCTTAAGCCCTCTTCTTTGGAATCCCAGTGAGTCGCCACTGTCGACGTCGGGATTTTTGAGTGTCCCTTTTCGTTACTTGTTCTTTGGTGTTCTCATGTTAATGTGAGATTTGTTTGAAAAAACAAGTGAAAAAGGTCCGACATGTATAATGTCGACGATTTGACTTTAAGAGTCGCCAGTTGGTGTATTTAACTGGTTGCACAACGCAACCGAAAAGGTTTGAACATTGACCCAGTGTTTTGACACTACTAGATGGGTCTATGAAATCGAGATTCATTTTGGGTTTAGGGGCTTGATTATGCGGAGGGAAGGTGTTAGGCACCCCCCGACATCCGTGTTACCACGGTGACCGCCACTTTTCAAAGAAATTGTTATATGAATGTGTGTGTTTTTGTGTGTGTGTGGATCAATGTGCAATTATTTGAAAGTAGTGTGAGGCCTCATTCGCACCTATATACACAAGATTTGAATTTTATAGGAAAATTCAATTTTAACCAAGATATAGCAATGATGTTTTATAAAAGAGGTTTTTCAAACCCTGTGCTCAATAGGAATTGAGACATTTTCATACTTCAATTTTATTATTAAATGTTCGGCTTGTTTGCTTTTATTTTTAGATCTGAAGCATTCTAGAAAAATAATATCTGACGATCTCGAACTCCTCATGGGCATGATGACCATCGAAGGAAATTCGAGACAACTGTAAAATAATGTACAAACTACTTACAAATGAAAAATGTCCATCATGGGAACCAAATCTAGATTGATGGCGAACACAGCGATCATCATGATTCCTAGTAGCTCACACGATCTGTATGGAAATTGTATGCAAAGAGCGATATATTATATATATATATATATAAAAGCTGTAAATATATATATATATAAACATGATCAACCGCCACGAAGTAAACTCCAGGTGGGACAAAATGTAAATAAAGCTGTAAAAGCGATCAACTGCCATGAAGTAAAATCTAAGCAGGACGAAATGTAAATAAAGCTGTAAAAGGCCAAATGAAAGTAAACTCCAGTGCACGATAAAAAATGTAAATATATATATATATATATATATATATAACGATTGGATGTGAATCCGTGCTCATCGGATATATGTATATATATATATTATATATATATATATATATAAAAGCGATTAAACGCATCGATATATAAAATTCGGGCTCATCGATATATATATATATATATACGATTTATATATATAAGTAAATCCGTATATATATATATATATAAGCAATTAAACGCTCTCGATATCAAGTCTAATCTCAATTGAGGCATAACTTCGATAATGTAAGTCCATATATAAATATATATATATATATATAAGTATATATATATATCAAAAAAATGAAAACCACGGATGAAAATCAGGGCAAACACACTCACACGACTCTCAACGTGTACAACAGTGTGTGCTAATATGAGAAGAAAGCTTTATAAAATATATGAAGGCTTACAGTGGGCTGCCAAAGTAGACTTCTATGACTTTAAATGGATAAACACTCAGCTCCCGCCGGATAAAAGATAGCTATATATGAGCTAACTAGTGTTTATAATTAAGGAAACACTCAAAAAGATGTGTATGCAGAGTAAAATGGACAGGGCTTCCTCGCCTTTTCCCTCCCTCTTCTTTCTCAAATGGCTGACCCCAACGCTTGTATATACAGACGGATGGCCAGCAGTACACTTCTTGCATTGCAGTTAGTACTGCGGTGTAGTCGTTATGCATCCGAGCCTCGCGGGTCCCGTCGTCTCGTAGTACGTGCACTCATGCACTGTATTGTCCGCTTAAACTTACAGAACTTTAATTTGAGCATCCGAACGAGGTATATCCGACCTTCTTTGGACCGCTTGTGTCGAGAGTTATGCAATAACATGGATCAGAGGTTGTACGAAGTCAGGAAGAGGGGTCTATGCCCATGGTCTTGAAGCTTCAAATTCTATCCAAAGTATTGTCACACGTAATAGTCACTTGGGATTGTTACTCCTCAGTTCTTGTGGGACATTGTTGTATATATATATATATATATATATATATATATATATATATATATATATGAAGTGTTGAGATGACGTGCCATTGTCGAAAGAACAAGATAACGTTTGACTCCTCGCCGGGGTTATCGCCGGTTTGAGTTGAAAGTAGACGTTGCTCAGGGTTACAGCTGAGATTAGACTACTTATTGGTATGCCGCGATATCATCTTGTTGAGATGGTAAGATGACGTGGTGACTCCTCACTGGGGTTATCACCGGTTTAAGTGGAAAGCAGACGTTGCTCAGGGTTACATCTGAGATTGGACTGCTACTTGTTTGTATGTCTAACTGTCATCTGTGGATGTTCCTGTCTGCCCGTTGTTATCTCTGGGTATGAGGTGTGTGTGCCTTGACAGGATGTTTGTGGTTGAAGCTGATTGCATATGTTTGAAGCAAGCATTTTTGGGGTTATCGCCAGAACTGCAATGGCATCTCTTGGGGCTATCACCAAGGATGGGTTTGCTACTCCTAGTGTTGTCTCTGGGACTGGAACTAAGCGTCGCGGTGTTATCACCGAGATAGAACTGTCCTCTCCAGTGTTGTTGCCGGTCTTTTGATCTTCCAAACCTCGGGGTTATCTCCGAGATATGAAATGACATTCCTGGTGTGTGTTCCAGGTTTGAGATGAAGTTCGCGGTTTGTGTTTCGGGTTGGAGCTGAACTTCCGATAGTATCCGAAATGGATGTAAGCTGTCTTTCAAGGTTATCTCCAAAAGACGAATCTACCCTCCTGCAATGTTAGTAATAGGAGCGCAGAAAATTTTTAGTGTCTACAATAATCTTGAGTGTATTTCTTTAGAGTTTAAGAAAGCTTTTAGCATAGAAAATAGTGCAATCTTTCTTCAAGAATATCCCCGCCCTACCAGTCGAAATACTCTTCTTTTCAAGGTAAGGGATGTTTTTTTTGTTCAATATTCGCTTGAAATAATATTTTCTTCCATACTCTGTAGTATGTAAGTAATATTATTTTGTTTCAGATTCTGAATTCTATACTCATTTTGTTAAAGTTTTGGCTTCTATACTGCATGAAATTAGTAGAATATCCTTGATATTTATGCTTCATCCAGTATCTTTTCATGGGAATATTATTTTGAGAATTCTTGATAAGTTTTAACTTTTTCATGCCGAAGTACTATTCACGGGGTTACTATTCCCGAATTACTATTCATGGGGTACTATTCACTCGAGTACTATTCACCCGGGGTACTATTCATGATAAAAATTAATTTGTTTTTGGTCCAAATCATTTTTGGTACAATATTATTCTTGAATTTCACAATATTATTCATGATAATTTGGACGTTATTGATTTCTGGATAAATTAAATTATAAATCTTTAAAAATTTATCCTTTGCTTTCATTTAATTGAATTCTTATATCATTGTCATCATCATCATGTTTATATTATGATGAAAGTTATCTGTGGCCGTAGTGCATAGATGGACTTGGTATGATTATGATCAGAGATTATTCGGTATAATCATGACTGTAATGTTACAAATGATGTGGTAAAAGTTCTCATTTGCCCGTAGTGCATTGATGGACAGTTGTTGGCATGATCATGACCATTGATAAAAACACGAATATTCTTGGCACGTAGTGCAAGGATATTTCGTGCTCATTATACTAATGAATATCCTTGGCCGTAGTGCAGGGATGATTCGATGATGTGGATTATTTATTAAGCTGACTCTCAGCGATAAAGTTGATGAAAAACCTTTTAAATCATAGAAGATACTAGATTTTATGCTCTACTTGACTCTTCTAATGGATTGCTTGTTCCACTGCAGTTAAACTTGATGTTTGTTATATTTTATCAGTTTAACACTGCTGAAGGCTAACGGTAATTTATTCTGCATTATCTTTGTCATAGTATTTCTTACTGGGCTAGTTGAGCTCACCCTTTGCTTTCATTGTTCTCTTCAGTAAATGAGAATATAACTGGGACTAGTCAGGGAACGGAGTGACGGTCTAGATGATAGCATTAGTAGTCCTCACTATTCTGTTAAATAGTGTGATAATAAATATAATGAGGACTCCATTGAGTGTGGATATTGTCTGGATGATAATATTCGTTTTAAAACTCTCAGTTTATGTTTTGTCGTATATTACACGACAGTTGTATTATTAAGTTGTATTTGAATTTTATACCATGTATTTGGCGACTCAAGATGGGTGATGTATACCTATTTTGGGGGCGTCACAGTTGGTATCAAAGCTAAGGGATATGATCCCTGGCTGAGATGTGAGATAAGAACTAGGAGGGGAGAGACGGGGAATTACTTTGCTAGTATGACCTACCTAAGTTTATTTGGTATTTAAATGATCGGTCAGAGTATAGGGATAATATATCACATGTCAATTAACCCTTGTTTTGTGGCAGTATTTGAAAATGACATCTAAGATTGTTGAGAATAGCAATGGAGCACAGGAGACCGTTGAGTGACCACAGATCCATTCCTAGGATAATGTGCAATATGAAGACAATAATCCTCAGGTAAACAACAACACTTATCAAATGATGAACGATGAAATGTTCAGAGGCTTTATGCAATTCATGTAACATCAGGCGAGAGCGGCTCCTATCCAAAATGCAGGTGGAAACATTGGCAACTCTCGGATGGTCACCGCTAAGCAGTTCAAGGAGTTGGGACCACCAGAGTTTATTGGAGAGCCAAAACCACTTAAGGCAGAGACATTGATAAAACAGATCACCAAGATATTTGATGTCTTGGGATTCTCCGAGGAGCAAAAGGTTCCATTTGCCACCTTCATGTTGCGAGGAGAGGCAGATTATTGGTGGGAATCTGTAAAGCGTACCCAGCCTGCCGCACTCAAAATGTTTTGGGAGAAGTTCCAAGAACTGTTCAACGACAAGTACTTTCCCGAAAGTATTTGTCACATGAAAGTGGTAGAGTTCATCAAGCTGGAGAAAAACAATATGACTGTGTCACAGTACGAAGCCAAATTTGCTGAGCTGTCCCGGTGTGCGTCCCACTTAGTTGATAATGAGGAGAGAATGACGCGAATGTTTCTAAGAGGTTTGAAAACCGAGATACGTCAATACCTCATTTCTCACAAACTTTGCTTGTATTCAGATGTTGTTAATAGGGCTCAGTTATTGGAGCACGATAATGAGTCACCAACCAAGAGAGAGAAAGCGGTAACAAAAATGATAATACCAAAGGCGGCCAGATCATCGAAGCGGTGACAACAAACATGGAGGGAATCAACATGCCAGAAATGGTAACTACTTCGGTGGTAATCATAGCCAAGACAATAAGAATGGACATTTCAAGAAGAAGAGATTCAACAATGATGGAAAGACGTCAGCATTAGCACTAGTTGTTAAGGAAGGAGAACGACCATCTATCATATGCTTCAAATGCGGAGGGGAGGGACATATCAGTCCAAACTGTGTGCAACAGTCCAAAACATGTTACAATTGTGGAAGAGAAGGTCACCTAGCTCAATTTTGTTATTTAGGGAAGCTAAGTCCAGCTGGGATGGAGGCACCAAAGGCCGTTCCAGAAAATTCAAAACCAATAGTTCAAGGGAGAGCATTTGTCATAACCTCCCAGAAAGCAAGGAACCCGAACGAGGTCATCATGGGTAAGCTAATCATAAACTCTAGCGAAGTCTATACCTTATTTGATACCAGTTCTACCCATTCTTTTATTTCTCCTACTTACGCTCAACGTTTAAATTTGACTCCGGAGAAATTAGACTTTGACTTATCTGTTGAAACTCTGTTGGGAGAAACCTTCATTACATCTATTGTTTATAAGTCTTGTTTGGTTCAAATCGGTACCCTCACATTACCTGTCAACCTTATCTCTTTGAAAATACTTGCATTTGATGTGATTTTAGGGATTGATTGGTTAACTACTCATCATGCTAAAATTGATTATTTTCGTAAGGTTGTTAGCTTTCATATTCCTAACCAACATATTATGCTAATTCAAGCAACCAAACCACTAAAGCCAATTATTATCATATCAAGTCATAAAGCTATTCGTTTATTGAAAACGGATGTCAAGCTTTCTTACCCATCTCGTAGATTTAAAAAAAACGTCAGTTTTGAATGATATTTCTATTGTTAATAAATTTCCTGACGTATTCCTTGAAGAACTTCTTGGCCTACCCCCAGAGTGTGAAATTGAATTTTGTATCGACCTTGAACCCGGTACAAAACCCATTTCCAAAGCTCCATATCGAATTGCTCCTATTGAACTTCAGGAGTTGAAGACCCAACTGCAGGAATTGTTAGACATCGGTTTTATTAATCCTAGTACTTCTCCTTGGGGTGCTCCTATTCTATTCGTGAAGAAGAAGGATGGGAGTATGCGACTCTGTATTGATTATCGGGAGTTGAATCATGTCACCATCAAAAATAGGTATCCATTGCCACGTATTGATGACATGTTTGACCAGTTGCAAGGCGCCAAATTCTTTTCAAAGATTGATCTTCGTTCCGGATATCACCAATTGAAGATTAAAACCGATGACATTCCAAAGACGACTTTTCGAACTCCCTGCAGACGGTATTATGAATTCCTAGTCATGTCTTTTGGATTGACTAATGCTCCTGTTGCCTTCATTGATATGATGAACCGAGTATTCAAGGAATATTTGGATCATTTAGTGGTTGTCTTTATTGATGTATTTTCATATACTCCAAAAGCCGTGAAGATCATGAGCAACACTTAAGGCTGATACTCCAAAAGCTTCGTGAAAACAAGCTTTATGCCAAGTTGAAGAAATGCGAGTTCTAGCTTGAGGAAGTAGCTTGGGCACGTAGTATCAAGTCATGGAATATCTGTTGACCCGGTAAAGATTGAAGCTATTCAAAGTTGTGAGCAACCTAAATCAGTGACCGAAGTACGTAGCTTTCTCGGCTTAGCTGGTTATTATCGGAGATTCGTAGAAGGGTTTTCTCAAATCGCTACTCCATTAACTCAGCTGACTCGGAAAGATACAAAATTTGGTTAGAGCGAGGAATGTGAGAAAAGTTTTCAAGAACTCAAGAGGAGACTCATTTCAGAACATGTTTTGACAATACCATCTGGGTTGGAGGGATTTATCATCTACAGTGATGCTTCGGGCAAAGGGTTAGGATGTGTTCTCATGCAACATGGGAAATTCATAGCCTATGCCTCTCGATAACTCAAAGAATATGAGAGGAATTATCCTACTTATAATCTAGAGTTGGCAGCTGTCGTTTTTGCACTTAAGATTTGGAGGCATTACCTGTATGGAGAGAAGGTGGAGATCTTTACGAATCATAAAAGCCTTAAATATTTCTTCACTCAAAAGGAACTCAACTTGCGGCAATGACGTTGGCTTGAATTGTTGAAAGATTATGATCATACCATTCAATACCATCCTGGAAAAGCGAACGTGGTAGCTGACGCATTAAGTAGAAGATCATATGCGGGCACGAGTGCGATATTGTCAACGCAAAGGCCCATTTTGTATGACTTACAAAGGATGGAGATAGAATTAAAGACTCTAGGGACCCATGTGATGATGGCAAATATACAAGTAGAACCAACTTTAATCAATAAAGTTAAAGTTGCTCAAGCTTCAGACCTGGAGCTAATGCGTATAAGGAAGAAAGTGCAAGAAGGTGTTATGTCGGAAGCAAGAATCGATGAAGAAGGAATACTTTGAGTCAACTCCAGACTTTGTGTTCCTAACGACCCTGATTTAAAGTATAAAATCATGATGGAGGTGCACAACACACCATTTGCAATCCATCCTGGGAGTACCAAAATGTATAGTGATCTTCGACATACATTTTGTTGGAGCAATATGAAGAGAGAGATAGCAGAGTTTCTCAAGGTGTTTAACTTGTCAATGAGTCAAAGAGGAGCATCAAGTACCAAAAGGTCCATTGCAACCACTTGAAATTCCAGAATGGAAGTGGGAGCACATTACCATGGATTTCGTTACTGGTCTTCCCAAGGTTTCTTAAGGCTTAGATGCAATTTGGGTCATTGTTGATAGATTGACCAAGTCTACTCACTTCTTACCTATATGAGAAACTTATACACTTGAACGTCTTGCTCGTATGTACATTAATGAGATTATAAGACTGCATGGTATGCCAGTATCCATAGTTTCTTATCGAGACCCAAGATCCACTTCACGATTTTGGGTTAGTTTGCAGAAAGCTATGGGCACAGATTTACGATTTAGCTCGGCATATCATCCTCAGACGGACGGGCAGTCGGAGAGGACTATTCAAACTCTAGAGGATCTATTAAGACTCTGTGTCCTTGACTTCAAGGGAAGTTGGGACAAGTTCTTACCATTGGTGGAGTTTTTCTATAACAACAGTTATCAAGCAAGTATTGGCATGGCTCCATTTGAGGCATTGTATGGAAGAAAGTGTCGTTCTCCAGTATACTGGGATGAGGTGGGTGAAGCAACGTTATTGGGACCGGAGTTGGTATGTATGACTACGAAAAAGATTCAAACGATTCTACAATGTATAAAAATCTCACAAGATCGACAAAAGAGTTATGCTGATCTTCATCGAAAGGACGTGGAATTCAATATTGGAGATCATGTGTTGTTACGTGTTGTTCCTTGGAAAGGAGTTACGAGACTTGGAAAGAGAGGAAAGCTCAATCCTCAATTCATTGGCCCATTTTTAATCCTTGACCGAGTAGGAACTGTGGCCCATAGACTCGCCCTACCGCCAAGTATATCTCGTGTTCATAACGTTTTTCACATATCTATGTTACATAAATATGTGAAAGACCCGAACCACATTATTGAGTTAGAACCAGATGAAATAGCGGAAGATTTAACGTATGAAGAGGTACCTGTTCAAATCTTGGATAAGAAGGAACATATTCTACGCTCCAAGGTTATACCTCAAGTCAAAGTTTTGTGGAGAAACCACGATGTTGAGGAAATGACCTGGGAGTTAGAATCTGAAATGAAATCAAGGTATCCTCACTTCTTCATCATACCAGGTATATACCCTAATTTCAAGGGAAAAATTTCATAAGAAGGGGAGGTTGTAAGACCCCAACTTTTATGAATAAAGATGAATTTTTCTATAAATATCATTTTGAATAATTATTGTGTTGATTTATTGTAATAGTAAAGTTGTGGGTAGTATTTATAAATTTTGCAAAGTACGCAAGTTGTTATAAAATATTCGATTAGTCAGGGAATATTCGTTTTAACAGGGAATATTCGTACGACGGCACAATCAATTGTGGACCCCACAACGAAAGTATTGTCGTAGTTAAAAAATGACAGAAATATCTTTTTATGAAAATAACGGCCAAAGTTTTACCGTTAGCTATTGAAATAATCAATGTTAAAAGTACAGTAATACGCGTGGTTGCATAGTAGCACACGGTATTAATTATTGATGCTTACGTGAGAAGTCACTCAGTTATACTCAATTATTGCTACAGTAATTGCTGCATTATATCTCTCATATTATTGATTCAATTATTGTCACAGTATCATCTGCATAATATTTTATATTATTAAATCAATAATTGAGACGACAAAGTTATTAATATTATCATTTGCAATATTGATGATGTCTAGAAGTTCTGTCAAGGAGAGATTTAGTCACCTAATTACGCGCCAATAGGGAAAAATCTTTATTGGAAAGCCCCCTCTTTCCTGGGAACGACCTGGTTATTAAATATTGCGAATTATAATAATGATGATAAATGTTGTTAAAAATATTGAGAGGATTTTTATGAAGTATTTGTTGTAAAATGTGGCGTATTATTTGGACCCCCACTTACCCATTTTTCAAAATAATTGGTAGAAGGTTATCTAGTATATATATATATATATATATATATATATATATATATATATATATAAAGTGGGGAATCACGAGTGCATCCCGTGAATGAACATTATAAATCATATGTTATGTCTTAGTCATCAAAATTGGTGGAGTGGGGGAATTTTAGTATTATAGGATGGAGCACTATATCATTATATATATATATATATATATAATGTTTTATTTAAAAGTTTTTATTTTATTAGAATATTTTATTGCATAGTATCCTATCCATTCTCCTATAAATAGGATGCTTAGTTATAATTGAAAATAACACTAGAATCAGAGAATTCTTCTTCTATAATCTTGAGCGTATTTGTTTAGAGTTTAAGAAAGCTTTGAGCGTAGAAAATAGTGCAAGATTTCTTCAAGAATATCCTCGCCCTACCAGTCGGAATACTCTTCTTTTCAAGGTAAGGGATGTTATTTTTGTTCAATATTCGCTTGAAATAATATTTTCTTCCATACTCTGTAGTATGTAAGTAATATTATTTTGTTTCAGATTCTGAATTCTATACTCATTTGTTAAAGTTTTGGCTTCTATACTCCATGAAATTAGTAGAATATCCTTGATATTTGCGCTTCATCCAGTATCTTTTCATGGGAATATTATTTTGAGCATTCTTGATAAGTTTTAACTTTTTCATGCCAGAGTACTATTCACGGGGTTACTATTCCTGAATTATTATTCATGGGGTACTATTCACTCGAGTACTATTCACCCAGGGTACAATTCATGATAAAAATTGATTCGTTTTCGGTCCAAATCATTTTTTGTACAATATTATTCTTGAATTTTACTCCACAAAGCAGTATCATGTTGACAATTTGGACGTTATTGATTTATGGATAAATTAAATTATAAATCTTTAAAAATTTATCCTTTGCTTTCATTTAATTGAATTCTTATATCATTGTCATCATCCTCATGTTTATATTATGATGAAAGTTATCTGTGGCCGTAGTGCATAGATGGACTTGGTATGATTAGGACTAGAGATTATTCGGTATAATCATGACTGTAATGTTACAAATGATGTGGTAAAAGTCCTCATTTGCCCGTAGTGCATTGATGGACAGTTATTGGCATGATCATGACCATTGATGAAAACACGAATATTCTTGGCCCATAATGCAAGGATATTTTGTGCTCATTATACTAATGAATATCCTTGGCCATAGTGCAGGGATGATTCGATGATGTGGATTATTTATTAAGCTGATTCTCAGCGATAAAGTTGATGAAAAACCTTTTAAATCATAGAAGATAGTAGATTTTATGCTCTTCTTGACTCTTCTAATGGATTACTTATTCCGTTGTAGTTAAACATGATGTTTGTTATATTTTATCAGTTAAACACTGTTGAAGGCTAACGATAATTTATTCTGCATTATCTTAGTCATAATATCTCTCACTAGGCTAGTTGAGCTCACCCTTTGCTTTTATTGTTTTCTTCAGGAAATGAGAATATAGCTGGGACTAGTCGGGGAATGGAGTGACGGTCCAGATGATAGCATTAGTAGTCCTCACTATTTTGTCAAATAGTGTGATAATAAATGTAATGAGGACTCCATTAAGTGTGGATATTATCTAGATGACAATATTCGTTTTAAAACTCTCAGTTTATGTTTTGTCATATATTACACGACAGTTGTATTATTATGTTGTATTTGAATTTTTACCATGTATTTGGCGACTCAAGATGGGTGATGTATACTTATTTTGGGGGCGTCACAGATTTGATACCTATATATTTAAACTATGAAATTAAATAAGCCTAATTATCCCTAGGATGAGACTAGATAATGAAGACTTGAGATTATAATTTCACCTATTGAATCATTTAAATCAATAAATGTCCTGTTAAGCCAAATTAATTGAACCAGATTATTTGTCAAGAACACAAAAGTAAAATATAGCCATCTCTCAATGTACCATATCCCTATCATATATAATTCACAATTGATAGAATACACATGAACACCCACATTACCTAAACCACTATATGTCTATGTGATTTATAAACAATTAGGGTTTAAGCCCAAGTCCTCAACTAACTATGAATGATGCTTCCGAATATGTCTATCCTAAGCACGAATCATACATTCCATCACCATGTAGAACATACAAACACAAGCTAAAAAGATCAGATCTAAACACATACTTTGTCTTTCAAGTTCATATGGTTTATCTCAATAATTGATGGCGAATCAACTAAGCAAATAAGCATGAATCTTAATAGACAATCTCATAACAATCAATAAGACTAACAATGAAGTATATCGAAATAAACTAGGCAATAGATTCCATAGTAATCTCAAAATAGAGTTTAGTTCATCATAGAATTAAAATCCATAATCCACAATTAATTATACATTGAGATATAAAGATAGAAGTAAAGAGAAGTTAGGGAATTGGGAATGCAAATCTGATCTCTCTTGCTCCAATTCTAAATTTTCTACGCTCTCCAATTGCTTCAATCTTCAACTCTAATCTAATCTAGGGTTCTAATCTAATCTAACCAAGAAAGAGAAGAAAAAAGCATATGTAATCTAGATTGACCCCCCAAGGATGGAATCCTTTTTTCCATACTGATATCTCTTCTATATATAAGCCCTAATTGAACCCTCCTCCAAGTTACACTCCAATTGCACTATTTAGTGAAAATGTCAGCTCTATTCAAAGTGGTGCAGTCGCACTGGGAATGGCCTGGAGTTGGGGGTGCCTATGCTCAAGAAGCAGAAGGCATTTTTTTGGTCCAAGGACTAGTGCGGCCGAACCCAAAAGGCACTAAAAATCAGCGCGCTCGCGCCAAGGATTTTTTGATATAGTGTCCTCTGGTAAAATGGCCATTACTTTTGATACGAGAGGAGTTACAGGGTCTTCCACCTATCAAATGAAAGATCTCGACGAGCTCTACAACTTTCATTCTTTAAGAATTGAGAAATAATGGACGGATGAAGTTCAAAATTGGGTTGGAAGTGAATGCTATGCAAATGGCCACCTAAAATATTGAAGTTCAACGTCCGTTGGTACAAAGGTTATAACTCTTGCATCCGAACTCCGATTGGAATGATTCAAGATATTCCAGAAAGCTAAGAAGAATCTCTATAACATAATTCAAGTTCCAAGATAAGAACATGAAATGAACATGAAAGCCCAAACGATGTCCGGATTACTTTTCCTTATATTTTCATACCAATAGTCGCTCACACAACTCCCAACCATATAATCTACAAAATGAACACAAAATTCATTAAAAGTATCTAAGAAACATGAGTTTAAGCAACTAATTTAAGTAACAGATATCGGATAAGTAGTTATAAACCTACTTATCAATAGGTCCATAACCGAAATGGCATCTTCGGGTCTTCACAGGCAGTCCATTGAGCTATTTTGCGTAGTTTGCACTTGGAAGTACTGCAATGGCTCTTTGTAGCCCTATTTGCAGCTGTATTAGGTTTGTTGAAGTTTACTTATCAAAATGACCTTTTGTCCCTCCTAGGGGTTGTTTCTGGGGTTAAAGTGGCTTTAGGTTGTCCCTCGAGACTGTCTCCAGGTTTTGACTGTTGTTGATTTTGTCTTTCCTCAGGGTTGTCTCCAAGGTTGACTTGACATCCCATGGTGCTATCTCCGGGGTTTGATTTGATGTTGTAGTCCTTCAGGGTTATCTCTAGAGTGTGAAAAAGACGTTTTTACCCTCTTACATAGCTAGTAACAGGAAAATGATATTTCGAGTGTCTACAGATCCTCTCTTTATCATGTTTATGCAATGAAATGGAATGAACTGTTAGGTTTGTAATATTCATGTGCGCAATCAACTTGCAAAATAATGCAGAAGCGTGTAAAATCAGAGTTTTAAAAATTTACAAACCATATACCCGGATTACCCTTTATGCACAATTATTAATTAAACAAAAAGATATGAAGAACAAACATACCCTTGAAGATCCGAGCTTCCTCAGGTACAAGTTCACCTCCAATCCTTTTCGCATTCAACTTGAATCCACCGGGTTTGGTTCCTTCCTTTGATCAACGTTAGCCACCCAAGCGTTTGGCCTCTAGAGGTGATCCACCAAGGAAGAAGAAAATTCAAGAAGAAGGGGTATTGGCTAAACCCTAGTTTTTCTATCTCTATAGAAAAGGTGTATTCTCCCAACAATTGGAATTATGTCATATGTTGAAAAAGTCAACAACACCACCACCCATAATAAGACTCCTCTTATTTATAAATGTGGGCAACCCATCTTAACAATTAAGGAATTGAGTTTTATTTAATTAATTAAATTCTTTTAATTAATTAAGCTCCCTAATCTTATTAGGGATAATTAATTAAACTCCTTTAACTAATTTTCCCTCCTAATCCTATTAGGAATAAATGAGAGTACTTATATTAAATTAATTCCTAAACTCTTTTAGAAATTAAAATAATAATAATTGCAATAATATTAATAAGACTCCTCTTATTAATTTATATTTAATATTTCTAAAATATTAAATAATAAATATTAAGCTATTTAATTTATTCTATCACCATAGATTAAATTAAATATACTTAACTATATTATTACGATTATGCCATTAACTTCTTAAATAATTATTCTTCCTTTTATGGTGTGACCCTTTAGGTTCTCCATATTAAGCGGTTGTGAATAAATCAATTAGAACAATTTTAATCTTATTTAAATAAATAAATTAAACAATTAATTTATTTAAATAAATATTATTTATTCTACATATAGGGATAAGCCTCCAAATAGCGATCAGCGACTTTCCGGATAATATAGATTTCAACATTAATCATTAAAGAACCTTTGAGTAAATAATTACTGTGCAATTCAATCCTTCCACCATCTGATGTCCCAATAAATATAAGACATGGAATTACTATCAAGTCTTATTTTATTTAATTATATGTATTTCGATCCTTAAATGCACAACTCCAAATAATGCCAATTAGAAACTCCTTTCTAATTTCATTACGCCTTGGCCAAGGACTCTTTGGGTTGTCATTTATCGAATCACATAGGACATTTCTCTTCTTTTATTAGAAGTGGTAGATTCTTTATTGATCATACATTATCTCCATGTACTGACTTATTATACCCAAGCATACCTTTTGATATACCTAAGGGTCTTAAGGAATAAGTCAAAGTATAATTCATCATACACAAGATACTATGATGATCTCAAGTCCAAGGATTACTTGTACTACTATCACTCTGAAATTCCTATTGACAGCAAATAAAACTCCATTAGGTATTCCTTAGCGAGCCACGTTCGATGAACTTATTCTCTAATAAGCACCTACATACTTGCTTTAGTGTCTCCACAAAAATGATCATAAGATCAATCATCCTCATCCATGAGCAAGCAACGCAGCGTATGTACCCGATCTATCCGGATTCACTAATCCCCAATTTAGTAATCCAATGATTGGGAACTATTTTAGTTTTAAGCTTTCTAAGAATTTAGATCTCATTAGAATGATCATCATCATTATTCTAAAAGCATTGCTTAAAACTATGGGTTTATCACATATTATAAAACAGCATCATGTAGATAATTAAAAGCCTTTAATAAATTAATACTTTTTATTAATAAATGAATAAGATTGTTACAAAGTATATGCTTTATCATCAAACATGATTGGCTTGTGTGCATACTACTTTCATGAACATGATAAAGATTACTAGACACTTGAAATATGACATGGTATATTTAATGATGGAAATCGCAATTCAATGAATGTTATGATGAATGTTAAAATGCTTTCGCAAATTGCACATCTTATTTCATACTTCACACTTCACATTAGGCCAATCAAACTTTGCAACTTGTACATCGCATTTCGCAAATTATAAATCACACATCGCATCACAAATTGCCTTACCATTACCGGTTATTGCTGATGCCTATGCTGTTGTTGACTCCAACGATTTGATTTTTGTCTGTGTTGTTGATGCTTGTTTGATGAAGATAAATTGATAAATTTTTTACATCTTTGCTGGGGATGATGTTCTAAAATCACCGGACCTTCCCGATGTATACACTAGTAGTTTACAATGGTACCTACCTGAAAGTAGTATGCATACAAGCCAATCATGTATGATGATAAAGCATATACTTTGTAATAAATTTTATTTATTTATTAATAAAAGAATTATTTATTAAAGGTATTTATTTATCTACATGGTGTTTTTTTAATAATATGTGATAAACCCATAGTTTTAAGTAATGCTTTTAGAATCAAGATTAGATCATGCTAATGAGATCTAAATTCTTAGATAGCTTTAAACTAAAATGTTCCCAATCAATGGATTACTAAAAAGGAGATTAGTGAATCAAGATAGATTGGTACATACGTTGTTTGCTCATTGGATGATGATGATTGATCTCATGATCAATTATGTGGAGACACTAAATCAAGTATGTAGGTGCTTATTGGAGAATAAGTTCACTGGACGTGACTTGTTAAGGAATACCTAATGTAGTTTTACTTGCATGTCAATAGGAATTCTTGCAGTGATAATAGTACAAGTGATCCTTAGACTTGAGATCATTATAGTATCTTGTATATAATGATTTATACTTTGACTTATTTCTTAAGACCCTTAGGGTATATTAAAGGGTATGCTTGGGTGTAATAAGTTATATATGGAGATAATGAATGATCAATAAAGAATCTACCACTTCTAGTAAAAGAAGAGATATGTCCTATGTAACTCGATAAATGACAGCCTATAAATCATTGGCCAAGGTGGAATGAAATTAGAAAGGAATTTCTGATTTGCATTCATTTGGAGTTGTGCATTTGGGAATCGAAATACATATAATTAAATAAAATAAGACTTGACAGTAATTCTATTTCTTATATTTAATTAGGACATTGTATGGTGGAAGGATTGAATTGTACGATAACTATTTACTCAAAGGTTATTTTATGATTAATGTTGAAATCTATATTATTTGGAAAGTCTTTGATCGCTAAGGAGGCTTATCCTTATTGTAGAATAAATATTATTTATTTAAATAAATTAATAGTTTAATTTATTTATTTAAATGAGATTAGAATTATTCTAATTATTTTATTCACAGCCGGTTTAATATGAGGAACCTAAAAGGTCACACCATAAAAGGAAGAAAATTATTTAAGAAGTTAATGGCATAATCATAATAATATGTTAAGTGTATTTAATTTAATCTATGATTTATAGAGTAAATTAAATAACTTAATATTTATTATTTAATATTTTGAAAATATTAAAATAAATTAATAAGAGGAGTCATATTAATATTGTTACAATTATTATTATTTTAATTTCTCAAGGAGTTTGTGAATTAATTTAATATAAATATTTCATTTATTCCCAATAAGATTGGGAGGCAAATTAATTAAAAGAGTTTAATTAATTATCCCTAATAAGATTAGGGAGCCTAGTTAATTAAAAGAATTTAATTAATTAAATAATACCCTCTTTTCTAATTAGATTAGAAGGGTTAACTGATATCTTTATAAGAGGAGTCTTATATGAGATCTCAAGTGACGTGATTCCAATTGTTGGAGAGTACTTCCCTTTTCTACAGAGATAAGAAAACTAGGGTTTTAGCAAAAAACACACTTCTTCTTGATTCTTGTTCTTCCTTGATGGATGACTTCTAGAGGCCAAACGCTTGGGTGGTTAACGTTGATCAACGGAAGGAATCAAACCCGCGTATTCAAGGAGAGCACAAAGGATTAGGAGTTGAACTTGTACCTGAGGAAGCTCAAATCTTCAAGGGTATGATGCTGATTCTCCTACTCTTTTATAGATTAATAATCAAACACAAGAATGATCTTAGTTTATGGTTTTTAAGAAAATTTTAAAATCCATTTTTATTACACTTCCGCTTCGTTTATGTGATTAGATTTCATATACTTGTTTTTAGCAAACCTAACACTACCCTGCTAGTAGTTAACAACGATGCCTACACTGCTAGTAGTTGACAACGGTGCCTACCCTGCTGGTGGTTAATGTAACGACCCCAAAATTCATACAATTTATTTCTTAACTTCTGTCGTTAATAACGCATCTACCTTCTGATTTTACATCATTATTCGATGTTAAACTTTATAAAATGCAAAAAAAATTAAACTTTTATGTCTTCTTACTTTAATTCCCTGAATCAAAACCTTTATCATCTACATGTCATTGAATTAATATTATTTTATGATCCGCTTTATCACTGTTATTATATAAAATTTTATATTTCAATTCGATAACATTTACATATCAGATAATTCTAACTTTAGCTTTACAACTCAACATAAAACTATACATCATAAAACATTTAGTACATCTCATGAATCTTAATCATGTTATTAAGAAATAACAACTTTAGCTAAAATATTAATCTTCATGTATTATTTCTTATTCATGTCATTCAAGTAGCACATAGTGTTACCTTCAATCCTTAACCTACAAAAATGGTTATTTACAAGGTTGAGCTCGACAGCCCAGCAAAATCTAACAGTTTTCATGCATCACGTAGCACATAATAACATGCTCAACATATATCTCATAAACATTGGGCTAACATAACATACATGTTACAGTTCATATAACAAGTATAAAGATTGAGTTCCTTACTCAATCAGCGCGTTTTACTCAATCAACGTAGTCATAAGTTGACTTTAACATTTCATACATTCAACATATATATAACACATCATGCTCTTTGCAATAAAGATTTAAAACAGTTAACGAAACCTCCCTTACTCGATTTTCACCAAATCTCTTATCAAAATTTATCGTTGAATATCTTCAACACATCACCTTAATATAGGTTTTATTTATTACCACTACAACCATTCTTCGCAATAAATTCTTGTAAGTTTTATTTCAAAAACTTTACTTATACTCAATTATATTTGAGTATTACATATTCTTTGATCCATTCATTATCCTTCTCTAAGGATCATTATTATATACTAGATTCTCAAACTCTCGGGACATTACATTCACCCCTTCTTCTAAGAATTTTGTCCTCGAAATTTTGACTTACTAATATTCTTTCATTCTATTTATCAAAATAGATTTTATGTTAATATCTATTTATTCATTAGGTTCAACAACCAAATTCTTTCTCTAAGGATTTTTCTATGATCATCATATTCCTCACCTCTTCCTCTTTTAAGAATTTCACATTTCTCTTGTTTCTAGAATTTTATTTTTTTTTCTTGAAATTATTATGTTTTGCTTAATTTTCTCATCCTTTCCACTTTCACCTTTCAGAATAATAAGAATATTCCACTATTGCTCAATAATTTGGAAGCGATGTGAATAACAAGAATTTAAAAGATTCTAAATCATGCTGAGGGGTCATAAGACCTTGAACTACGTCCCTAGGTTATCAAGTATCTCAACTTGAACCTTTAACAGTCATAAGACTATATGGCCCTGAACTCTTTTCCAGGTTTAATAGTGCATCACCACTATAAACCATCTTTAATAGAATGTTTAACAATCACACAGACTGAAAACACTCTCTACAAGTACTCTAGGTGATCAGCCTATCGTACCACTACGTCGTACACAACGTATTGCATCTTAATATTGTAACGACTATATGCGTTACTTTCGGAACCATTGTCTCCGATAATATGTCCCCTTTTATAGGGTTGTTCACCTCAGCCTTTCAACATCTGAATATGCACCAAAACATTTTGGTTTGGCATAACTTCTCAAGAAACGCTTGAATTTCATGAACATCTTTCAATATTCGTCTAGCTGAATCAAATAGCATAGACTTCTACAACAATTCGGACTTCAATAGAAATATACATATATATATATATATATATATATATATATATATTCCCATATCTTAAAGAAATCTTTTTATGGCGTCATGATTATGACGTTGTCATACTACATCTCACTATAGTGGGTTGATGATCATATGATCACATCCAACACCAGGCTCCATTGCATTGATGACTCCATTGTTTATCATATCACCCGATACATATAGTTAAAATATATTTTGAAAATTTAAAAATCATTTTTTTTCTAGCCGAAACAAACAGCATTGATATGCGAATAATAGCACTGTTTTTAAAATTCTTTGGTTCACTAGTGTGATCCAATCATTTTTCAAAAATTTAAAAGTACAACCATCGATACGAAGTCAATAAATCTCGAAAGTCTAGCATAGCTAGTAGATTTAGAATATCTAGGTATCCATCAACTACAATCCTTACTCCATTACTTCATTACTTAACCATTCTATCAATCTTCAACTTCATCAATGCTCTCTATACTTTAACAATTTTCTACCCAATATAGTTCATCAAACTTACCACACTTTGGAAATCCAAGAACTTGCCACAATAATATGGGTTTTAGAACTTATCCTAGTCAGACCATAGACGTCCATTCGTTGAGGGGTTCAAAATATACCATATTACTATGAGTCACGAACTTACCATATGCATTAGTTTTAAGAATCGCACCTAATCCTAATAATATCTGACTAATCTTAGTAGTTTCTAACTATCAAATATACACATGAGAAAAGAATCACATTTTCTCCACATACACATTGATAGCGCGACACCGACATTCCAATAATTATCAATGTGATAAACTGAGTGCAAGCACATAACCCTCGCCCATACAAAATTTTGTACAACTCAGCCATCACATGAGTCCTCAATTGAAATCCCACCTAACTCTATCTTACTCTTAACTTGCTCTTTGCTCGATACGAATTCCTCGTATCACATCATCTATAACTCCTCGTGAGTTATCTCGTACTATTTTATAGTACATCATCTTCATATCATCAAGCCATAATTATTCAAACATTACAGACCATCTTTCTTCTATAACTTAAACAGATCACGTCGTGACCTTATTCTATAATCATCTTCCTTAAAATTCTTTTCTTAACTCGTGATCGTTTTGTTTTACAATCCTCTTTTTTTCCTTTTTCATCATTTACGATTTCATTTATGCTTTTAATCTTACAGGCTTTGTCTATTCATCATTATTCGTTATCTTGGGTATTGGAGTTAGGGTAACTCCCATTTCTTATCTTTATATCTCTTCAAGATTCTTCTTTGAATTTTCTTATTTATATAACAATTCTTCATTTAAGAATTTCTAACTTCATTTACATTGCTCAACAATTCATTCGAGCTCTACATTTTCATCATACGTATCCATTTTCTATACTTGGTACTCATTGAGTCTCTAATAGTTTCAATATGGTACACTGAGTGGTTTCCCACAAACAACCAACAAACTAGGTTCCGAGTTGCTAGTTCGTATATTCCTCCACTCTATGAAGGAATCGTTTAGCCCAACTACCATACATCAACTACTACAGAGTACAATTGTACCATACTTAAATATAACTTTTTATTCTTAACTTATTTATCATTCTCTTCTTATGAACATCACCTTACATCCTTATTATTGGAGTTGGGTAACCCAACATTCATATTCCTTATAACTCTGCGAGATTCTTCTTTGAATCCTTTCACGCATGTTTTAATCCCTTTTATAAATTTCTTAAATTATTTCTTATTGTTCAAACTCTATTCGAGCGTATTCTTTCATTATCTTCATCTTCCTTCTCTAAGGTTATAGCCTACGGTACTCCTACCTAAGGTTTATAACCTACAACTTTGATACCAACTGTAACGACCCAAAAATTCATACAATTTAATTCTCAACTTCTGTCGTTAATAACACATCTACCTTCTGATTTTACATCATTATTTGATGTTAAACTTTATAAAATACGGAATAATTTAAACTTTTATGTCTTCTTACTTTAATTCCCCGAATCAAAACCTTTATCATCTACATATCTTTGAATCAATATTATTTTATGATCTGCTTTATCACTATTATTATATAAAATTTTACATTTCAATCTGATAACCTTTACATATCAGATAACTCTAACTTTAGCTTTACAACTCAACATAAAACTATACATCATAAAACATTTAGTACATCTCATGAATCTTAATCATGGTATTAAGAAATAACAACTTTAGCTAAAATATTAATCTTAAGTATTATTTTACGATCCACGTCATTCAAGTAGCACATAGTGTTACCTTGAATCCTTAACTTTTGCAAAATGGTTATTTTCAAGGTTGAGCTCGATGTTGACCAATAAAAATCTAACAGTTTTCATGCATCACGTAGCACATAATAACATGCTCAACATATATCTCATAAACATTGGACTAACAAAACATACGTGTTACAGTTCATATAACATGTATAAAGATTGAGTTCCTTACTCAATCAGCGTGTTTCACTCAATCAACGTAGTCATAAATTGACTTTAACATTTCATACATTCAACATATATATAACACATCATGTTCTTTGCAATAAAGATTTAAAACAGTTAATCACCAAGTTCACATAACAAATAGGAACTGAAAGACTTGCCTAATTTGTTGATTACCAACTACAGCTTACTGCCTTGCGTTAATCGTACAATAGTTTAGAAGTTCATATATACAAGCATCAGTTACATATACACAATGAAATCAATTAGATTGCATTGACTCTTCATCTTATCCTTTTATTTCAAAACATTTCCTTCTAATCATCACTCGATGTTCAATCTAGTGTTTAAGTCTTGTTACAACATCTCTTTGTTCAATCAGTTTAATTACATTAAAATTCATTTTCCTTCTCATTACATTCCACTTTAATTGACACTTGACATTCAGTTAAGTCTTTAACCTTGTTTTTATATCACCTTAGAGATATAATGGTTCTTAACATTATTTTAGTTAACCTTCGTCTCGTATTTCTTTATACTTCTCTTTTAGTCGACACTTAGCATTTGGTTAAGTCGTCATAACTTGATATTACATTATATTAATGTATTATCTTCATTAAAGTTAATTAAATCAACTTCTATCTCATGCTTTTAAATTACTTCATTCAAATGGTTACATAACATTTAGTCAAGTTCTTACAATCTTGCATCCACATCCTATTAGATGTATATTAGGTTGGTTAAATTAATTAACTTAACCTTCCTATCATTATTTAAAATTTATTTTATACTTTCAAGTTATTTCTTTTAATTGATACTTAACATGTGGTTAAGTTCTTCAATTATGTCTCTACATCATTATCTTGCATGCTAAACTAGATTAGACCCTTGCTTGACAATCCTCAAATAGACAAATTTCTCTTGCTTAGGGCTCGGGGCACATAGCAGTACTACGCCTCTGCTTGCTCAACACATTTGCATGTCGCTTTGCCACGGTACTTTTGTAAATGCAAAGTAGCACTCATGCGTCTGTAAATCAGAAGCTGCAATTGACTGATACAACCAAACAAACACCAAAATTCTCCCAATTTCAACAGAAATCACCACACTCAACTTCTAAAACTTTGTAATAACACAGTTAAGCATGCTATTCACCATTCCAATTACATAAACATTATATATATTAAATTTTGAAGGATCAAAATCCCTATTTTCCAAATTTCTTCAATTTTAACACTTTTAGCGAATTCGATCGCCACAACTTCGTTTCTTAACCAATTGACATAATTCAAACTACGCCGCTTTCGTTTCTTAACATACTAACATAATCCAACATCAATTTACAAATTATCACACATATTAAACATGAAATTTTGTACTTTCTAAAGTCATTTTTCATACATATACACTGATATTTCTAACTTCCTCCTATAAACCAATTTCTTGTATTATAATCATCAAATAGCACTCACATAAGATGATTGACAGATTGTAACACCATATATATATATATATATATATATATATATATATCAATCCAACATGATTTAACCATTTACAGAGAATGGTCATGGAAACTCAAAACATCACATTAGAAGTAAAATAAACTTTTAAAACCCTAGTTGTAGGCTTGCAAGAGATGGTGACCCTCCCTCAAAACCACCATGATTCTTCCTTCTCAAAAATCTCTGTGCTTTCCTCTTCTCACACTCTGTTTTCTCTCTTGGCTTTAGGTTATACGCATAAAACAAATGATATGGCTTTCTCCCACGCTCATCAGTTACAACAAATAATACGTATGCGTCTGTTACAATAAGCCAAAGGCCACAAGGCCTTGTTTGGCTACACCCAATTCCCCTCATTCCAATTTATTTTAATAAGATTATAAAATATAATTTTTATTTGTCACACCTGTAACCAATTTACATAACTTACAATAATAATTATAATAATTACAATTTTTATTATAATTCCTCTAATGATTAATAAATAATCACATATCTAATTTAATTAATAAATTAGACTTAAACATCGCTTTATTTAATTTACTTATTTTCTTTCATATTAAACAACTCATTTAATTTAATTAATTCATTAAATTAAATCTTCAAAGAATAAAATTTACCTTTGCTTTAATTTAATTATCAAACACACGTAACTAAATTATTATACCACACTTTCATAAATTATTTATTTTTCTCAATAAATAAATTATTTAAAATATTTATTTAATTCAATAAATATTTAAAATTAATTACAAAATTTATTTAATTCCTTCATAGTTAACTTAACTATTAAACCTCACTTTCCCAATATATGAATATATATTTCTCTTCACACCAGATCACATATTTCAACATATATAGCACATATATTTGCATACTCAAACTCAAAACATCTCATAATAAGAATTTTTAATTATTAAATTCCTATTTTAATAACTTATAAAAACTCGGGTTGTCACTGTTAACAACGGTGCCTACCCTACTGGTAGTTATCAATGGTGCCTACCCTATTGGTAGTTGAAAACAATGCCTACCCTGCTGGTCATGACAATGGTGCCTACCCTGTTGGTAGTTATCAAATGGTGTCTACCCTGCTGGTAGTTGACAATGGTGCCTACCCTGCTAGTAATTGACAACGGTGCCTACCCTACTGGTAGTTGACAACTTTGCCTACCCTGCTGGTAGTTAACAAAGGTGCCTACCCTGCTGGTAGTTGACAATGGTGCGTACCCTATTGGTAGTTGACAATGGTGCCTACCCTGTTGGTAGTTAACAATGGTGTTTACCCTGTTGGTAGTTGACAACGGTGCCTACCCTACTAGTAGTTAACAACGATGCCTACCCCGCTGGTAGTTGACAAGGGTTGATCACTGGATTGTCTTGATGCCTACTCGAATGGTAGTTTTCAACAGCAAAATTTTTTCTCCAGTCTGGGCATTTAATATACATATATATTTGACTCTACTGGGGATTCACGCTTAACTTTTTAATGGAGATGTGAGTTGATATAGCTCTATTGCACATGTGCAGACAATGCATGATGTGATGATCTTAGGAGTCTATTGTCCTAGGTTAATGCATATACTTAATTGAATTGACTAGATGCAGAAACATACCTCACCCTTTCTGAGGCGATTTGGAGTCTTTTAGCTGTTAGGTGCTTATACCCCATTTCCTTGTACTTTTTATTTGCGACCCAACTGAATTGATGATCTGGGTGCCGCTGACGTCCCTGGAGGGTGCGGCCCGTTCTTTCACTGCCCAGATTTGAAGTTTGGTGTAGAGGCCTCGACTTGTGAGGACTTAGCTCAGGTTGACATGTTTCATGGTCATGTAGATTTCATTCTCTAGACCTTTTTTCGTTGGGCTTCTGCTTTTGAGTTAAGGATTCTCTTAAGAATTTTCCCCTTCTTTTGTAGGGGCAAGCTTATGTCGCCATGATTGGGACAACCCGAGAATTTAGACGATTAATAAAATCTTAAATGATTAATTAAATGTTCAATAAGAAGACATAGACTGGTAAATAGAATATTGAATAAGAATTTTGTGAAGGATTTGTATGGATTTAAAATTTTTGTGAAGAACTTATAGGGTTAAGTGTATGAGTGTATATGGTTTTGTGTATTGTGAATATGTATGTACAGTATGTGGTTAAGGGTCAATTGTTGATCAGATAAGTTATATCATTGACAAACCCTAATGTTATAATACGAGCTTCAATGTTCAGTTAAGAAACCCTTATTCTAGATTTGAAAACCCTAATTTCAGTTTTGGGAATCCTAAACCCTAACCGGGAATTTCTAAACCCTAATTTGGGAACTCAAATGCTAAGTATTAAAACTTAAGCGTTAAAAGTTATGTGATATATGTGAAAAGATTAAATTACCCTTCGAATTATAGGGGAAATGACCAAAATACCCGTAGTAGGTGCGAAATTACCTAAATGCCCTTTTACTTAACTTTTAAGTAAAAGATATCAAAAATCTTGTGAGTAATCATCCAAGATTTTGCCATGTACTTATTATCTCACAAATCAGCCAAATCTTGCCACCTACACCACCCTTATTCATTGAATCAAAGATTTGGAAAGTTAAAAGTTAAGAAATATCTCACTTTATTTCCTAACATAGCCAAGACATTCTCTCTCTCTAACTTTCGAAATGTGGAGAGAAAATAAGTGATAAGTTAAGCCAAGAACAACCCTTAGCTCTCCAGGATCAGAATCAAAGAACAGAAATCAAAGATTGGGCATTAAAGGTATAAACCCTAACTTAAGCTAGATCCTTATGAGTTATGTAAACTATGTTTTTTGTTGTTTATATATGTGTTATAAGATGTTATTTAGTGATCTATTATGATACATCAGGGATCCATAACATCTAAGTGCAAGAAAATAAGAATTTGTGAAAACAGTCAAGAACCCTAATTTGAGGTCTGACAACCATATGTCAGAGCCTCTAGATCTCAATCTGTTAGATGTTAGGATGGCTAAGTGTATCATTGATATTCTATGCCATGAGGAGAGTAGAATGGAAGTGGAATCAAGTCTATACCATGTCTAGATCTCAAGTTATTAATGGTCAAGCATGGTTGACCAAGCACATAAATGAAAATCTAGAAAACCCAGATTTCCCAAAAATGTCTGACAAGGTTTTGCAGGCCTTATATCTTGCAGTTTTTAAGATTTTAGGCTATGAGAGGGAATTATTGATTTACTCTGACATATGGATTTTAGAAACATGACACTAGAACACCTAGATCATGACCAGAATCAAATATATTGTTGGTCAAAACTGGGTTGACCCATTGACTGGGAAAACTTTCTAGAAAACCCATAATCTTCAAGAACAAGTTTCTGACATCAGTTTGACTAGTTCAGATCTTGCTTCTATGATGTTGTTAAGCTACAAAAGTGTATTACTTTTGTACCTTTACATACATACTACATAAGTGTGACATTTTAACACACAATCAAAGTCCAGAATCCAATTTATTAAGGTTCAAAAAGGGACCCTTGACACTGTCTGAGTGTCTGGGCAACCCAGAAACTCAAGAACAGCTCTGACATAATTTTTGATGGCTTATAACTTCTTGTTATATATTAGTTTGACCCTGAACTTTGTTTGTGCTTGTAGTATTACATCAATACTACACAGCTAGTAAACTTTCATGCCTAGAAAACATCATGAACATAGAATTAGAAGTGGTCAAAGTAGGTACCTTGATACTGACTTTGAATGTTCTTGAGGGCTCAAGAACACCTAGAGCGACAATTTTGTCTCGATAAGCCCTTTTAGCAACAGTTTTATTAAAAATGAATTATTTAATTAAAATAATTATAATAAAATGGAAAATAATTATGAAAAATTCATAATTAATTTATAAAAATTATTTTAAGGTATAAAAATTAACTTTTAATAATTTGAGATATATTTTATTAATATTTTAATATTAATGATATTTAATTTATTTAATAATTATATTAAATAAATTACTTAAAAATTATTTTAATATTTTAAAATCATTTGAAAATATATTTAAGTGTTTGAAAATATTTTAAGTTATTTTGAATGACTTTTAATATTTTGGGATGAATTTCATTAATAATTTAATATTAATGATAATAAATTTATTTAATAGTTATATTAAATAAATTATGAAAAAATAGTTTTAATACTTTAAAAATATTTGAAGTTATAAAACATAACTTTTAAGATTTTGACATGAAATACATTAATATTTTAATATTAATGGTAGTTATTTAATAATGGTTTTAAATGTTTTAAAATCATTTAAAGATGATATTAAGGTATTAAAATACTTTGAGTTATAATAAATAACTTTCAATATTGGGATATGTATTTCATTAATATTTGAAATTTATTAAATATTAATGAAAATGGACTTATTTGGTATTTAAATTATTTAAAAATGATATTAATGATTGAAAAATTATTATAAATGATAATAATTATCTAAAAATTATTATGAGCTTTTGAAAAATGTTATGATTAATAATTAAATTATTTAAAATAATATTGAAGCATTTAAGTAGAGTTTTATTGAAAATAGACTCGATATTATCTGATTGGATAATCAGGATATCGAAATAGTACCGAACTCAACTCAGACTGAAATAGTTTGACTTGATACCAGGTCTTATGTGTTTTAGTGATTGTTAAGAATATGTGCATATGTGTTTAAGTTATATTATGATTATATATAACAGTGTTATATGTGATGATATTATTCTAATTTAGAGATCGATATTATTAATATTAGATCTTTCAGATAAAGCTAAAATAGGTTGCGTAACAGTAATCGACGGTACTGTGACACCCCCAAATTCGGGTACTCCATTCCTATAGAATTTGGTGCTCACTATCCAAAACTATTACATCTAACTACCCATAATAAGGATAAAGACATAATTTAAATAACTTAAATAATAATCTTTCTCATTAAAGGGTTACATCAACTTAAACACAATCCCAGGTAATCTAACCTTAAATTATTACATAAGTCTGCGGAATACATCACAATTTAACATAAGTCTTACAACATGATTCATTTAAATAAATTCAAATTAGTCTTCAACACTTGGACATCTTGCCTTTTCCTTTGCTAGAAGATGACTCATCGACTTTCTCAACTTTAGCTGCAGTGTTAATTACAAGAGTGGGAAAACAATCGCTCACTGATATAAAGAATAATAATAATAATAATAATAATAACAACATGAGTTTGGACAACGAATGCTAAATAATGGTGAACTTGTTCTGCGAATAAAAAATTGAAAACAAGTTTGAGTTTAATATTTGAGGGTCTTAAGACCACGAACTATGTCTCCGGTAATTAGGCATTATTACCTCAACCTTAACAGTCATTTAGACTATACAGACCCTTCTTTATGTACTTAGGGGGATCAACCCTTTGTACCATGTATTGTGCACAAACATCTGAACGTTACACATACACAATCCTCTATATTAGGGTTGTTCATCTCAGTTTGACTTTAGGATTTTCGCACTAAAGAAAATTTAGCTCGGAACTAGCTTATTAGTGGTTCTAGAATTTTAGAACACTATTTATTTATAGATTAGTTCAATCAATAAGAGTTTTCTTGCAATTTAAAGGTTCAACACAATAATATAGAATTAAACAAGGTTATTTAAGTAAAAGATTAAATACCAACAATATATATTTGAATAGACATGGTATATATGCAAAGTATTACATCCAAAAGAGTTGGGAAAACCTCATTTGAAACAATAAATTTAAACAGTATATGCTTTGACTAGCAATAACAAGAATTAGGAAAATGGAACTCGCTCGATGTAACAAATTAGATTACAAGAGCTTGTACAATCATACACAAGATAGAATCAGTAGGCTTGCTCAACTTTATTATAAGATTTAGGAACTTGTACAATGATAAATTAAGAATAGAAAACTTGCTTGACATCAAAAGATAACGTAGTTATGAAACTTGTATTCATTATAAAGAGAATGAAGTTAAGGAACTTGCCTCGTGTGTAAGCTACACAAGTATAATAATGTTCGCCAATTACCCTACACATACCATTGAAATCGCAATACCAATTAGTTGTATCATCAGTAGCTTTATAGGTTCAACACACAATTTAAGCCATAACCTTTAACTTAATGTCTAATCATGTTGATTAACCACCCTTACAAATCTGAAATCTCACTATCGCTTAATATAAGCTTTATCATTCACTCTTAACTCTTGTAAACATCAACTTTTATTCATTACATAACTTGTTCAAGTGATTATTTAAAATCTTTACTTTTTGGTATCACCACACATAACAATCTATAATTATATCTTATATTATGATTTAACATCTTTATCATGCATACCATACTAGATTAGATCCTTATATTATAATCTATAATTAATCGAACTCATTTGCACATCGAATAGAAGCACACAGCGCAGATGCTGTGACCCCAAGCCTTACATCGACGCAATGCTACCGGGTGCGGGATCTCGAAAGATCATCAGACACAATGTGCCATTTACGCCTTATAATGCAAAGGCAATTGCTACCAAAGACGCTGTGTAAAATGACTACCAGCTAGACTTCAACCCTGTTTTGCACCAACACTCTAATTTATCCCAATTTCCATAGAAATTCACCAAACCCACAACTAAAATTTTTTAATAACATCAATAAGCATGTAATTCATAATTCTATCCACAAAAACATTATATATAATTAATTTTGAAGGATCAAAATCATATTTTTCAAATTTCTTCGTATTTTAACATTTTTAGCGAATTTGATTGCCAAATCTTTGTTTCTTAACCAATTGACACCATTCAAACTACATTGTTTTCGTTTCTTGATATACTAACACAATATACACTCAATTTGCAGATTCTATCAAGTATTAGACATCAAATTTTGGACTTACTTAAGCCATTTTCATACCTATATAACACTGATATTGAAATCTTGTTATTCAACCCAATTTTCACGAATTTGATAACCAAATATTACTTATATGTGATAATTAATAGATTCTACAAACCATATGCATATATACAACAATTCAATGTAACTTCCAATTCACAGAGAATAATCACTAAGAACCCAAAACATGGAAATTAGGAGTAAAATATACCTTTAATCCTTGATTGTATGTTAGCAAAAGATGGTGACAAGGTTTAGCAATCCTTCTCCTTCCTCTTAAAAATCTCAGAGAATTCTCTCTAAAACCACTATGTTTCTCTCTTCGTCTCCAAACTCTTTATTCTTTAGCTTTTAGGAGAAACACACGTAAATTATAAACTGATAATGGCCTTTCTCTCCCCCACATATTCTTCAGGTAAGAACCCCAAAAGCTACGTTAGTTAAATTAAGCCAAAGGCCAGAGCCTTGTTTGGCTATACTTAATTTAGTTTTCTAATTTATTTTGATAACATTTTATATTATATAATTTTACTTGTCACACCTTTATTTAATTTATTTTATGTTCTTACAATTATAATTTTTATTATAATTATACTTATGCTTAATAAATTATTACATATCTAATTTAGTTAGTAAATTAAACTAGAACAACATTTAATTTAATTTAATTATTTTCTTAAATATCAAACAATTTATTCAATTTAATTATTTCATTAAATTAAATCTTTAAATAATACAATTACCATTCATTAATTTAGTTAATATACACACCTAACTAAAATTATAGCTCCACCAATTCATTAAATATTTATTTATCTCAATAAATAAATTATTTAAAATATTTATTTAATTCAATAAATATTTAAATTTAATTAAAAAAATTCTCGATCGTTACATCATTCCATCCTTAAAAGAATTTTATCCCCAGAATCACGATTCGATAAATTCATTCATTACATTCTTCCCTCCTCAACATGATTCTGTCCTCAGAATCGCTATACAAGATCAAGCAAATAACTGAGGATAATTTTTCATCATAACATCTTCAAGTTCCCACGTAGCTTCTTTAACATTATGGTTTCTCCAGATTACCTTAACAGAAGGTATCACTTTATTCCTTAGTACTTGCTCTTTCCTGTCAATAATTTGAACAAAGACTTCTTCATATGACAAGTCTTTCTCAGACTGTAATGGCTCATATTCTATAACATGCTTATATGGCCTTAATACCGAGATATAGAAAATATTATGAATATGTTCTAGTTCCGGAGGTAAAGCTACCTCGTACGCCACTTCACCAACTCGTCAAAGCACTTCAAAAGGTCCTATAAACCTAGGGCTTAATTTTTCCTTTTTGCCAAATCGAATTTTTCCCTTCCAGGGAGACACTTTTCAGAAAATAAAACTACCGACATCAAATTCCCGATTTTGTCAGTTTTGATCGACATATTTCTTCTGTATATCTTGTGTAGCTATCAATCTTGTTCGAATCTCCTTGATGATCTCGACTGTTTGTTGCACCAATTCTGGACCCAATAGTTGATGTTCATCAACCTCATCCCAGCATAACGGAGTTCTGCATTTTCTGTCGTACAACGCTTCGTAAGGTGGCATGCCAATACTCGCGTGATAACCATTATTATAGGCAAAACTCAACCAATGGTAAATGATCATCCCAATTTCTCTTGAAATCTATAATACATGCTCTGAGCATATCCTCCAATGTCTGGATTGTCCTCTCACTTTGTCTGTCGGTTTGAGGATGATACGCTGTGCTCATTCTCAACTGCGTTCCCAAGCATTCGTGTAGTTGTTTCCAAAAATTTAATGTGAAACGTGGATCTCTGTATGATACAATGGACACCGGTACACCATATCTTGAAACAATTTCCTTTACGTACAGTTTTGCCAACCGATCTAGGTTAAATCTAATCTTGATTGGCAAAAAGTGTGTCGACTTCTTCAATCGATCGACAATCACCCAGATTACGTCGTAACCTTGCAGAGTCGTTGGAAGGCCTACCCCAAAATCCATTGTGATATACTCCCATTTCCATTACGGTATCTCTAACAGTTACAACAATCCGCTTGGCCTTTGGTGTTCAGCTTTAACTTTCTGACACGTTAAGCATTTTGCCACACACTTAGCCATGTCTTTTTTCATATCCGGCCACCAAAAATGATGTCTAAGATCTTGGTACATTTTCATACTTCCAGGGTGAATCGAATATCGTGAGTTATGGGCCTCGCTTAAAATTTCCTCTTTAACTTCCAATACTGGCGGAACCCAAATTCTCCCTTCGAATTGAAGTAACCCTTCCGGATCAACTTTAAATTTGTTTTCCTCACCTTTAGACACTTTTCTTCTTATCTCCTCACAGTTCTCATCTGGAAGTTGCGCATTTTTCACCTTATCTACCAACGTTAAACTGTTTCCCACCTGGAAAAAATTTTCGTCTAATTTTGTCTGATATTTAATTTCCAACTCCATCTTTGCCATTTCTGACACTAGCTTTCCTTGAGCAGTCAACACCATTAATTTCTCTTGTCCCTTTCTACTTAAAGCATCAGCAACAACATTCGCCTTTCCGGGATGATAGAAAATCTCACAGTCATAGTCTTTAATCAACTCCAAATATCTTCTTTGACGCATATTCAAGTCTTTCTGTGTAAAGATATACTTCAAACTTTTATGGTCTGTATATATCTCACAACTTTCTCCATAAAGATAATGTCTCCAAATTTTTAGAGAAAACACCACTGCAGCCAACTCTAAGTCATGATTCGGATACCCTTTCTCATAATCTTTCAATTGACGTGATGCATACATAATAACTTTGCCGTTTTGCATAAGCACATAGCCTAGTCCTTTATGCGATGCGTCACTATACACCACAAAATTCCCTATATCATCAGGCAATGATAACACATGTGATGAACTCAATCTCTTCTTTAATTCTCGAAAACTTTCCTCACACTTTTCCGTTCAAACAAACTTAATCGCCTTCCTAGTTAAATTTGTCAACGAAGTTGCTATCTTGGAAAAGTCTTGAATAAAATGCCTATAGTAACCTGCCAATCCCAAGAAATTCTTACTTCTGACGGCGTCTTCGGCTGATCCTAGTTTATTACAACTTCCACTTTTGATGGATCTAACAAAATTTTGTCCTTATCAATAACGTTCCCGAGAAACTTTAAACGTTCCAACCAAAACTCACATTTTGAGAATTTTGCATACAACTTCTCTTTTCTCAATATCTCTAACGTCACTCTTAAGTGTTCAACACGTTTCTCTTTGTTCTTGGAATACACCAATATATCATCAATAAACACCACCACAAATTTATCTAAGAATGGTTTAAACACCCTGCTCATCAATTCCATTAACGCTGCACGTGCGTTGGTTAAACCAAATGATATAACCAGAAACACCCTGCTCATCAATTGCATTTCTGAGTTTTGAATGCCGTCTTCGGTACATCCTCTCGCCTCACCTTTAACTGATGATAACCACTCCTTAAGTCTATCTTTGAAAAATATCTTGCCCCCCTCAGTTGATCAAAAAAGTCATCGATTCTTGGTAATGGATACTTATTTTTTATCGTGACCTTATTCAATTCTCGGTAGTCAATGCAGAGCCGCATCGATCCATCTTTCTTCTTAACAAACAACACCAGTGCTGCCCATGGCGATACACTCGGTTGGATATACTTCTTATTGAGTAATTCTTGCAACTGCACCATCAACTCTTTCATTTCTATTGGGGCCATTTTATATGGAGCTTTAGATATCAGGGTCATTCTTGGTAGTAAGTCAATCACGAACTCGATTTCTTGATCCGGCGGAAGTCCCGGCAAATCGTTTGGAAATACGTCTGCAAAATCCCTTATTACCGATATCTCTTCTAACTTCGCACTCTTCTTTTGTGTATCGACTATGTAGGCTAAGTATCCTACACATCATTGTCTCAACAACTTCTTAGCTTGCATCACCGTCAGAGAACTTGCTTGTCGAGGTGACTTAGTGCCATAAAACACTATCTTTGATGGAGTCATAAGGTTAACACATTTCCTTTGGCAATTAGTTACTGCTCCATAATTGAATAACCAATCCATTCCCAATATGACATCAAATTCCCCAAGTTTAATTGGTATTAAATCTACCATCATCTTGTAACCCTTAATAACCCCTCTAAAATTATTATATATGAATCTAACAGGAATCACCTCCCTATTCGCAATTTTTATTCTTAAAGGGAAATCTAATTCTTCTTGAGGCAAATCTAAGTTCTGAGCAAATTCATTGGATATAAATGAATAAGTAGCACCCGAATCAAATAGCACATAAGCATTAATACCATTAATTGGAATGATACCTGACACCACATCCTTAGACTACACAACATCCTGCACAGTCATATTGAAAGTCTTCGCAGTAGGTCGGCTTGATTGTGCTGGTCCAGTGATAGTTAAAGCACCACCACTGTTGTTTCCCTTTCCTCTACTTGCACTTCCTGCTGTCTTTTTAGGATAATCACGAGCTATGTGATCCTTTGAACTGCAGGTGAAACATGCTCCTTTCTTTGGGCTAAAATAGTTTGGTGCAATGTGTCCCTTCTGGCCTCAATTAAAGCACACCCTCTTACCCTTCAAACACACCCCAGTGTGGTTCTTTCCGCAAATAGCACAAGCTTCAAACTTTTTCTTTTGTTGACTTCCTTGTTGTCCTCCCGTATTCGAATTCTCGCTCCACTTCCTCTTTTGATTGTTACCTCCACTATTGCTTCCACCAGCCTTGTTCTCATTCTCATTCTTTCTTTTCTTCTGTTCTTGATTGTACTTGGTTAAGGCATTGCTTCCACCCTCCGCGATAATTGCCTTTTCCAGTATAGCCGCAAATGTGTTTAATTGGAACATTGAAACCTTACAATAAAGCCAGGGGTTCAACCCTTGTTCGAAACTTCTTGCCTTTCGCTCGTCGGTATTAACTTGATAAGTGGCAAACCTTGCCAACTCATTAAACTTCGCAGCAAATTCTGGCACAGTCATGGTTCCTTATTTTAGCTCCAAAAATTGAACCTCCAACTGATTCCAAGAACTCACTGGAAAGTACATCTCGAAAAACATCTCTTTAAACCTATCCCACGCTATTATTCCCTGTCCCCCAAGAACCTTATTTGCCTGCCACCAATAGCTGGCTTCAGACTTCAACATGAACGTTGCAAAAGCGGTCTTCTGATCCTTGTTGAGTCTGGCAACGTTGAGCACCTTCTCCATTTCCATGATCCAGGTTTGGGCTTCAACTGGATTTATAGACCCTTAAAACTCTGGCGGTCCAACCACTTTAAAGTCCTTGAAGGTCGTGACTTGGTCTTGCGGTTGATTCGCAAGTGCTCCCGTTAACAAATTCACCAACTATTGTATCGGGTTAGCGTTGACCTCGTTATTATTGTTAGTAGACCCCTTAGGAGGTGGTTGTTGGCGTGGTTGTCTTCTTCTAGGAGGCATTTTCTATTAAAATATACGCTTATTAGCTCATTACTCAACTTCTTGAATATTTGTAGTTTAACTTAAACATTCTAAGATTGAAGCTATAACACATAACATTTCAGTAAACTTTGATATTTTTATTCATTCATAATCATAATAAGGATAGCATCTCTGCTATCAACAACCATTTTCCTGAACTAAACAAGTTTCGCGATTACATACTTATACTACCCCTTTATTTATCTCAAAATAAGGGATTTATAATTTATTTAATCACATACTTAACCACATATTATTATTATTATTCTTGTTCTTTCTATCTTGGCATATTAAGGCGTCGAGAGGCTTCTTTACGTTCTTCCTCCATAATACGATATACTGTCCTACGATCCATCACGAACCATGACAAGTCTTCAAACTGAGGTGGGTAATAAAAGACTCGATCCTGGGCCCTATCAATCGTAAAATGAAAGGCATGATCCATTTCTTTCATCTTAGCCTTCTTCATTTGAACCTTGGCTTCCGCACAGTCTTCACGCTGAGTAGCCTTTATCCAAGCATCCTCTGCTCTCGCACGTTTGGCTGATTCCTTCTTCAAGTCATCTTTCAGCTTTTCCACTTCAGTTTTTATCTTCTCGTTCTCAGCCAACAGCTCCTCTTGATGTCCCTCTGTGTGAACTAGGTTCCACTCTGTGTTCCCAAGGCGTGAATCGAGTTCTTGAATCTCGACATCCTTCTGCTCTATAGTAGCTTGACGCATCTCAGCTAACTCCTTTAGCTCCTCAACCTTATCCTATAATTCTATGTTTCGATCATACAGCGCATCATACATCTCAGCTGATATGGAGTTTGGTGGAAACTCCACAGGATCCTCTTCATCATCCTCCTCCTCTATCTCCTCAGAGTTCTCCTCCTTAGGATCAGATACAGGCTCCCTCTGGATTAACTGTTCTCGCACAACGTGGATATCTTGGGGTATCACTTCCCTAGCTGGACTGGATCCTCCATCATTAGACATCCTGACAACAAAATACTTTTAAGTTTTATTTATTATATGACATCATTCGATACTCGCGAGCACATAAGTTATTAACACATAACACATAATGTCTTTTATTGTTTAGCTTCAATGGATGCCTTAATCCATTCTTTAAAACTCGATAAGAGTTTGACACCACTATGTTTTTTGTCTCCTTAAAGGTTGCTTCCTTAAAGGTTGTTTCCTAAGGTTTCCCACCTAAGGTTCATAACCTAAGGCTTTGATACCAACCTGTGACACCCCCCAATCCGGGTACTCCATTCCCACAGAATTTTGTGCTCACTATCCAAAACTATTACATCTAACTACCCATAATAAAGGATAAAGGCATAATTTAAATAACTTAAACAATAATCTTTCCCATTAAAGGGTTACATCAACTTAAAACAATCCCAGGTAATCTAACCTTAAATTATTACACAAGAATGTGGAATACATCACAATTTAACATAAGTCTTATAACATGATTCATTTAAATAAATTCAAATAAGTCTTTAACACTTGGACATCATTCCCTTTCCTTTGCTAGAAGATGGTTCATCGACTTTCTCAACTTTAGTTGCAGTGTTAATTTCCAGAGTGAGCAAACAATCGCTCACTCACATAAAGAATAATAATAACAACATTAGTTTGGACAACGAATGTTGAATAATGGTGAACTTGTTCTATGAATCAAAAATAAAAATTAAGTTCTAGTTTAATATATGAGGGTCTTAAGACCACGAACTATGTCCACGGTAATTAGGTATTATTACCTCAACCTTAACAGTCATTTAGACTATACAGACCCTTCTTTACGTACTTAGGGGGATTAGCACTTTGTACCATGTATTGTGTATAAACATCTAAACGTTACACATACATAATCCCATATATTAGGGTTGTTCATCTCAGTTTAACTTTAGGATTTCCGCACTAAAGAAAGTTTAGCTCGGAACTAGCTTATCAGTGGTTCTAGAATTTTAGAACACTATTTATTTATAGATTAGTTCAATCAATAAGAGTTTGCTTGCTATTTGAAGGTTCAACACAATAATATAGAATTGAACAAGGTTATTTAAGTCAAAGATTGAATAACAACAATATACCTTTGAATAAACATGGTATATATGCAAAGTACTACATCCAAAAGAGTTAGGAAAACCTCATTTGAAATAATGAATTTAAACAGTATATCCTTTGACTAGCAATAACAAGAACTAGGAAAGTGGAACTCGCTTGATGTAACGAATTAGATTACAAGAGCTTGTACAATTATACACAAGATAGAATCAATAGGCTTTCTTAACTTTATTATAAGATTTAGGAACTTGCACAATGATAAATTAGGAATAGAAAGCTTGCTTGACATCAAATGATAACGTAGTTATGAAACTTGCATCCATTATAAAGAGAATGAAGTTAGGGAACTTGCCTCGTGTGTAAGCTACACAAGTATAATAACATTCGCCAATTACCCTACACATACCATTGAAATCGTAATACCAATTAGTTGTATCATCATTAGCTTTATAGGTTCAACCCACCATTTAAGCCATAACCTTTAACTTAATGTCTAATCATGTTAGTTAACCATTGTGATGCCCCCAAAATAGGTACGCATCACCCATCTTGAGTCACCAAATACATGGTACAAAATTCAAATACAACTTAATAATACAATTGTCGTGTAAAATACGACAAAACATAAACTAAGAGTTTTAATAAGAATATTGTCATCTAGACAATATCCACACTCAATTGAGTCCTCATTACATTTATTGTCACACTATTTAACAAAATAGTGAGGACTACTAATGCTATCATCTGGACCATCACTCCATTCCCCGACTCGTCCCAGCTATATTCTCATTTCCTAAAGAGAACAGTGAAAGAAAGGGTGAGCTCAACTAGCCCAGTAAGAAATATTATGACTAAGATAATGCAAAATAAATTATCCTTAGCCTTCAACAGTATAACAACTGATATAATATAATAGACAACAAGTTTTAGATTAAAAACTACAGCGAAATAAGCAATCCATTAGAAGAGTTAAGTAGAGCATTAAATCTACTATCTTCTATGATTTAAAAAGTTTGTCATCAACTTTATCGCTGAGACTCAGCTTAATAAATAAAATCAAATCATCCCTGTACCACGGCCAAGGATATTCATGTAATCATCAATGGTCATGATTATACTGAATAATCCTTGGTTATAATCATACCAACAACTATCCGTCAATGAACTACAGGCCAATGAGAACTTTCACCACATCATTCGTCACATTACGGTCATGATTATACCAAATAATCTCTGGTCATAATCATACCAAGTCCATCTATGCACGTAAAAAAAAGCCACATCACAATATAAGCATGAAGATGATGACAATGACATAATAATTCAATAAAAACAAGTTCAAGGATAAATTTTAAAGATTTATAAATTAATTTATCTAGGAACCAATAACGTCCAAATTGTCAATATGATACTTCTTTGTGGAGTAAAATTCAAGAATGCTCAGAAGAATATTTCCATGAAAAGATACTGGATGAAGCGTAAATATTCAAGATATTCTACTAATTTCATGAAGTATAGAAGCCAAAACTTTAACCAACTGAGTATAATAGAATATATGAAACTATAAATGGATTTTACCCATACATACGGTAATCCACGTGAGCGCATCATTTCCAATTTAATAAGTAATAATAAAGAATGGAATAACAGAAGAATTCACCATGCATGCGATAGACCGCACAGACATGTTATTCCCAATAGAATAATAAAGAATGGAACCAGGTCATGCGTAATCCGCACAGACAGGATATTCCAACAGAATAATAAAGAATGGAACCAGGTCATGCGTAATCCGCACAAAGAGGATATTCCAACAAAATAATAAAGAATGGAATAACAACAAAATTCACCAGGCATGCAATAGACCGCACAGACATATTATTCCAACAGAATAATAAAGAATGGAATAACAAAAGAATTTCACCATGTATGCGATACTTCGTATAGACAGGTTATTCCAACATAATAATAAAGAATGGAATAATAACCCTTACAAGTATTGAAAGAAAATAACTCTCTTCATGAATACGAAAGAATAATACCCCTTACTTTAGAAAAAAACTGGATACTGGAATAGTGAGGTAGCAGACTTCTCTCCTTCTTTCTCTCTATAATTTCTCTCTATAATAATTACTCTATAGCTTTAGTGAATTGGTGAGAAATGAAGGAAGAATGAGCTTCTATTTATAGGAAAATATAGTTTCGATAATTGTACGTTTTGGGGCTCAAAATATTACAGTATAATACCTTCCTCTTTTTCTTCATTTTTAATTTAGTCATACAAGTATTATCAAACTTGCACCACCTCCCCTAATAGTAAATAATGTGAATCAATAGTTCAATCATGTGAATCAATAGTTATAATCATGTGAAAATATGAATTACAGCATAGTACCTTCAACTATACCTCCATTTTTAACTTAGTCATGCAAGTATAATTAATCTTGCACCATCTCCCCTAATAGTACAAGAATGTGAATCAATAGTACACACATGTGAACAAATAGTTATAATCATGTGAATTAATTGCAATTAATTGCTCATTTATCCGGTTAAATACCCGATTGGTCAATATAACCTCCAGACATCAATTATTATCGAAATAAATGTCAATTTTCACTAACACTAATAATTCCAACACTGTGGAACTATCAATTTTATCTTTAATCAACACGAACTTATTCATCATTAATATTATAATTCACAATATTTAACAACCAGGTCATTCCCGGGAAAGAGGGGGCTTTCCGATAAGGATTTCTCCTTATTGGCGCGTAATTAGGTGACCAAACCTCTCCTTGATAGAACTTCTAGACATTGTAAATATTGCAAATAATAATATGAATAACTTTGTCATCTCAATTATTGATTTAATAATATAACATATTATACAGATGATACTGTGATAATAATTGAATCAATAATATAGAGAGATATGATCACGTTAAATTACGATGTAATAATTGAGTATAACCGAGTGACTTCTCACGTAAGCATCAATAATCAATACCGTGTTTTACTATGCAACCACGCCAGATTCTTCATTACTTTTACTACCGGGAGTTCAACAGTTTTAACGAAGAACACTTTTCGCTAGTTATTTTTATAAAAGATAATTACATCGCTTTTCTAACTACGATAATACTTCCAGTTTATGGGGTCCACCAATGATTGTGCCGTCGTATGAATATTCCCTGTTAAAACGAATATTCCCCGACCAATCGAATATTATATAATCACTTGCTTACTTTGCAAAATTTGCAAATATTACCCACAACTATAACATTATTTCAAATCCACACCATAATATTCAAAAATATATTTCGAGAAAATTATTCTTTATTCATAAAAGTTTGGGTCTTACAACCTCTCCTTCTTATGAAATTTTATCCTCGAAATTAGGGTACGTACCTGGTATATCGAAGAGGTGAGGATATCTTGACTTTATCTCAGATTCTAACTCCCATGTCATTTCTTCCACATCGTGGTTTCTCAACAAAACTTTGACTTGAGGTATAACCTTGGAGCATAGAATATGATCCTTCTTATCCAAGATTTTAACAGGTAACTCTTCATATGTTAAATCTTCCTCTATCTCATCTGGTTCTAATTCAATAATGTGGTTCGGGTCTTTCACATATTTACGTAACAAAGAAATGTGAAAAACATTATGAATATGAGACATACTTGGCTGTAAGGCGAGTTTATAGGCCATAGTTCCTACTCGATCGAGGATTAAAAATGGGCCAATGAATCGAGGATTGAGCTTTCCTCTCTTTCCAAATCTCGTAACTCCTTTACATGGAGCAACACGTAACAACATATGATCTCCAATATTGAATTCCACGTCCTTTCGATGAAGATCAGCATAACTCTTTTGTCGATCTTGTGATGTTTTTATACGTTGTCGGATTGTTTGAATCTTTTCCGTAGTCATACGTACCAACTCCGGTCCTAACAACATTGCCTCACCCACCTCATCCCAGCATACTGGAGAACGACACTTTCTTCCATATAACGCCTCAAATGGAGCCATGCCAATACTTGCTTGATAACTATTATTGTAGGAAAACTCCACCAATGGTAAGAACTTGTCCCAACTTCCCTTGAAGTCAAGGACACAGAGTCTTAATAAATCTTCAAGAGTTTGAATAGTTCTTTCCGACTGCCCATCCGTTTGAGGATGATATGCCGAACTAAATCGTAAATCCGTGCCCATAGTTTTTGCAAACTAACCCAAAATCTTGAAGTGAATCTTGGGTCTCGATCAGAAACTATGGATACTGGCATACCATGCAATCTTACAATCTCATTTATGTACATACTAGAAAGACGTTCAAGTGTATAAGTTGCTCGTATCGGTAAGAAATGAGCAGACTTGGTCAATCTATCAACAATGACCCAAATCGCATCTATGCGTTGAGAAACCTTGGGAAAACCAGTAACGAAATCCATGGTAATATGCTCCCACTTCCATTCTGGAATTTCAAGTGGTTGAAATGGACCTTTTGGCACTTGATGTTCCACCTTGACTCGTTGACAAGTTAGACACCTTGAGATAAACCCCGCTATCTCTCTCTTCATATTGCTCCACAAAAATATATGTCAAAGATCACGATACATTTTGGTACTCCCAGGATGTATTGCAAACGGTGTGTTGTGCGCCTCCATCATGATTTTATACTTCAAGTCAGAATCGTTAGGAACACAAAGTCTGGAGTTTACTTGAAGTATTCCTTCTTCATCGATTCTTGCTTCCTGGATAGCACCTTCTTGTACTTTCTTCCTCATACGCATCAGCTCCAGGTCTGTAGCTTGAGCAGCTTTAACTTTATCAATTAAAGTCGGTTCTACTCGTTTATTCGCAATCATCACGTGGGTCCCTAGAGTCTTTAACTCTATTTCCATCTTTGTAAGTCATACAAAATGGGTCTTTACGTTGACAATATCGCACTCGTACCCGCATATGATCTTCTACTCAATGCGTCAGCTACTACGTTCGCTTTTCCTGGATGGTATTGGATGGTATGATCATAATCTTTTAACAACTCAAGCCATCGTCGTTGCCGCATGTTGAGTTCCTTTTGAGTGAAGAAATATTTGAGACTTTTATGATCCGTATAGATCTCCACCTTCTCTCCATACAGGTAATGCCTCCAAATCTTAAGCACACAAACGACTGCTGCCAACTCTAGATCATGAGTAGGATAATTCCTCTCATATTCTTTGAGTTGTCGTGATGCATAGGCTATAACTTTCCCATTTTGCATGAGAACACATCCTAAACCTTTGCCTGAAGCATCACTGTAGATGACAAATCCCTCCGAGCCAGATGGTATTGTCAAAATAGGTGCTGAAATGAGTCTCCTCTTGAGTTCTTGAAAACTCTTCTCACATTCCTCGCTCCAACCGAACTTTGTATCTTTTCGAATCAGCTGAGTTAATGGAGTAGCGATTCGAGAAAATCCTTCCACGAATCTTTGATAATAACTAGCTAAGCCGAGAAAGCTACGTACTTCGGTCACTGGCTTTGGTTGCTCCCAGCTTTGAATTGCTTAAATATTCGCTGGGTCAACAGATATTCCATAATTTGATATCATGTGCCCAAGGAATGCAACTTTCTCAAGCTAGAACTCACATTTCTTCAACTTGACATAAAGCTTGTTTTCACGAAGCTTTTGAAGTATCAGCCTCAAGTGTTGCTCATAGTCTTCACGGGTTTTGGAGTATATGAGGATGTCATCAATAAAGACGACCACAAAGTGATCCAAATATTCCTTGAATACTCGATTCATCATGTCCATGAAGGCATCAGGAGCATTAGTCAATCCAAAAGACATGACTAGTAATTCATAATGCCCGTACCGAGTTCTGAAAGCAGTCTTTGGAATATCATCAGTTTTAATCTTCAATTGATGATATCCGGAACGAAGATCAATCTTTTAAAAGAATTTGGCTCCTTGTAACTGGTCAAACAGGTCATCAATGCGAGGCAATGGGTACCTATTTTTGATGGTGACATTATTCAACTCCCGATAATCAATACAAAGTCGTATACTTCCATCTTTCTTCTTCACGAATAGAACAGGAGCACCCCAAGGAGATGTACTAGGACGAATGAAACCGATGTCTAACAATTCCTGTAGTTGGGTTTTTAACTCCTGAAGTTCAATAGGAGCCATTCGATATGGGGCTTTGGAAATGGGTTTTGTACCAGATTTAAGGTCTATACAAAATTTAATTTCACGCTCTGGGGGTAGGCCAGGAAGTTCTTCAGGGAATACATCAGGAAATTTATTAACAATAGAAATATCATTCAAATCCGACGTATTTTTATTTAAATCCTTGACATGGGCTAAGAAAGCTTCACAACCATTTTTCAATAAACGAATAGCTTTATGGCTTGATATGACAGTGATTAATTTTAGTGGTTTGGTTGCTTGAATTCGCATAATAGGTTGGTTAGGAATGTGAAAGCTAACAACCTTACAAAAATAATCAATTTTAGCATGATGAGTAGTTAACCAATCAATCCCTAAAATCACATCAAATGCAAGTATTTTCAAAGAAATAAGATCGACAGGTAACATGCGGTTACCGATTTGAATCAAACAATACTTATAAACAGTGGATGTAATGAAGGTTTCTCCCAACGGAGTTTCAACCGATAAGTCAAAGTCTAATTTCTCTGGAGTCAAATTTAAACGTTGAGCGCAAGTAGGAGAAATAAAAGAATGGGTAGAACCAGTATCAAATAAGGTATATACTTCGCTAGAGTTTATGATTAGCTTACCCGTGATCACCTCGTTCGGATTCCTCGCTTTTTGGGAGGTTACGACAAACGCTCTCCCTTGAACTACCGATTTGTCTTGTCTGGGACGGCCTTTGATGCCTCCATCTCAGCTGGACTTGAATTTGGTGCATGAAAAAATTGGGCTAGGTGACCTTCTCTTCCACAATTGTAACATGCTTTGGACTGCATCACGCAGTTTGGACTTATATGTCCCTCCCCTCCACATTTGTAACATACGACCAGTGGTCGTTCTCCTTCCTTAACAACAGGTGCTGGTGCTGACTGAAAGTAGTATGCACACAAGCCAATCATGTTTGATGATAAAGCATATACTTTGTAACAATCTTATTCATTTATTAATAAAAAGTATTAATTTATTAAAGGCTTTTAATTATCTATATGATGTTATTTTATAATATGTGATAAAACCATAGTTTTAAGCAATACTTTTAGAATAATGATGATGATCATTCTAATGAGATCTAGATTCTTAGAAAGCTTAAAACTAAAATAGTTCCCAATCGTTGGATTACTAAATTGGGGATTGGTGAATTCGGATAGATTGGTACATACGTTGTTTGCTCATTGGATGAGGATGATTAATCTCATGATCATTTGTGTGGAGACACTAAAGCAAGTATGTAGGTACTTATTAGAGAATAAGTTCACTGAACATGGCTCGCAAAGGAATACCTAATGGAGTTTTACTTGCCTGTCAATAGGAATTCCTGTAGTGATAGTAGTACAAGTGATCCTTGGACTTGAGATCATAATAGTATCTTATGTATGATGAGTTATACTTCGACTTATTCCTTAAGACCCTTAGGGTATATCAAAGGGTATGCTTGGGTATAAAAAGTTGTACATGGAGATAATGTATGATCAATAAAGAATCTACCGCTTCTAGTAAAAGAAGAGAAATGTCCTATGTGATTTGATAAATGACAACCCAGTAGTCCTTGGCCAAGGTAGAATTAAATTAGAAAGGAGTTTCTAATTTGCATTATTTGAAGTTGTGCATTTAAGAGTCGAAATACATATAACTAAATTAAGTAAGACTTGACAGTAATTTCATGTCTTATATTTAATTGGGACATTGTATGGTGGAAGGATTGAATTGTACGGTAACTATTTACTCAAAGGTTCTTTTATGATTAATGTTGAAATCTATATTAGCTGGAAAGTCGTTAATCGCTAGGGAGGCTTATCCCTAATGTAGAATAAATATTATTTATTTAAATAAATAAATAGTTTAATTTATTTATTTAAATAAGATTAGAATTGTTCTAATTGATTTATTCACAACCGATTTAATATGGAGAACCTAAAGGGTCACACCATAAAAGGAAGAATAATTATTTAAGAAGTTAATGGCATAATCGTAATAATACGTTAAGTGTATTTAATTTAATCTATAGTGATAGAATAAATTAAATAGTTTAATATTATTATTTAATATTTTAGAAATATTAAATATATAAATTAATAAGAGGAGTCTTATTAAGATTATTACAATTATTATTATTTTAATTTCTAAAGAGTTGGAAATTAATTTAATATTAGTACTCTCATTTATTCCTAAAAAGATTAAGAGGCTAATTAATTAAAGGATTTTAATTAATTAAAATAAAACTCATTTCCTTAATTGTTAAGGAGGATTGCCCACATCTATAAATAAGAGGAGTCTTATTATGGGTGAGGTGGTGGTTGACTTTTTAACAACATACGCAATTTTAATAGTTGGAGAGTACGTTCTTTTTCTATAGAGATAGAAAACTAGAGTTTAGTCAACCACCCTTCTTCTTGAATATTTCTTCTTCCTTGGTGGATCACCTCTAGAGGCCAAACACTTGGGTGGATTCAAGTTGAACGCGAAAAAGATTGGAGGTGAACTTGTATCTAAGGAAGCTCGAATCTTCAAGGGTATGATTCTTGTTTTTTATATTTTTCGTTTAATTAATAATTGTGCATAAAGGGTGATCCGGGTATATGGTTTGTAAAATTTTAAAACTCTAATTTTCCACGTTTCCGCTTATTTGTGCAATTTGATTGCGTTCATGAATATTACAAACCTAACAGTGGTATCAGAACCAAACCTTTATGCGAATTATTTATTGTTTTAATTTGATATGTATATTGATATGTGTTTAGAATAATTTAATTAGGCATAATTTATTGTATAAAATTTATTAAAAAAAAAAAGGAGCCGAAATCTTTTTTTTCCCAAAAGCCTGTTTTTTTTTTTAAAAAAAACAAAAAGATCTTGCGTCACCCACGAATCCATGTGATTCTCATGAATGGATTACATGAATAACTTTCATGTTGCTTTTTTCTTTATCCTGTATCACGTATGGTTATTCATATGATCAGGATGGCTAATATATTTTATATGATATATTATATTATATTATATGGTGGTTGTATAAAACAAGCCGCACATATATGATTTCGTTATTATATTAATATATTAACTGCATTTAATATATAATATTTTATATATATATATAATATTCTTAATTATTTTATAATTAAAATAAATTTTATTTTAATCTTAAAATAAAAGGTTTATTTTAATATTAAAATAAAAGGGTTTATTTTATTTTAAAATTAAATTTCATGCTAACTAATTAGAGTTGGAATTGGATTCCATGATAATTAATTGGAGTTGAAATTGGATTCCATGTTTCCTTAAATAAAGGAGTTTATTTAGATATGAAATAAGATTTCATATTATTCAAAATAAAGGAGTTTATTTGTGAATAGGAAAGTGAATACATGTTTCCTTAAATAAATGATTTATTTAGATATGGAATAAGATTTCATATTATTCAAAATTAAAGAGTTTATTTGTGAATAGGAAAGAGAATCCGTGTTTCTTTTAATAAATGAGTTTTTTTACTTGGAATGGGATTCCATAATTAATTAAAAATAAAGGAGTTTATTTTGATTAAAGATTTTGATTAAAATAAAATAGTTTATTTTATTAAAATAAGATAAATTAAAATAAAAGAGGTTTATTTTAATTTAAATTTGGATTAAAATAAAGGAGTTTATTTTGATTCAAAATTAGATTTTATGCTAACTAAATTTGCCCATTAAATGATATCAATATATATATTGAATGTTTATTATTCATGAGATGAATTTATTTATTGATGCATATGGTGATGTGTATGATAATAAATGGGATTGATTATGGACTATTGACCAATGTGATTGAATTTTATTTTAGTTGGATGCTTGAATGTATGAGTTTTATTAAATGGGATCTGCGTACCTCATCTTCTCTAATTTTTCTTAATGTAAATTCTTTCTTCCTCCTATGTACTTCCCCTTGACTGCTGATCAAGGTTTTTATTTATTTTAAATAGTTTTGTAACAGGAATAATTAGAATTATTTTGAAGAATTGGAGATCAAGGAGCAAGGAGCGCTTGAAGACCCATTTATAATGGTGCCCGAGTTTAAATGTAATAGTTATATTTAAATTTAATTCTTGCACCCCTAGGGTTTGACCTTTTGGTTCACTTGGTGGCTCTAGTGAACCAAACTAGAATAAAAGTTCATAATCAATCCGGATAAAATATAGTATTCTATATGTGCATGCTTATACAATATATATATATATATATATATATATATATATATTATGCAAACATGCTTCGTATGTTAATTAATATGACGCGTATTATATATATATATATATATATGTGTGTGTGTGTGTGTGTGTGTGTGTGTGTGTGTGTGTGCATGCGCGCTAAACAAGATGAGACAAATTAATAACAAACCCCTCAAATATTTTATATTAAGTTGTAACGTTCAAAGATATTTGGAATATCGAACATCACCTTCTAGCATGATAGAAACAATAGAGTATTGAATATTTAATATGAGTTTGTTGTGCACACACAAGGCAAGTATTAAATATTTAAGATGTTGTTTTTATTACATATGATGCTTATAAGGAGTTGAACATTACTGCTTTGTTGTGCACACACAAGGGCTGTAGTTTTCTCTTCACTTATATGGAAATGCAGGGTCTGACTTAACTTAAATCATTTTAGTTCAGATGTGCACACACTTGACCATTATGATTTAAGAGGCAAAATACAAGGAGTTGCATAGTTGATGTAATTGACAAGAGTTGTCTACCTATTTATTTATATATAGTTTCTTGTGCACACACAAGGCTATATACATTTGATATGGGATCTTTATTCTCACTAGCATATCTTTAATTAGATATTGCCGAACTATATATATTGAGGGTAATATAGTTTGAAGAAAATAGTGGGAGATACCAATTTAAAACAAGACCTAATTTATTTTGGTAATTAATAAAAGAATGTATGCAAAAAATGTTGTTGATTACAAATTTATTTACAGAATTTTATAATGTCTAAATTACTATCACTGCGTAGCATATTAGATGTTAAATTAACCGGACCGAATTAAACGGACTGGTTAAGGAAATTAAGAATAGTTCTCATGGCTGAAAAGCTATCTTATGTCCTTAATACGCCTATCCCTGCAATGGTTACAGATAATGCCTCTGAGGAAGAGATTGCTACTTTTAGAAAGTGGGAAGATGATGCACAGTTGGTTCAATGCATCATGCTCGCATCCATGAGTAACGAGCTTCAGCGTCAGCATGAAACTATGGATGCTCTTACTATATTCCTGCACATCAAATAATTGATGGTGAGGAAAGTAGGACTGATAAATATCAGATATATAAGGAGCTCTTCCAATCTAGAATGACCGATGACACTACAGTACAGATAAAAGTCCTTAACATAATTAATTTGATTAATCAATTAAGATAATGGGTTTTGTTATGGATGGAGAGTTGAGCCAAGATTTGATCTTGCACTCACTCCCGGACTCCTTTCACAATTGTTGTGAATTTTTCATATGAACAAGCTAGATATCAGCCTTACTGATTTGCTTATCATGTTGAAAATTTTGACAGTCACTTTCCAACCAAGAACGACCATGTCTTACTGGTAGGGGCCAAAGGATCTTCTGAAAAGAAGAACGATTCAACGAAGGTAAATAGAAAGGAAAAAACAAAGGATAATAAGAACAAAACTGATACGGATAGCAAAGGAGTTTGCTTCCACTGCAATAAGCCTGGACACTGGAAAAAAACTGGAAGAAGCATCTTGCAGAGGCTAACCAAAATAAGCTTAGTGAAGCTTCGGTTACAAATACAATTTGTTCATGATTTAAAATAAATTTTTCTTTAAGTCAAGGTTCTACTTGGGTATTGGATACCGACTTTGGTTATCATAAATATAGATTTATGAAGGGACCAAGCAGAAGTAGAAAGCTAAACAAAGATAATTAATCTTATGTGTGGGAAATGAAGCAAAGTTTACTGCATTAACCATAGGAACTTATATTTTAGCAATGCCTACGGGCAAATCTATTAATTATGTCAATAGGTTGTTATTGTATTCCAGTTCTTGTTAGAAACATTATTTCTATTTTGTTGTTAGACAATGAAATCTTTGGTATTATATTTAAGAACAATTGTTGTTCTATTTATAATAATAATGTTTTGTATAGAACTGAAATATAACTTAATGGATTTTTTATACTTGACTTACGTAAAAATAATTTTACAAATTGAACAAACTAGTATAAGAAAAGGAGATGATCATTCAAAGAGTTGAATGTGTGTATTTGCTAAAATACAAGTGTGAATTATTTAAAAGGTTCAAAGAATTAAAAAGTGAAACAAATTGATAAAGTATTAAGATTCTTTGATTAGATCAAGGAATAAATACTTGTGCAATAAGTTTCTAGATCATCTCAAATGGTTTTCTCATAATGGACGCCTCCTGATACGTAATAATTGATTGATGTATCTAAAAGAAAAAAATTATACCTTGTTGGACATGGTATGGTCCATAATGATTTTACCGACATTCCAGTATCCTTCTAGGATCATGTCCTAGAAATGGCTACATATCTACGGAAAAGGTAACCTCAAAATTCGACCCCAAGACTCCATAAAAGTTATGGATAGGAAGGATTCCTAATCTTAAGTATGTTAAGATAAGGGGTTGTCCAGCTTATGTGAAAAGGTTTCAAAGGATATGCTTGGGACAAGATTTGTGGGACATCCTAAAGTAAGTTTAGGGTATATGTTCATTAATCCTACTTAGCAAAAGGTGTTTATTGCAAAACACGTTTCCTTCTAAGATAAAGGTGTTTATCATTGAAGGGCTAGTGGGAGGATAATAGATCTTGAAGAGTTCAAGAACCACAAAACACTATAAGTCAAATAAGAGGAACCTGTAAATAGACCTATTTTACCACAACTGAATCGTAAATCTCGAATTGTACCGAAGATACCTAGGAGGTATGGATTCATTATAGATGATGATGATGAGGTACACATCATAGAAAATGATGATCTAGTTAAATACGATGAGGAAAGAGTTGTAGACACTCAGAGAAATGAATTTAAGCAAGCTTCTCAAAATGGAACATTCGTTTTGATGAGACAATCAAAATTTTGATTTTATCAAAAAAAAGAATGAACCTAGTGTGTACAAAAGGGTCAGTGGGAGCGTCGTGACATTCCTAGTATTATATGTTGATATACTACGGATAAGGAATGACATACCAATGCTACAATCAGTAAAGATAAAGTTGTCTAAACATTCCTCCATGAATGATTTGGGAAGAGTATCATAATTGGGGATACTAATCTATATAGATATATTTAAAAAGATGCTCTGCTTAACCCAAGAAATGTATATTCATTTGATGCTAAAGTAGTTTAGCATGGCAAACTCCAACAGATGTCTCATGTTGATGAGCTATGGAGTGTATCTCTCTTAATAGTCCCCATAGAGTCCTGAAAAGAGAGATCGCATGAGTGACAAACATGTATACAATGAAATATACGAGACCTGATGTTAATCGATCATATTCTGGAGAAGATCACTGTCAAACAGTGAAAAACATCTTAAAGTATTTAATCGGCACTAAGGGTGTGATTAAAATTTATGGTGGGTCTAAATTAAAACTAGAGGGTTTAACAGACTAAAGTTTTTTAGACAGGCTAAGACAAAAAAAATCCACTTTAAGGTAAAGGGTTACCTTGAATAGTGGTGCAGTGAATTGGAAAGGTTCCAAACAGCAAAGAGTTGCTGGTTTAGTGATAAAGACAAAGTATATAGATGTAAATGAAGCTGCAAGTTGATTGTTTGGATGAAAAGTTCATTACAGAACTAGGAATAGTTCATAAGTCTCATCTTGGATCTAAACATGTGTTCTGGCACTTTCACTTGATTATAGGAATCATTTAAATATGAGAAATCACTATAGAGATAGTGGACTCTCAAGAACAACATTACATATCCATTAACTAAATCTTATCCAACAGCAGGATAATCATCACTTAGAGAAGACGGGTATGAGATACCATGACGATTGGCTTTAGTGCAAGTGGGAGATTGAAAGTAGGATGCACACAAGCCAATCATGTTTGATGATAAAGCATATACTTTGTAACAATCTTATTCATTTATTAATAAAAAGTATTAATTTATTAAAGGCTTTTAATTATCTACATGATGTTGTTTTATAATATGTGATAAACCCATAGTTTTAAGCAATGCTTTTAGAATAATGATGATGATCATTCTAATGAGATCTAAATTCTTAGAAAGCTTAAAACTAAAATAGTTCCCAATCATTGGATTACTAAATTGGGGATTAGTGAATTCGGATAGATTGGTACATACATTGCTTGCTCATTGGATGAGGATGATTGATCTCATGATCATTTGTATGGAGACACTAAAGCAAGTATGTAGGTGCTTATTAGAGAATAAGTTCACTGAATGTAGCTCGCTAAGGAATACCTAATGGAGTTTTATTTATGCATCAATAGGAATTCTCAGTAGTGATAGTAGTAGTACAAGTGATCCTTGGACTTGAGATCATCATAGTATCTTGTGTATGATGAGTTATACTTGACTTATTCCTTAAGACCCTTAGGGTATATCAAAGGGTATGCTTGGGTATAAAAAGTTGTACATGGAGATAATGTATGATCAATAAAGAATCTACCGCTTCTAGTAAAAGAAGAGAAATGTCTATGTGATTTGATAAATGACAACCCAAAGAGTCCTTGGCCAAAGCGCGTAATGAAATTAGAAAGGAGTTTCTAATTTGCATTATTTGGAGTTAATGCATTTAAGGGTCGAAATACATATAATTAAATAAAATAAGACTTGACAGTAATTCCATATCTTATATTTAATTGGGACATTGTATGGTGGAAGGATTGAATTGTACAGTAACTATTTACTCAAAGGTTCTTTTATGATTAATGTTGAAATCTATATTAGCTGGAAAGTCGTTAATTGCTAGGGAGGCTTATCCCTAATGTAGAATAAATATTATTTATTTAAATAAATTAATAGTTTCATTTATTTATTGAAATAAGATTAAAATTGTTCTAATTAATTTATTCACAACCGGTTTAATATGGAGAACCTAAAGGGTCACACCATAAAAGGAAGAATAATTATTTAAGAAGTTAATGGTATAATCGTAATAATATGTTAAGTGTATTTAATTTAATCTATGGTGATAGAATAAATTAAATAGCTTAATATTTATTATTTAATATTTTGAAAATATTAAATATATAAATTAATAAGAGGAGTCTTATTAATATTATTATAATTATTATTATTTTAATTTCTAAAGAGTTGGAAATTAATTTAATATTAGTACAAACATTTATTCTTAAAAAGATTAGGAGGCTAATTAATTAAAGGATTTTAGTTAATTAAAATAAAACCCAATTCCTTAATTGTTAAGGAGGGTTGCTCACATCTATAAATAAGAGGAGTCTTATTATGGGTGAGGTGGTTGTTGACTTTTTAACAACATACGCAATTCCAATAGTTGGAGAGTACGTTCTTTTTCTATAGAGATAGAAAACTAGGTTTTAGCTAACCACCATTCTTCTTGAATATTTCTTCTTCCTTGGTGGATCACCTCTAGAGGCCAAACACTTGGGTGGCTAACGTTGATCAAAGGAAGGAACCAAACCCGGTGGATTCAAGTTGAACGCGAAAAAGATTGGAGGTGAACTTGTACCTGAGGAAGCTCGAATCTTCAAGTGTATGATTCTTGGTTTTCATATTTTTCATTTAATTAATAATTGTGCATAAAGAGTGATCCGGGTATATGGTTTGTAAAATTTTAAAACTCTGATTTTCAATGTTTCTGCTTATTTGTGCAATTTGATTGTGTTCCTCAATATTACAAACCTAACACTTACGTCTTTCCATCATTGTTGAATCTCTTCTTCTTGAAATGTCCACTCTTATTGTCATGGCCATGATTACCACTGAAGTGATTACCATTTCTGGCATGTTGATTCCCTCCACGCTTGTTGTCACCGCTTCGATGGCTGCTACCACTGGTATTATCGACTTGTCGGCTGCTCTCTCTTAGTTGGGTTGACTCATTATCGTGCTCCAATAACTGAGCCATATTCACAACATCCAAATACAAACACAGTTTGTGAGAAATTAGGTATTGACGTATCTCGGGTTTCAAACCTCTTAGAAACATCCACATCATTCTCTCCTCATTATCAATCAAGTGGGACGCAAACCGAGACAACTCGGCAAACTTAGTTTCGTACTGCGCTATGGTCATATTATTTTGCTCAAGCTTGATGAACTCTACCTCCTTCATGTGACGAATACTTTCAGTAAAGTACTTGTCGTTGAACAGCTTCTTGAACTTCTCCCAAGACATCTTCGATCATGGCAGAGTTGAGTATGCTTTCTGATTCCCACTAGTAATCGCCTCTGTCTCATTACATGACATGAAGGTGTGAAAGGAACCTTTTGCTCCTCAGAGCATCCCAAGACATCAAATATCTTGTTGATATGCTTTATCCACGTCTCTGCCTTAAGTGGTTTTGGCTCGCCAAAAAACTCTGATGGTCCCAGCTCCTTGAACTACTTAGCGGTGACCGTCCGAGAGTTGTCAGTGTTTCCACCTGCATTTTGGACAGGAGCCGCCCTCACCTGATGTTGTATGAATTGCATAAAACCTCTGAACATCCAATTGTTCATCATTTGATCGTTGTTGTTTACCTGAGGATTATTGTCTTCCTGTTGCACATTATCTTGGGTATTAATCTGTGGTGACTCAACGGTCTCATGTGCTTCATTGCTTATATCAACATTTTTGGATGCCATTTTTAAATACTGCCACAAAATAAGGGTTAATTAACATATCACATATTATTCCTATATACTCGTGAGCCAATTAAATACCAAATAAACTTAGGTAGGTCATACTAGCGAAGGAATTCCTCGCCTCTCCCTCCTAGTTCTTGTCTCACATCTCAAATGGGGATCATATCCCTAGCTTTGACACTGTTATGATGCCCCCAAAATAGGTATACATCACCCATCTTGAGTCGCCAAATACATGGTACAAAATTCAAATACAACTTAATAATACAACTGTCGTGTATAATACGACAAAACATAGACTGAGAGTTTTAATAAGAATATTGTCATCTAGACGATATCCACACTCAATGGAGTCCTCATTACATTTATTGTCACACTATTTAACAGAATAGTGAGGACTACTAATGCTATCATCTGGACCGTCACTCCGTTCCCCGACTCATCCCAGCTATATTCTCATTTCCAGAAGAGAAGAGTGAAAGAAAGGGTGAGCTCAACTAGCCCAGTAAGAAATATTATGACTAAGATAATGCAAAATAAATTATCCTTAGCCTTCAACAGTATAACAACTGATAGAATATAATAGACAACAAGTTTTAGATCAACAACTGCAGTGGAATAAGCAATCCATTAGAAGAGTAAAGTAGGCCATAAAATCTACTATCTTCTATGATTTAAAAAGTTTTTCATCAACTTTATCGCTGAGACTCAGCTTAATAAATAAAATCAAATCATCCCTGCACCACGGCCAAGGATATTCATGCAATCATCAATGGTCATGATTATACCGAATAATCCATGGTCATAATCATACCAACAAATGTCCGTCAATGAACTACAGGTCAATGAGGACTTTAACCACATCATTCGTCACATTACGGTCATGATTATACCGAATAATCCATGGTCATAATCATATCAAGTCCATCTATGCATGTAAGCCAAAGATGACTTTCATCACAATATAAGCATGAGGATGATGACAATGAAATAATAATTCAGTAAAACAAGTTCAAGGATAAATTTTAAAGATTTATAAATTAATTTATCCAGGAACCAATAACGTCTAAATTGTCAACATGATACTGCTTTGTGGAGTAAAATTCAAGAATGCTCAGAAGAATATTTCCATGTAAAGATACTAGATGAAGGGCAAATATCAAGGATATTCTACTAATTTCATGAAGTATAGATGCCAAAACTTTAACCAACTGAGTATAATAGAATATATGAAACTGCAAATGGATTTTTGCCAACCATGCGGTAATCCACGTAGACAGATTATTTCAATAGAATAATTAAGAATGGAGTAACAGAAGAATTCACCATGCATGCGATAGACCGCACAGACAGGTTATTCCCAACAGAATAATAAAGAATGGAACCAGGTCATGCGTAATCCGCACAGACAGGATATTCCAACATAATAATAAAGAATAGAACCAGGTCATGCGTAATCCGCACAGACAGGATATTCCAACAAAATAATAAAGAATAGAATAACAACAGAATTAACCAGGCATGCGATAGACCACACAGACGGGTTATTCCAACAGAATAATAAAGAATGGAATAACATAAGAATTTCACCATGTATGCGGTACTTCACATAGATAGGTTAATCCAATATAATAATAAAGAATGGAATAACAACCCTTACGAGTATTGAAAGAAAATAACTCTCTTCATGAATACGAAAGAATAATACCCCTTACTTTAGAAGAAAAAAGCGGATCTTTGGAATAGTGAGGTAGCAGACTTCTCTCCTTCTTTCTCTCTATAATTTCTCTCTATAATAATTGCTCTATAGCTTTAGTGAATTGGTGAGAAATGAAGGAAGAATGAGCTTCTATTTATAGGAAAATATATTTTCGATAATTGCACGTTTTGGGGCTCAAAATATTACAGTATAATACCTTCTTCTTTTTCTTCATTTTTAATTTAGTCATGCAAGTATTATCAAACTTGCACCACCTCCCCTAATAGTAAATAATGTGAATCAATAGTTCAATCATGTGAATTAATAGTTATAATCATGTGAAAATATAAATTACAGTATAGTACCTTCAACTATACCTCCATTTTTAACTTAGTCATGCAAGTATTATCAATCTTGCACCACCTCCCCTAATAGTACAAGAATGTGAATCAATAGTTCACATATGTGAACAAATAGTTATAATTATGTGAATTAATAGCAATTAATTGCTCATTTATCCGGTTAAATACCCGATTGGTTAATATATCCTCCAGACATCAATTATTATCGAAATAAATGTTGATTTTCACTAATACTAATAATTCCAACACAATGGAACTATCAATTTCATCTTTAATCAACACAAACTTATTCATCATTAATACTATAATTCACAATATTTAACAACCAAGTCGTTCCCTGGAAAGAGGGGGCTTTTCGATAAGGATTTCTCCTTATCAGCGCCTTAATTAAAGCGACCAAACCTCTCGTTGATGTAACTTCTAGACATTGTTAATATTGCAAATAATAATATGAATAACTTTGTCGTCTCAATTATTGATTTAATAATATAACATATTATACAGATGATACTATGACAATAATTGAATCAATAATATGAGAGATATGATGCAGTAATTATTGTAGCAATAATTGAGTATAACTGAGTGACTTCTCACGTAAGCATAAATAATCAATATCGTGTGCTACATAAAAGATAATCGCCGTTATTTTTATAAAAAGATAATTCTGTCATTTTCTAACTATGACAATACTTCCGTTGTGGGGTCCACCAATGATTGTGCTGTCGTACGAATATTTCCTTTTAAAATGAATATTCCCCGACCAATCGAATATTATATAACCACTTGCTTACTTTGAAAAATTTATAAATATTACCCACAACAATAATATTATATCAAATCCACACCATAATATTCAAAAATATATTTCGAGAAAATTAATCTTTATTCATAAAAGTTGGGGTCTTACAACCACCCTTACAAATCTGAAATCTCACTATAGCTTAATATAAGCTTTATCATTCACTTCTAACTCTTGTAAACATCAACTTTTATTCATTACATAACTTGTTCAAGTGATCATTTAAAATCTTCACTTTTTTATATCACCACATATAACCATCTGTTATTGTATCTTATATTATGATTTAACATCTGTATCATGCATACCATACTAGATTAGGTCCTTATATTATAGTCTACAATTAATCGTAACTCATCGCCATCTTCGAGAGCAGGCATGGCGCATTCTGCGATGCCCAAAGCCTTAGCAGCCGTACAATTTCTTATCGGTGCAGTTTCGAAGATCATTAGCATTATTTGCGCCATTTTACGCACTGTGGTACCGGCGTGGCTCCACCAAGACACGTACATGACGAACTGCAGCAGCGACTTTTCTATTTTGCACCAACACTCCAATTTATCCCAATTTCCACAGAAATTCACCAAACCCATAACTAAAATTTTGTAATAACATCAATAAGCATGAAATTCATAATTCTATGCACATAAACATTATATATAATTAATTTTTAAGGATCAAAATCATATTTTTCCAATTTCTTCATATTTTAACACTTTTAGCAAATTTGATTGCCAAATCTTTGTTTCTTAACCAGTTGACACCATTCAAACTACGTTGTTTTTGTTTCTTGATATACTAACACAATATACGCTCAATTTGCAGATTCTATCAAGTATTAGACATCAAATTTTGGACTTACTTAAGCCATTTTCATACGTATATAACACTCATATTGAAATCTTGTTCTTCAACCTAATTTTCTTGAATTTGATAACCAAATATTACTTATATGTGATAATTAACAGATTCTACAAACCATATACACATATATACAACAATCTAACGTAACTTCCAATTCATAGAGAATAATCACTGAGAAACCAAAACATGGAAATTAGGAGTAAAGTATACCTTTAATCCTTGATTGTATGTTAGCAAAAGATGGTGATAAGGTTTAGTAATCCTTCTCCTTCCTCTTGACAATCTCAGAGAATTCTCTTCAAAACCACTGTGTTTCTCTCTTCCTCTCCAAACTCTCTGTTCTTTAGCTTTTAGGAGAAACACGCGTAAATGATAAACTGATACGGCCTTTCTCTCCCCCACATATTCTTCAGGTAAGAACCCCAAAAGCTACGTCAGTTAAATTAAGCCAAGGGTCTTAAGGCCTTGTTTGGCTATACTTAATTTAGTTTTCTAATTTATTTTGATAACATTTATATTATATTATTTTACTTGTCACACCTTTATTTAATTCATTTTATGTTCTTACAATTATAATTAAAATAATTATAATTTTCATTATAATTATACTTATGCTAAATAAATTATTATGTCTAATTTAGTTATTAAATTAAACTAGAACAACATTTTATTTAATTTAATTATTTTCTTAAATATCAAACAATTCATTTAATTTAATTATTTCATTAAATTAAATCTTTAAATAATAAAATAACTATTCATTAATATAGTTAACATACACACTAACTAAAATTATAGCACCACCATTTCATCAAATATTTATTTATCTCAATAAATAAATTATATAAAATATTTATTTAATTCAATAAATATTTAAATTTAATTACAAAATTTCTCGATCATTACAGGTACAGACAAGTTTCTCGAACTATACTCTTTTAATGAGCAAGTTCCTATACTCTCTTATTGTGCATGTTTCTCGAACTATACTTTTAATTAAGCAAGTTTTCTAACTCAAACCTGAGTTATGATTTTTCAAGCATGCTAGTGGTTAATCATCGTTGATTACATCACATCTTTGATTATTGATTCGCACGTTGTGCATGTTGCATATGTTCATCAGGTATGAAAGGCTGATCGCCTTCATTACCATCTGGTCCAGTTAAATTGTTCATGTTCATTGTTGGCCATTCATTATTATTGACTCGGTCATTTAGTTATGAAAATTGATTCATGCTCTTTCACAATTATTATATTGTTGAATATTTTTCAGCTAGCTTATTATTCTTTCAATCATGATATATCTTTCTTTGAACTTAAACTTGCTGGGAAAACTTGTTTCTCACCCTTGCTATATCATGATAAATATTTCAGATTAAGACAAAATGTCGGATATAGGTAAAGTCAAAGACAATTCCAACATTGGATTATTGTGCAGGTTAAAATTGTAATAGTATTGCGAGGCCCCCAAATTAAGACACTCATATCTCAAATTTGGTTCATCATGTGCTAATTCTAATATCATACTAAAATCATCAACAATGGAAGTGATAGAATATTTTACATCGTTATAATATAAATATTCGCGTCTCAAGGTACCGTAACCATTACTACAATAATCCAGTGATTACATTTAAACATATTTTAATCATCCTTAATAAATCATTATAATAATAATAATAATAATAATAATAATAATAATAATAATAATACTTCTACACTTAAAGAACTAAGCTATTCTCTAGCCTTGCCCTTTCTTTTGCCCTTCCCTCAGGTACCACATTACTCTGCCTTAACTATAATATTTTTAGGAAAACAAGAATGAGCAACAAGTTTGCCTAGCAAGTAATATAGCAAGAAGAATAAGCAGTTATAGCATTTGAATCTTCAAAAGTATAACACTAATTGATAGCTCAAGGATACCAAGAAATATCAAGAGTATTCAATAGGTGTCACTATAGACTGAAGGATATCAACAAAATTTCAAGATTTATTCATTTCAAGGTTCAATAAGAATGAACACTGAGAAGTCACTAAGGACCAAGAACTCTTGCTAGAATTAATAGTATTATACTACAATCCAATATGAGTACAATAGGTGATCAGCCTAAAGTACCCTACGTTATGCATAACATTTAATCATACTCATGTGCGCATGTCGGTTCCCCGACAATATAAAATAAAATTTCCCCTTTTTAAGAGGGTTGTTCACCTCAGTAGATTTATAAGAGCCCGCACCAAGTCAATTAGTTTGGATAGCTTTCTAACACATGATAATAGTCTAACTGAATCAAAGGCTTAGACATCTTTTATAATGCATTTAAGAACAATAAGTCTAATGCTCGCAACAATGTTAAGGTTTACAAATGATTTTTGAATAGTAATAAATATTTGTTTGGTGTAAATATGGTTGATATGGCAACAATTCAGATTATACAATATATATACAATGTAAAGAATTTAGAAACTTGCATTCAATATAAGAATCAAATGAAGTTAGAGAATTCGCACAAAATCCAAAGTTGTGTGAATTAGGAGACTTGACTTTAGCGTTGATTACCACTTATAGCGTAAAATCACCTCAATGAACTATGTTATCCTATTTATGTATGTATGGGTATTCATTATTCACACACCTTGACGTATATATCCACATACATTTATCACACATATTTAAATTCATGTAGTTTGTACATAGTCAAACTCATAGATGTATAATTCACATTGTTCTTACTTTTGAAAATCTTTTAGTACCATATGCTCATCTTTTACTTGTATTAGTAAAATATTACTTACTTCACGTATTCTAGCTTAAGTTGCTTCACATTTTAAAGAAACTTTAGGCTAGGTTTGGCCCCTTGTTAAAGTTACTCATACATTTCCATTTTACAAGTTAAAAGAGCTCATTATATCAACTACTAACTATAGTATTCATTAAACTATATAATATTGCCAAACAACTTCTTTCTACACATGTTTGCATAGTTTATAAAATGTCTAACTAGATGTGTGAACATGTCGATTATCTCTAGAGGCATAAAGCATCCTATCATATTTGTTCAAAATTTCACAATACAAGTCATAGAGTTTTCAACTCAATTGGTTTTCAATTATTAAGATGTCATGACTAACAATCTATACATGCAAAGTACGTTGAGTCCACATTTCATATGTATTTATGAGACTAACTAAGATATAAACATTTGCTCAAAAGGTTAGATTTAAAAAGGCGTAAGGTTTTATAAACATGTTTTTCATCTTTTAACTTTTCTTTCAAAAGGTTATGATTCAAACACCAAAACTACTAAAACATCTTGCAATATGTAATGACACATGTTTAAGGATTATGTTCTTGAAGTTAAGTTAGGTTAAGACTTCTTACATCAAACAATCAAAATAAAACAACAACAAAAATGAGTCACTGCAGCACCTCCGCTGGTGTGGGCGTTTCCACTATAGGACCCCCTGCCGGGGTGGGCATAGCTACTCCTAATCATCTTCCCCCCTCCACCAGGGCAGGCCTTATACACAGCATGACCCCCACCGGGGCGCGCATGACTGCTGCAGTCTGGAAAATATTTCCCCTGCTTCGAACCAACATGCCAATATTCAACCCAACAACAATGTAAGGATACTTTAATTGATATAAACTTACTACTAAACATCCCTAGCATGCTTTTAACAATCCCAAACATACAAACAATCAAATTCAAGAATTAAATCAAGATTTTTGCCATTTTTCCAAAGTATAACAAATTTAGTGATTCTCTTTTTACTATGGATTCGTTACTTGACTAATTTACTTCGTTTCACTTTTGTTGATTTCGTATTTAACCATATTAACAATGTCTAGCATCAATTTACACATTCTAGCATGCTTCAACCATAAACTTTTCAACTCAAAACAAGTATTTTCATACTTTTCTATGAATTTTGCAAAACTTGAATGTAAGAACTTATAGAGGAATATGACCTTGTCTGAAGTTGGATTGTTACCATAGCTTCAATTTGCAGATTGTATAAGTTCAACCCAACCACACTCGCACACAACATGAAGTTTTAAAGGAGAATTTAGCAACATGCCTGTGAATGAGAAGGGCTCCATTTATAGGAAAGCTTGTGACCAAATTTGGCTTTACTCAATGAATTAAACCATTGGAATGGGGAAGAAGCTGATGGGTATGAAGGATTTGGTGGAAGAGTACTATATAGACCACTCCCCTCCTCGTGATTTGCTAGCTATATGGTTGGTAATGAGGGACTAGGCCAATGGCCTATTACGTGAAGAAGAAATAAAGTGACACTCAATTTGGGACACTACCAATACTCAGCATTTGCAAGCCATTACTTAGCATACTTAGGTTTATTTGACAATTGTCCAAAAATGTGCATACATATACACCCACTCATATAATACACATAGAATTATATAATCCATGTACATTGGATTAATTCAAATAATATTTACCCTAAACTAGGATATAATTTAGTTGGGTACCAATATTACTTATTATTCCAATTCTACATAGATATTAAAATGATCACTTAATATTGCTTATTTATTTAATCAAAGTCATTTTCTCTCATAGGTTTAAAAATACTCATTTAATTACTCTCACACACCTCTTGATGGCACATAAGACTTTTTCATACAACTTAATAAATTACATAAGTTAAGCTTACTTTTATCATATATAATAATTATTTACCTTCCAATGTCACACCTCATCTTATATTGAATGAAAATCCTTATTATATATGATTTCTCCTCACATGTTATTGTTCATAATATTAGAATTAGTCAATCACCTTATGTAATTATTTATTAATAGTACTAAATAATTTAATCCTTTTAACCTTAATTAAATTAGTATTTTCTCACTTCACCACTTTACCTCACTAGGCATAATTTCCATAAGCTTAAACTAAGCTTCTCATCACTTCTGCTACATTGTTTAATTATCACATGCTTAATCAATTAAATTAATTTCCACACTCATGCCAATACTATATATATTTATATTCAAATAAATATGCAAACTATATTTATTTCTCAACGTTTGCTCTTTTTTATCTAGTATTTGAATAGGAGTTTCCTCATACGTTAAATTTTTCTCTACTTGAATAGGCTCGTAGGAGATCACGTGTCTATAGTCGGGCTTATATGGCTGTAACACCGAAATGTGAAACATGTTGTGAATGTGTTCCAATTCAGGTGGTAATGCAACTTTGTATGCCACTTCACCCACTCATTTAAATATTTCGAATGGTCCTATGAACCTCGGACCCAATTTCTCTTTCTCTCTGAATCTGATCTTTCCCTTCCAAGGAGACACCTTCAAAAACACAAAACTACCGACTTCAAAGTCTCGGTTCTGATAATGCAAATCGGCGTACTTCTTTTGGCAATCTTGAGCTACTACCAATCTGGCCCTTATCGTTGGTTCCACATCAGTCATTTATTAGACTAATTTCGGTCCCAAAAGTCCTCGTTCTCTGACTTCATCCCAACACAATGGTGTTCTACATTTTCTCCCGTAAAGAGCTTCATATGGCGGCATACCAATACTCGCATGATATCTACCGTTGCTCCCCTTCTTTGGGCAATCCTTGATTTGATGCTTAATTGAGCCACACGCGAGACATCCCTTGATCTTTTTCGTTTTTGGGCAGTTGGGTGAAATGTGCCCTTCCTGGCCGCAGTTGTAGCAGACGTTGCGCCCCTTCTAGCACTCCCCTTGATGGTTCTTCCCACATTTTGAGCAAGCTTCACTTCTTTTTTTAAATCCTCCTTGATAATTTTTTGACTGATTGATGCTTTGATTATTGGAATTGTTGTTGTTTTTCTTGTTACGGTTATCCCATTTCCTCTTTCCCAGATGGCTTCCACCACCACTATTCCCTCTACGAGTTTCTCCCCCAGCATTCTTGTTCTTCTTCTCCTTGTATTGGCTCAATGCCTCGCTACCTCCTTCAGCAAGTATCACCTTCTCCAACAATATAGCGAATGAGTCGATTTGAAGGACTAACACCTTGTTGAACAACCAAGGTTTTAGTCCAAGTTCGAAGCGTCGAGCTTTCCTTTCTTTGGTGTCTACTTGATGTGTTGCAAATCGTGCGAGTTCATTGAACTTGGTCACGTACTGTGCCACCGTCATCTCCCCTTGTTTCAGTTCTAGAAACTTTACCTCCATCCCATTCTTAATGCTCTTTGGGAAGTAATTCTCGAAGAACAAAGTCTTAAACCTTTCCAAGGTTATAGTCCCTTCTCCCGCCCTTTGTTGATTTGCTTCTCACCAGTATTTTGCTTCACCCCTCATCATATATGTAGCGAACATGCTTTTCTGGTCTTCACCCACAAGAGCAATGGCGAAGGCTTTCTCCATTTCCTTGATCCACGTTTGGGCTACGATAGGATCGCTAGTACCCATGAATTTCGAAGGTCCTACACTCTTAAAGTCCTTGAAGTTTGTGACTGGAGCTACTTGCGGAATGGGTGGTACTGGTTTGTTTCTTCCCCTAAAAGCTTCCCCTAACAAATCTACAAGCCTCTGAATGGGATCTTCTTGTCCTCTCTCATCATTAACCGACTCTTCCAGTGCAGTTAATCTACGTCTGGGCGGCATTTTTCTACATCACAAAACTTCCATTTTTATTATCTAATTATATTACTTAAACAATTCTCCATAAAAAGAAATAAGATTTCATAACACATAAGATCATTTATATTCATATGCCAAATTGTTACATTACATGATTATATCTAGCATACTTCTATAAATGACACAACTTATCCCCTAATATCACAAAAGATGGGGACATCCATCAACATACTACCCGTCTAATATAATTCAAAAGTTTGGGGTTTACAACTATCTCACATCTTACACAAAAAACTGAGATTACAACAACAAATTATACATCACATAATAAAATACTACAACTACTACTTCTAACACCTAGACTTAATCTATCATTCCGCGCTCCACAGCGCTCTGGTACTCCCTCTGAGTAATGTGCACCACCATATCTCTGCTTATGGTGTGTTGAGTCTGTCCCTGCTTTGTTGGGTAGTGATTTACCCCCATCAATCAATCTTTCCATGGTCGTGCGCATAGCATAGCCCATCTGGTTCATCTTCCTCTTCTTACATCTTACCTCGTCCTCCAAATCACTAGCCCTATCATTTGCTTATTCCCATTTTTCCTCAAAATGGATCCTATCCATCACCTCTATTTTTAACTGAGTTCGGAGAGCTTCCTTCTCCGTCCTCTCACTCACCACTCTCTGCTCCATTTCTTCCAACTTCCATGCCAGCTCTACATTCCTAGCCACCGCCCTATGAAACAAGGTTCCCATCTGGATCCCTGCCTCCTTGCAGTGAGCAATTTCCACCTCCAACTTTTGCATCACTAACTTTCTCTGGTGGTCCTCATCCCTCACTTTCTGGAACTCGGACTCCCTTTCTCTAGCCTCAGCCTCTAACTCCTCCACTCTACATCCCAACTCTAGGATCCGCTCCACGTACTCTCCCAACATCCGATCCTCGAAAGTAGTCTCGTTGGAGTCCTCCATAGGCTCATCCCCCATAGGCTCCTCCTCCATAGGCTCTTCCTCCGGATCAGACTCCTCGGGTAAGGGCTCCATCTCTTCCTCCTCGTCATCATCATCAATAGGGGCCACTGCTGATATGGGCTCCGCTATCGATCGTGCCTAAAATACCACGTGTATGTCACGCGGCTCCTCTTCTAATACTCGGCTAGGTCCTCCCATGTCAGTCATCCTACAATCACCAACATAAGATAAAACAAACAACAACTCCATTCTAATTTTAAATATCATAAGTTCATTGTATAGAATGAAGTTATATTCTATAACATACTAAGTCACTCTCTATAAAAACTCTGTATGAGTTTCATCCCTCTCTATCTTCTAAATTCTCCTAAGATATAATCTAAGGACTCTCGCTCCTAAGGTTTATAACTATAGCTTTGATACCAACCTGTGACGCCCCCAAATTCAGATGCTCATATCATGAATTTGGTTCGTCACGTGCTAATTCTAATATCATACTAAAATCATCAACAACTGAAGTAATAGAATAATTTACATCGTTATAATATAAATATTCGCATCCCAAGGTACCGTAACCATTACTACAACAATCCAGTGATTACATTTAAACATATTTTAATCTTCCTTAATATATCATTATAATCAAAATAATAATAATAATACTTCTACACTTAAAGGACTAAGCTATTGTGTAGCCTTGCTCTTTCCTTTGTCCTTCCCTGAGGTACCGCCTTGCTCTGCCTTAACTGTAATGTTTTTAGGGAAGAAAAATGAGCAACAAGTTTGCCCAGCAGTAATATAGTAAGCAGAATAAACAGTTATAGCATTTGAATCTTAAAAGGTATAACACTAATTGATAGTTCAAGGATACCAAGAAATATCAAGAGTATTCAACAGGTGTCACTATAGACTGAAGGATATCAATAAAATTTCAAGATTTATTCATTTCAAGGTTCAATAAGAATGAACACTGAGCAGTCACTAAGGACCAAAAACTCTTACTAGAATTAACAGTATTTTACTGAAATCCAATATAAACGAGTATAACAGGTGATCAGCCTAAAGTACCCTACGTTATGCATAACATTTAATCATACTCATGTGCGCACGTCGGTTCCCCGATAATATAAAATTTCTCCTTTTTAAGAGGGTTGTTCATTTCAATAGATTTATAAGAGTCCGTACCAAGTCAATTGGTTTGGATAGCTTTCTAACACATGATAATAGTCTAACCGAATCAAAGGCTTAGACAACTTTTATAATGCATTTAACAACAATAAGTCCAATGCTCGCAACAATGTCAAGGTTTACAAATGATTTTCGAATAGTAATAAATATTTGTTCGGTGTAAATATGGTTGATATGGCAACAATTCGGATTATACAATATATATACAATGTAAAGAATTTAGAAACTTGCATTCAATATAAGAATAAAATGAAGTTAGAGAATTCGCAAAAAATCCAAAGTTGTGTGATTTAAGAGACTTGCCTTTAGCGTTGATTACCACTTATAGCGTAAAATCACCTCAATGAACTATGTTATCCTATTTATGTATGTATAGGTATTCATTAGTCATACACCTTGATGTACATATCCACATACATTTATCACACATATTTAAACTCGTGTAGTTTATACATAGTCAAACTCATAGATGTATAATTCGCATTGTTCTTACTTTTGAAAATATTTTAGTACTATATGCTCATCTTTTACTTGTATTCGTAAAATATTACTTACTTCACGTATTCTAGCTTAAGTTGCTTCACATTTTAAGGAAACTTTAGGGTAGGTTTGTCCCCTTGTTAAAGTTACTCATACATTTCCATTTTACAAGTTAAAAGAGCTCATTATATCAACTACTAACTATAGTATTCATTAAACCATATAATATTGCCAAACAACTTCTTTTTACACATGCTCCCATAGTTTATAAAATGTCTAACTAGATGTGTGAACATGTCGATTAACTCTAGAGGCATAAAGCATCGTATCATATTTGTTCAAAAGTTCACAATACAAGTCATAGAGTTTTCAACTCAATTGGTTTTCAATTATTAAGATGTCATAACTAACAATCTATACATGCAAAGTACATTGAGTCCACTTTTCATATGTAGACTAACTAAGCTATAAACATATGCACAAAAGGTTAGATTCAAAAAGGCATACTAAAACATGGTTTTCGTCTTTTAACTTTTCTTTCAAAAGGTTATGATTCAAACTCCAATCGTACTAAAACATCTTACAATATGTACTGACACATGTTTAAGGATTATGTATGTTCTTGAAGTTAAGTTAAGTTAAGACTTCTTGCATCAAACAATCAAAACAAAACAACAACAAAAATTAATCATTGTAGTACTTCACGGGTGGGCTTTTGCACTATAGACTTCACCGGGCGGCATAATCGCCGCATGCGGAAAATATTTCCGCTCAAACCAACATGCCAATTTTCAACCCAACAACAATGTAAGGATACTTTAATTGATATAAACTTACTACTAAACATCCCTAGCATGCTTCTAACAATCCCAAACATACAAACAATCAAATTCAAGAATTAATTCAAGATTTTTGCCATTTTTCCAAAGTTTAACAAATTTAGCGATTCTCTTTTTACTATGGATTCGTTACTTGACTAATTTACTTCGTTTCACTTTTGTTGATTAAGTATTTAACCATATTAACAATGTCTAGCATCAATTTACACATTCTAGCATGCTTCAACCATAAACTTTTCAACTCAAAACAAGTATTTTCGTACTTTTCTAAGAATTTTGCAAAACTTGAATGTAAGAACTTATAGAGGAATATGACCTTGTCTGAAGTTGGATTGTTACCCTAGCTTCAATTTGCAGATTGTATAAGTTCAACCCAACCACACTCGCACACAACATGAAGTTTTAAAGGAGAATTTAGCAACATGCCTGTGAATGAGAAGGGCTCCATTTATAGGAAAGCTTGTGACCAAATTTGGCTTTACTCAATGAATTAAACCATTGGAATGGGGAAGAAGCTGATGGGTATAAAGGATTTAGTGGAAGAGTACTATATAGACCACTCCCCTCCTCGTGATTTGCTAGCTATGTGGTTGGTAATGAGGGACTAGGCCAATGGCCTATTACGTGAAGAAGAAATAAAGTGACACTCAATTTGGGACACTACCAATATTCAGCAGTTGTAAGCCATTACTTAGCATACTTAGGTTTATCTGACAATTGTCCAAAAATGTGCATACATATACACCCACTCATATAATACACATAGAATTATATAATCCATGTACATTGGATTAATTCAAATAATATTTAACCTAAACTAGGATATTATTTAGTTGGGTACCAATATTACTTATTATTCCAATTCTACATAGATATTAAAATGATCACTTAATATTGCTTATTTATTTAATCAAAGTCAGTTTCTCTTATAGGTTTAAAAATAGCCATTTAATTACTCCCACAAACCTCTTGATGTCACATAAGACTTTTTCACACAACTTAATAAATTACATAAGTTAAGCTTACTTTTATCATAATAATTATTTACCTTCCAATGTCACACCTCATCTTATATTGAATGAAAATCCTTATTATTTATGATTTCTCCTCACACGCTATTGTTCATAATATTAGGAATTAGTCAATCACCTTATGTAATTATTTATTAATAGTACTAAATAATTTAATCCTTTTTATCCTTAATTGAATTAGTATTTTCTCATATCACCACTTTGCCACACTAGGCATAATTTCCACAAGCTTAAACTAAGCTTCTCATCACTTCTGCTACATTGTTTAATTATCACATGCTTAATCAATTAAATTAATTTCCACACTCATTATGCAAACTATCTTTATTCTCAATATTATAATTTATTATAATTCGTGGGTATTACAAGTATTGTAGACAAATGACATTGTTTGTCGAGTAGGATTTTGAATTCAGGTATTAAATTATGGTTATCGACCTTGGGGATTATGTTGTAAAGGTATTTGTATAAATAATTTATGTTTATATCTTCTGCAATAGTTATAGAATTGGTGTACCAGGTTCGTGGTGATTAGTACCCAGATTTGGGGGCTTTACATTTAGTATCAAAGCTGTAGATTATAAATCTTAGGTAGGATTACCTTAGGCTATAACCACAGGGATGATGGTAAGGACTAACTCAAATAGAGTTAGTAAGTCAATAAGATTCAAAGACGAATCTCGACAAGTAATAAAGATCCAGAGTTATATAACTCTGATGATAAAGATGAACAGTAGTAATGAATAAATAGAGTCTAAAAGACTACAAGTATACATGGAAAGAAGATCGTAAAACAAAACGATCATAACATTGATAAGAATCGTAATATAATACGATTATAATATGAGATCACACCGTGATTTGATAAGGTCATAGCAGGGAGGATGATCAATTAAATGATTAAAAATTTTAAAGCAAATTTGATGTGTGTAAGTTGTACTATGAATTAGTACTATTCAAACTCAGAAAAGAGTTGTGGATGATGCAATATAGATTAAAGAAAATTTGTATGGAGTAAGAAAAATCTAGGATTATGTGGGATTTCTATTGAGAACTCATGTCAGCAGCTAAGTTGTATGATTCATTGTATGGGCAGGGAATTTGTACTTGGTTTTAGAACCACTTAGCTTTCTATATTAATATAGTGGTTAAGTTGAACAATTCTTTGTATGGGCGGGTAATTGTCCTTGGTGTAACAACCACTTAGCTTCCTATATTGATTAAGTGGTCGAGTTAACCAAATCTTTGTATTGGCAGGGGATTATGTTTGGTTCGACAATCACTTAGTTTCTGGTATTGATAATCATTGAAATGTTTGTGTCGCACTATTTGCTATATACATGTTGAGAAGGTGATTCTTTTCTCATGTGTATAACAGATAGGTAGAGAATAGATAGAGAATATAAGGTTAAGTACGAGTTCTTAAAACTCAAGTCTATGGTAAGTTTGTGACTCATAATTGTATGGTATCTTTTTGAACCCCTAAGCGTATGGACAGTTCTTGATTGGTTCTTGAACTACGTATTGCTAGGATAAGTTCCGATACTCATAATATTGTGGAAAGTTCCTGAACTCATAATGTGTGGTAAGTTTGATGAACTGGGGTATAGCTAAGTTGTGAATGGAGAATTGAGGATGATAGGAATAGATCGAATTATTAAGCAATGGATCATTATAGAAAGTGGAGTTGATGGTGGAAGCATAGGTATCTAAATCTTCTAGCTATGCTAGACTTCGAAATTTTTGACATAAAGCTAAAAACGCACTGATATGCCTTTAAAAAAATGAATTTTGTTATTCTAAACACATGGTGACAAGTGTGTGTGTGTGTGGACTTCGGGACACTGACACATCATTACAAGTTGAGGTATGAAAACACTAAAACTGATTTTCAAAGGTTTTTGAACCGTTTAAAAGAAAAGTTTATGCTAATTTTTTCGGCTAGACAAAAATGATTTGAAATGTATCAAAATGTACTTTATATATCATTAATGCATCAGCAGAGATGATAAAAATGATGGAGTTATCAATGTAGAATTACTTAGTTGGATGCGATCTAAAGATCGTCAACCACTATGGAATGATGTAGTATGACAAAGTCATACAATGACGGAATCCTCAAACAGACTGTAAATACAGTATGGTATCATAACGTCATAAAATGATTTTCAAAATTTCAAAGATAAATTATTGTCAATTAAATTTTGGTCAGATATGTTTCGATTGAAATTCAAATTATTGGTATGAGTCTAAGCTATTTGATCAAGCTAGACCAATATTTATGAAAATTCAAACTATTCTTTGAGAATTTATCCCGAACCAAATTATTTTGGTACGAAATCCTATGATAAGTCTGAGGTGAACAACCCTGAAAAAGGTGATATGCTGATTGGATAAAATAATCCAATCTAGTTAGTAGCGAAAATATTCGTGAGACATGATTGATACGTTATACATGACGTAAGCGTACGATAGGCTAATAACCTAAAGTACTAGCAACGACAGCTTACTTTCTTTGTGATTGTAAACATACCTACTAGTTTACTGTTTTGCAGTATAAATACCGTTAAAACTATGTGTTCATGGTATATATGACTCCTCAACATGATTTGAATATTTTAATTCTTTGAAGTGATGTTTTGGGTAGTATGTGATGGTGGGTATGAAATAGTATGAACTAGTTATGTACGGGTAGAATCAGATATGATTGAATAAAGGTTATTATTAAAACCTAGTTCTGGTGAATGAAAGGGGGAAAATGTAGTAGGCTGTAATTTCAGGGATAAAATTCTTAGAAGAAGGGTTGAATGTGACAACTCGAGAATTTAGATGATTAATTAAATCTTAAATGATTAATTAAAGGTTCAACAATAAGACCTAGACTGGGAAATAGAATATTGAATAAGAATTCTGTGAAGGATTTGTATGGATTTAAAAATTTTAAGAAGAACTTATAGGGTTAAGTGTATGAGTGTATATGATTTTGTGTATTGTGAATATGTGTGTACAGTATGTGATTAAGGGACAATTGTGGATCAGATAAGTTATATAATTGACAAACCCTAATGTTATACTAAGAACTTCAATGTTCAGTTAAGAAAACCTAACGATTGGTTAGAAACCCTAATTCCAGCTTTGGAAGCTCTAAATTCAGTTCTAGGAATCCTAAACTCTAATCGGGAATTTCTAAACCCTAATTTGGGAACACAAATGCTAAGTATTAAAACTTAAGGGTTAAAAGTTATGTGATATATGTGAAAAGACTAAATTACCCTTCAAATTATAGACAAAATGACCAAAATACCCTTAGTAGGTGCAAAATTACCAAAATACCCTTTTACTTAACTTTTAAGTAAAAGATATCACAAATCTTGTGAGCCATCATCCAAGATTTTGCCATGTGCTTATTATCTCACAAATCAGCCAAATCTGGCCACCTACACCACCTTTATTCATTGAATCAAAGATTTGGAAAGTTAAAAGTTAAGAAATATCTCACTTTATTTCCTAACTTAGCCAAGACATTCTCTGTCTTTAACTTTCGAAATGTGGAGAGAAAATAAGTGATAAGTTAAGCCAAGAACAATCCTTAGCTCTCCAAGATCAGAATCAAAGAACAGAAATCAAAGATTGGGCATTAAAGGTATAAACCCTAACTTAAGTTATATCATTATGATTTATGTAAACTATGTGTTTTGTTGTTTATATATGTGTTATAAGATGTTATTTAGTGATCTATGATGATACACCATGGATCCATAACATCTAAGTGCAAGGAAATAAGAATTTTTGAAAATAGTCAAGAACCCTAATTTGAGGTCTGACAGCCATATGTCAGAGCCTCTAGATCTCAATCTTTTAGATATTAGGATGGTTAAGTGTATCATTGATATTCTATGCCATGAGGAATCAAGTTCATACCATGTCTAGATCTCAAGTTATTAATGGTCAAACATGTTTGACAAAGCACATAAATGAAAATCTAGAAAACCCAGATTTCCTAGAAATGTCTGACAAGGTTTTGTAGGCCTTAGATCTTGCAGTTGTTAAGGTTTTAGGCTATGAGAGTGTATCATTGATATACTCTGACATATAGACTATAAAACCATGACACTAGAACACCTAGATCATGACCAGAATCAAAGATATTGTTGGTCAAAACTGGGTTGACCAACTGACTAGGAAGACTTTCTAGAAAACCCAGAATCTTCAAGAACAAGTTTCTGACATCAGTTTGACTGGTCCAAATCTTTCTTCTATGATGATTTTAATCTACAAAAGTGTATTACTTTTGTACCTTGACATACATACTATATAAGTGTGACACTTTAACACACAATCAATGTCCAGAATCCAAGTTATTAAGGCTCAAAAGGGACCTCGATTTATACGATGAGTTTCTCAAGCAACCCGTAAACTCAAGAACACTTCGACATGATTTTTGATGGCTTATAACTTCTTGTTATGTTGTAGTTTGACCCTGAACTTTGTTTGTGCTTGTAGTATTACATCAATACTACATAGCCAGTACACTTTCACGCCTAGAAAATATCATGAACATATAATTAGAAGTGGTCAAAGTAGGTACTCTGATATTGACTTTGAATGTTCTTCAGGGCTCAAGAACACCTACAGTGATAGCTTTGTCGCGATAGGCCCTTTTAGCGATTGTTTTATTAAAAAATAAATTATTTAATTAAAATAATTAGAATAAAATGGAAAATAATTATGAAAAATTTATAATTAATTTATAAAAATTATTTTAAGGTATAAAAAATAACTTTTAATAATTTGAGATATATTTCATTAATAATTTAATATTAATGATATTTAATTTCTTTAATAATTTTATTAAATAAATTACTTAAAATGATTTTAATATTTTAAAAATCATTTGAAAATATATTAAAGTGTTGGAAAATATTTTAATATATTTTGAATAACTTCAAATATTTTGGGATGAATTTCATTAATAATTTAATATTTTAATGATAATAAATTTATTTAATAATTGTATTAAATAAATTATGGCAAAATAGTTTTAATGTTTTAAAAATGATTTAAAGGTTTTAAAAAATGTTTTAAGTTATAAAACATAAAAATAACTTTTAATATTTTGATATGAAATACATTAATATTTTAATATTAATGATAGTTATTTAATAATGGTTTTAAATGTTTTAAAATCATTTAAAGATGATATTAAAGTATTAAAAATACTTTGAATTATAATAAATAACTTTCAATATTGGGATATGTATTTCCTTAATATTTGAAATTTATTAAATATTAATGATAATGTACTTATTTGGTATTTAAATTATTTAAAATTGATATTAATGATTAAAAATCATTATAAATGATAATAATTATATGAAAATTATTATGAGCTTTTGAAAAATGTTGTGATTAATAATTAAATTATTTAAAATAATATTAAAGCCTTTAAGTAGAGTTTTATTGAAAATAGACTCGATATTATTCGATTGGGCAATCGGGATATCGAAATAGTACCGAAATCAACTCGAACTTAAATAGTTTGACTTAATACCAGGTCTTATGTGTTTTAGTGATTGTTAAGAATATATGCTTGTGTTTAAGTTTTATTATAATTGTATATAACAGTGTTATATGTGATGATATTATTCTAATTTGGAGATCCATATTATCAATATTAGGTCTTTTAGATGAAGCTAAAATAAGTTGTGTAACAGTAATCGATGGTACAGGCAAGTTTCTCGAACTATACTCTTTTATTGAGCAAGTTCTTATACTCTCTTATTGTGCAAGTTTCTCAAACTATTCTTTTAATTAAGCAAGTTCTCTAACTCAAACCTGAGTTATGATTTTTCAAGCATGCTAGTGGTTAATCATTGTTGATTACATCACATCTTTGATTATTAATTCGCACGTTGTGCATGTTGCATATGTTCATCAGGTATGAAAGTCTGATCACCTTCATTACCATTTGGACCAGTTAAATTGTTCATGTTCATTGTTGGCCATTCATTATTATTAACTCAGTCATTTAGTTATGAAAATTGATTCATGCTTTTTCACAATTATTATATTGTTGAAAGTTTGTCGGCTATCTTATTATTCTTTCAATCATGGTATATCATTCTTTAAACTTAAACTTGCTAGGCAAAGTTGTTGCTCACCCTTGCTATATCATGATAAACATTTCAGATTAAGACGAAATGTTGGATACATGCAAAGTCAAAGATAATTCCAATATTAGATTATTGTGCAGGTTAAAATGGTAATAATTATCACATGCTTAATCAATTAAATTAATTTCCACACTCATTATGCAAACTATCTGTATTCTCAATATTATAATTTAATATAATTCGCGGGTATTACAAGTATTGTAGACAAATGACATTGTTTGTCGAGTAGGATTTTGAATTCAGGTATTAAGTTAAGGTTATCAACCTTGGTGTTTATGTTGAAAAGGTATTTATATAAAAAATTTATGTTTATATCTTTTGCAATAGTTATAAAATTGGTGTACCAGGTTCGTGGTGATTAGTACCCGGATTTGGGTGCTTTACAATGATTTCTTTCAGGAATTATCTCATTTCTTTTGATGAGAGGCCTAATCCCGCCTTATACACCTTTCATTTCTTGGAATTTAGAAAATGCCCCAGCCCTTTCACATGTTATTACTGGGGATTCATATAAGAAACTCTCTTGTTGAACAAGTTGAGAGTGAGCAATATCCTACACATCAAAAGAATAAAATGCACCAAAAGCTTGACGGCTCAACCGTTAGGATTAGTAGACTTTTGTGAATAAGACATTTGAAGTAAAAGTTTATGAAATTGAATGATTTCTGAAATCGCAAGGAAATTTTAAAGCATCCATGGTCATTATTCATGGGTAGGATTAGATTCAAAAGACTTATCTCCCTTTATTAGAGATACTTCATCTTTGATCTAGACGTTATTCTTCAAAGAATTGATTTCAAATGACACGCATACTATGAGTGACTCAACTCTTAAAAGGGGTTTCATTTCCATGACTTTTAAGATTTTAATTTTAATTTATTTATTTTTTTGCTTAACTTTTCTCATTTTTTTAAGGCTATTCAGAGTTTTCCATTTAACGAGTTTTGGACCAATGACTCCCAAACCTAACGGCTTTTGAGCACTAGGTGTTAAGACACCCCTTCGGGTTTACTTACTCGAGTAGCAAATGCCACACTTCGAGATGAGTCAGAAGATCACTTTATTTGCTTCTTTGCTTGAGCTTGTGTAAGATTCATTTTCTTAGGAGCGTTGGGCCGATGACCCCCAAACTAGATGACTTTAGGGCACTAGGTGTGAGGACACCCCTCAGTCTTAATTTCTCAGGTAACCTAGACCACGATTCGGATCTACTCAGGTCTCTTCCTCGTAATGCTCATTTTCTTAGGCATTAAGTTACCCATGTAATGAGTATTGGGCCGATGGCTCCTAATCCAGATGGCTATAGGGCAGCAGGTGTAAAGACACCCCTAAGGATTAATAACTCGAGAAACCCAGGCCACAATTTGAGATATTAGGCTGATGACTTATCTTTTATCTTTTCATTAATCGTTGTCACCATAGTTTTATACCCCACAACTAATAGTCTAGTCAATCGCAAAGTGCAGACATGCATATAAGGTCAAGTCTGTTCTAAAAAGCGCTTTGAACTAGGATGTTGCGCCCAATCAAAAGGGTTAAATAGTCCTAATTCTCTAATCGTTCTCGTGATTCTTGCTCCATGAAAGATTATTCGAATTAATCCAATTCATAAAAAGTTAGGCAAAATTTTCTCTTTTAAAACCTTTTTCTAAGAATACGTAACATGTATATTATTGCTAATGCATGTAAATGGAGACTGAAAGCACATAAAGAGATGAAAGAGTCATACCTCACATGTGAATTATTTGTTCTAAGAAAAGTATAATTGGAAAAGACCAAATGATCATACCAGATTGCTAGTTAGATGATATAAGGGAATCTCTGATGATGACGACCCACGCTGAGGGTGATGACTGGTGCATTTTCCTTCTTAGGATGGTTAATAAATGCATAAATGTCGAGTTGTTTTTTTTGAGATTTCCCCAGTCTTGTTGTATGGGTCCCAATATCGGGTTGTCGTCAATTTTGAAATTACCCCAATCTTGCTTGTTGTCTGGGGTAGTTACTTTGATAGATGGGCTGATGAAATACCAAGATTGCTAGTCTTTTACCTCTAGACCCATATGGTGAACATATAGTGGATTTTGGCTTTGATGCTTGGATGCCCTCAATCATTATTTCTGACTTGTTGGCGCAATTGGCTTTAATGATTTTCTTCTGATTTGATGAAGACTTGTGATTGAGGGTGTCAGCTCTTTGAAGGTCCTTGCTGTGATCATACTTGATGTATCGCTGTGTTATTGTTTTAACTTTGATGATTAATGTTGAGAGGCCTTTAGACTCCACTAAATTGGCCTTAAGATCTCAGCTTGGTTGGTGATGACTTCACCTAAGTTTGATTTGATCTGTAAGGTTTGATTTATGGTCTTGATCTGGGGGAACATGTCATCATGTATAAGATAAACTTTTCCATGACGTTCGCCCCTATACTTTTGTAGGTTAAAAGAGATCAAATCCTCTCGCACTTCAAGAGTGATGAGTTGCTGAAGGTTTACAACTTAGGATGAATGCTATTTCATTACTGTGACTGGCTGTCATAATGTATCGTTGTCTCTTCCTTTCCAGGACTTGTGCCAGATTTGATGAAATGACATTGAGGTGCTGTTGGGTTTTCTTAACATAGGTCGCTGACTGTGAGGGTTTTTCTTGGATGTAGGCTTTTCAAGTTTGATTTGGTGTCTTGAGACTTATATTTGGGGTTTGAATTTTGGATATTTCTTTTGAGGGTTAGACTACACTAGAGATGGCTACCTACGTACTCCCATTGATTGGGAGGGGGAGATAAGGTATTTTATAGTTCAGGCTTGGTCGAAACAGTTAAAAGTGTTTATTTGGGTTTGGTTTGAGGGGTTTTTAAATTTTTTTTATTTGGCTTGACTGCACCATAGATGGATGCCTACGTACTCCCATTGATGGGGGGAGATCAGGTCTTTTGTAGTTCAGGCTTGGCTTTAATGGTTGGAAACTAGTATTCTGAAGTGGAGTATTCTGGGGATTTAAAAGGTGTTTGTTTTGATTGGTTTGAGTGGGTTTTTGGGTTTTTTGTTTGGTTTAACCGTACCAAAGCCTACATACTTTCGTGGATGGGGGGAGATCAAGTCTTTCGTAGTTCAGGCTTGGCTGAGACCTGATTGGTTTGATTTTTTTATTTTTTTTTTATTTTATGATTTTTTTTATTTTTTGATTTTTTTTTTGATTTTTTTCAATATTTACATACATTCATGGAAATTAAAAGGCATAATGGTAAGAAAGTGATAATGTCCCAACCACTCCTAGAACTCATAACTTTATCCTCTAGATCTACATCTTCCTGGCTAGGTGAGGCCTGATAGTCCAATTATCAATGGTTATGTTACCTTCGAGGCTCATGATAGAGGTTACTTCTTAGTCATGAATATCTTCAATCACTGCCATAACTTGATCGCCTCTTGATTTAGCACATCCCTCAAGGATGCTTAAACTGGACCCATCATAAAGAGGGATGAACTCTTGATTTCTTAATGGGTTGGCTTCCCCGACAACCTTACCACCTTTATCTTCATCTGTTCTTTCATCTTTTACATGGGTTTGAGTGGTTTTGACTATGAAATCTCTCCCGAACTGTTGTTGTATTTCTCGAAAGGAACTTTTCTTTTTGACTTTTTCAACAGTGGGAAGGATCAGTATTTCCTCCTCATCATCCATGAGGGTAAAATCAGGAATGTGGTTGCTAACTTTTGACAACAAGATGTTTGATGATGGTGGATGAATTTCCTTGGGGGACTCTCTTGTCTCCTCTGTCACTCCCAGCATTAAGATCGGTCCACCTTATGTTCTTCCAGGATTGGAGCTCATAGCCATTACTTCCTTTGAATTGTTTATCTCAAGTGCAAATCTTAAGCTCTTCATTTCCCTTTCGCCTTTTTCTGGTCATGGGGATTTCTATCTTCAGCTCTCCATTTTTAATGAGATCCTAGATTTTATGTTGCAGACACCAACATTCCTCGGTTGCATGCCCAGATGCTCTAGAATGATAAGCACACCTCTTATTAAGATTATAATGCCTTCCTTTGGGATTATCAGGTGGAGCAAGCTCAATGATCTTTTTTTGCTCAACCAACAGTGCTAACACATTTTCCAAAGAGTCCCCCAAAGGCGTGAATACCTTTCTCTGCCTACTCTCCCTGACTCTCGGTGATGTAGGATTTCTAGATTTTTCTAGTGTTTGGAATGTTGTTTGATATTTCCTCTTTGGGATTTCGTATTCTTCCAGGTAATTTTTCCTCTGGCGAGATCTTCTAGTAATTTTATTATTCTAATTTTCCTATCCTTTCAGCCTACTTTGATCTTCTTCATTTAGTTGGCTGATCTTTGAGGGATATAGGCTTACATTCTGACTAATCTCTTTTTTCTCTCGACTTTCTGATAGTTTAGTGAAAAGTTTCCTTGTAACCTGATGTTGGCGCACTATCAGATTAGCCAACAGAGTTACTTGATGCTAGATCGTCTCCAATTTTTTCATTACTGTCATACCCTCCTCTAAATTTTCTAACTCTAGGAAATTTATCCTGTTCCTTTAGGGGTATTCCGCTATCCTTCATATGTACTTTTGATTTGGACACATTTCAGCTTTTCCTGACCCGATCATGTTTACTCCCTTGAAATCATGCTGCATCAAAAAGTTGGTGTTGACATTTGGATGGTCAGGTTATTGGACCACAACATCGCCACTTTCGATTAGATTTTAGATTTTGTGCTTTAAAGACCAGTAATCTTGTGTATCATGTCCTAGAGACCCTGAGTGGTAAGTACGTCTCTGGCTTAGATTGTATCTTTTGATTTTTGGATCCAGAGGTGGAAAAAATTCAGTAATTTTCTTCTGTTTGATTAATAACTCCAATATGTTTTCCAGGGAAATGCCTAGTGGGGTGAACACCCGATTTTCCGTTCTTTTAAATTTTCTCTTTCTATCCTGGCATTGGTTGAATACAGTCTGTTGGGAGGGATACATCTTCATTTCCTTTATTGAGTAACCTCTTGGGAGTGCTTGTATAGTTTCCAGACTGTATATGCTCGACGACTGTTTCCAAGGCCGTGAGATCTTTAATCTTGACTACTTTCAGGTCGATCTCTACCATTTTTCCGTGTTTGATCGTCTCCGAGAATGGCTTGCCTATTCCTGCTAGAATCCTCTCATAGTAAGGTGCCTCTTGGATGTCTATGAAAGTAATCACCATTTCAGTTTCTGACATAGACTGGTTGACTTGTGCTGCCATACGTCTCCATCGTTGGGCGTATTCCCGTAAAGACTTAGTACTCTCCTTTTTGACTTTAGTCACTTTGTATCTGTTCGGTGCTATTTGTGACTAAAAATTTTACTGAGTTAAGAAGGCGTGGGATAACTCTTCCCAGTTGTGGATTTTGGCATTGTCCAATCGGGCATACCAGGCTCTAGCCTCTCTAGTTAATTTTTTTTGGAATAAACGCATTCTGAGCTTTTCATCCTCTGCATAAGACCCCTATGTATACTTTCAGGTGCACATAGGGATCACCTGCCCCATTGTACTTTTCAACCTCGTGGACTTGGAATTTGTCAGGATATCGAGCCCCTGAGAATATGCAGAGATCTTAATAGGTGACACTTCTAAGGTTTCCAGTCCATTTGATTGACCGGATGGTTTCCTCCATTTGTTGGACTTTCTTCCTTATATCCCCAGTTTCTCAATCATCCCTGAGGTTTTTTTCAGGTGTTTTGTTTATCCCTTTATTGGAATGAGGTTCAGGCATCTGTTCTTCCCCCTTTTTGTCAGCACTTTGATTGCCACCCTGTGAGGAGGACTCTGGTTGAGTAGGTACTGTCTGTCTCTGAGTGCTTTTACTCTGTTCTTTCAAGAAGATAACCAAATCTGTTATTTGCTTTTTGAGTCCTTCAAACTCCTCTCTGGACACAAAATCAGGATCAGATTGGACACTTTCAGCTATGTCAGTGGATAAACTTTGTGCCTTCCTAGATTCTGATCTAGTAATGGGACCAATCTTACCTACAAAAGGTAGATAGTTTAGTCATGTTAAACACTAACGATATGTACATTGTACAATGTGTTAGTTTTAATGTTTTCCTGTAAAATAAAGGTCAGTTATTTGGATGATAGGATAACATGATAGGAATTGATATCTGTACAATAATGGAATTGACAGGAAATGGAAATTTTAATTGATATTTACATGGAATTTGAGATTTACATTGAATTAAAAGGGAAAGGCATGAAGAGACTTTCCTTTGCATTTGGTTTATCAGAGGCTGACCTATCTTAGGGTTACTCTTATGGGCTTTTTGGCATGAAGGTTCCAAGATCATCGCAATCTATAAGATGGGAAGTTTACTCGATCTTTAAATTAGAGTAGATCTGATTGGCGCCTTTCCTGAGCCTCACGGGATTAGTCTCCTCTTGAGTCCAGTAATGAGCAACCGATGGGATTGTCTCCTAATGGAGGGACAACACAACATACATTCATCGCATCTCACCGCATCCAAAATGATGGCATTGTGTGAAGCACTAATATAAAGTGTAGTAAAGAGATATTCACATCCATTTAATGTAAAGACGTCATTTCACACACATGCAGATAGAAGAGAATCAAAAAGATTGAAATGCGGCTTAAGCCTTCTACTGTCCCCAGTAGAGTCGCCTCTTATCAGGAAAAGACCGACATATATGTCGACGATTTGAAAAGATAGATTTTTTATTAGTCCAAATTAGACAGAGCTGCCAGTTGTTATGAGTTAAATGGTTGTATCAACTCAACTGAGTTTTGAAAGAATTTTGCAATATGGCCCAATATTTGACTATATAGAGTTTGGGGGCTTGATTAAGCGAGGGGAAGGTGTTAGGCACCCCCCAACTTCCGTGAAACATGGTTACGATGTTTTTTGTTCCCTAATTTGTGTGTATGTGTGTGTGCATTGTAGTTAATTGGGCCTAAGTGCTTTATTTGGAAGTAGTGTCATGCCTCTTTTGCACCTATATACAAAGGGTTTGACTTGTATAAAAGTTTAATTTTGATATAAGACATATAAAATGATGTTTTCAAAATAGGTTTTTAAACCATTATGCTAATATAGTAATTGAGGCTTTTAATACTTCCATTTTATTCTGTATTCATCTTATTCTGATTTTATCATCGAGATGCAAAGCATCTTCAGGCTCCTTATGGGCATGAAAGCCATCGAAGTATGCCCGAGCACCACACATAAGATTTTCACTATTACGGGGACCTTAAATCCGGATAACTGTTTTAAGGTCCTATATTTACAAGTAAAAAATTCGCAAGATAGTTGTACAACTGAAAATTTTCCATCATGGGAACCACATCTAGATTCATGGATTGAACCATAGATCCCAAGATTTCTAGGCTCACAGAATATTATTTAAAAACTTGCAAAATTAAAATAAAAAGCATATTTAACTATCAACGTCCTAAAAAAAGAAATTCATCAGTTAAATCCTTGTATGTGTGATAAGTAGGTTTTATACCTACTTATTGGCTATCTACTTGCTAACACTATAGCTTAACTTTAAGTGTTTTAGTTGTTTTTTATGTGTTTTTATCTTCATTTTGTAGATTGCATGGAGGAATCTCTTTTCTTAGCATCATGGATGGAAATGGCATGGAAATGGTGTGTTAGAAAGTATTGTGGTGAAGCAAAGATGGAACTGTCATATAACATTGAGCAGGGCAAGTGGACGTGGCATTGAAGTGAGAAAAAGAAAGTGATTGAAGCTAGTAGCAGTAACTTAAGCAACTAATAAAGCATTAGCAGTGCACCAGCATGCATCCTACAGGAAAACATAGCAGCATGGTCGTGCCATTAGAAAGCTTGGACACGGCGCGCCCGCGCCAAGAGGAGAGTTCAGTCAGTAGTAGTGCGCCCGCACCCCATTGTGCATACGGGCTAGCGAGACTTATGGGAATTCAAAACTATACAAGGAAAGGGTGAAAAAGTGGCACGATCGTAAAATCATGGATAGGAAGTTTGAGCCAGGGCAAGCGGTATTGTTGTTCAAGTCATGTCTTAGACTTTTCCCGGGAAAACTTAAGTCGAGATGGTCGGGTCCATTCACAGTGAAAACCATGTATCCACATGGTGCAGTTGAGATTTTTGGTCAAGACCCGGACAAGTTGTATAAGGTTAATGGGCAGAGGTTGAAGCACTACTTTGGGGGTGATGTCGATCGACAGAAGTCCTCCATGGCCCTTTCTAACACATGAGCTTGTCAGAGAAAGTCAAGCTAATTGGCTATAAACAAGCGCTCGATGGGAGGCACCCCATTAATTCTTTTCTCCCACTTGTTTAATTTTGGTTACATATCTCTATTTCTCCCTCTTGTTTAATTCTTGTTACACACCTCTATTTTTCCTCCCCCATGTTTAATTCTGAACAATTTTGAGTTAAGAGCATAATACATATAGTTTAGAAAGACATCGCATATAACATTTTTGATAATAGTTGCATTTAGCTTGCACAATTCAATTTTAAGGAATACATGTCTCATTTATGAATGCTTTTTGTGTAGGAAGTAAAGTGCATCTGCTAGTTGGTAGCCAAGTTATATTCTGCTACAGCAAGTTTAGTACAAGAACCAGGACAGCGCGGTCGTGCCATCATCAAGGCTAAATTCAGTGCACCCGTGCCATTATCCTTAGAGCTATCCTGCCAAGCGCGCCAGTGCCAGCGCCCAGAAACTGCCAGGTCTTATAGTTTTTTAAAAAAAAAACTAGACCCTTCTCTTATAACTTATGCCTTTCGGTTGAATCTTCACAAAAAACTTGCTAAGATACAGACTCCTTATCCTATCCCACAATAACCTCTTCTCTCCTATTCATTTTCTGCAAATCGCCCAACCTAATAGCATAAAGAAGATTTCGTCCCAAATTTTAACACCAAGTTTGGGGGTTGATTTTTAGTTTCTCTAGGGTTTATACAAAGTAGATCTCAGAGGTCAGTTTGGGGTTTTCATCTTTTGGATTCACAAGTTTAAAGTTGCAAGTTCATTTTTTTTGCAGAAATCATGGGTCTAAAGAGAGCACGATCAGTCATTCCATCATCTTCTTCTAATAACAGCCATGACAAGACTATTCTGGACACATCCAGGTTCATCAACATATCTGTACAGACTCAGTATTACAGGCTCGTAACCAAGTCATTTGTATAGGAAAGGAGGCTGAAACCAACCAAAGCAGATGGCCAGATGTTAGATATGATCCGAGAAAGGGCATGGTTTGGGGTTGTGGTGACACCTACAGTTGCACCATCTGCTATTGTTCAGGAATTCTATGCTAATGCCAGGGAGACACAAAGAGGAATTTCTTTCGTCTGGGGCATACAAGTTAACTATCTTCCGCTGGCAATCTGTGAAGTGTTTCAATTACGTACTCGCATGGCTGGTCAAGAGAACTAGGTTGTGGCTAAGAGGTTTGAGACTGATTTAGACCAAGTGATTATAGACTTATACGTGCCAGGCACCAAATGGGCTATCAAGCCCAGTACTGATACAAAGAAAAATTTCCCACATGCAAGACTCAATCAATATGCTAAGGCCTAGAATAATTTTATATGTGCTAATCTGATGCCTTTTACTCACCAGCATAATGTGACGGCTGACAGAGCTATTATTCTATAGGGGATCATCACGGGAAATATATTGACATTGGAAACTTGCTTCATCAATCCATGTTGCGCTACATGTGAGGCAACACCACCGATGGGATTTCGCATGCCTCAGTGGTGACGCAACTACAAGCGAGGATGGATGCTCTATATATCAACTTTGTGGCCTATTCTGCTAGACTATCTCATGCCCTGGGGGAGGCATTTTCTTAGCAGGGAACAATTATGGAGTTCCCAATTTTGGATCAACCATGCCTTATCCACCGCCAGATTCACCACCTGAGGCTCAGTCGGGTGGCCATGTCGATGCTTAAGGGAGTTTTCTAACCCTTTATCTTCATTGAGGACAATGTATATTTTAAGTTTGGGGGTATTGGGTTGTAGTTAGTAGTATTGCATTATAGTAGTTTCATATTAAATATGGTACTAGTTCATGTTTAGGTCGCATGTTAGTCTCCATTTTATTACTTAATTTTGTTTGTTTACGTAGTTGTTTCGTTGCATTACATTGCATGATCCCATGTTAGAGTCTATTGAATTATAGTATGGCCAATGATGATATTGAAATTTTATAGATGTTTGAACTCTGTTGATAGCTTAAGCTTAGTCATAGTTTCATACATAATGTAGTCTTTACCTGTTGCTTTGATGTTACCGGATAACACAATTTTGTTATTATTTACTTGTGGTTGAGATTAGCACATGCTTAACTTCTGAAGGGAAAATTTTGTTTTTAAAAATAGTTTTTTGTAGAAAATGAGTACTGACCATAATGACATAGAAATTCAAGTTTGGGGGAAAACATTGGGTATGCATGCTATAAAAAATGCAAACAAAGAAAAAAATAGAATAAACACTTTGGCTAGTTTAGTTTTGTGGCCTTTGATACTTGAGTAAGTACGCCCGAGGGGATGTCTCTACACCTAGTGCCCTAAAGCCTGACGGTTTGGAAGTCCTTGGTTGAAAGCTCACTAAGGGGTATCACTAAAAAGCTTAAGAGGACTAGACATTGCACAGTAAGGTGTAATGACTGGAATGTGCGAAAATCACCCTCGTGAGTGAATAAAAGCAGAATAACCCCTTTGTTAACCCTTAGTTTGGATTAATGTGTTGGATTGGATGTTATTTCATATGTCTTAGTTTTCTAGACTTAAAGCCTAATTTTTTCCTTCGTAGAAGCATAACATGTGGAATGTTTACCTTTATCAATCTTATTCATGGTTATTAGCACACACACACACTACATCTTCGTCAAAAGATTTGGATTTGCAGATTGTATGTCTTTATGGATTCAACTTGGTTTGATGCTTTGTTCATAGATCTTATAATTTCTCTGAGGCAATTCCAATTGGAATTCTTATTTAGCTGAAAATGTGGGATTCATTGTCATAGTATCGTAGTTTGCATAGCATGTAGATTGCATTTGTAATTATTGCTTGGGGACATACAATAGTTCAAATTTGGGGGTATTTGATAAGTAGGTTTTATACCTACTTATTGGCTATCTACTTGCTAGAACTATAGCTTAACTTTAAGTGTTCTAGTTGCTTTTTATATGTTTTTGTCTTCATTTTGTAGATTGCATGGAGGAATCTCTTTTCTTAGCATCATGGATGGAAAAGGCCTGGAAATAGTGTGTTAGCAAGCATTTTGGTGAAGAAAAGATGGAACTGGCATATAACATTGAGCAGGGCAAGTGGAAGTGGCATGGAAGTGAGAAGAAAAAGGAGATTGAAGCTAGCAAAGATAGAATCTAAGCAACCAATAGAGCATCAATAAAGGTGCAAAGATGCATCCTACAGAAAACACATGAGCCTTGCCGCATTCATTAGAAAGTTGGACACGACCACCCGCCAAGAAGAGCAACTCTTCAACAAGAGCATGTAACGCCAAGATCCCATTGTGCAGATGACGGAATTTGGCATACTGCCACCAAAGGAATTCTGACCAGATTTGACTTTTCATTAAAATTCCTGTTTATGTGTTTTTCTTTTAAAGGATGTAATTAGAGGTTATAGAGATATACTTTAATCATTTTTTTACTATTCTAGGGTTTTAGAGAGACACAGAGAGTTCATAGCTCTTACTTCTACTTTTTGGTTTCTCTCTTGCCTCTTTATTAACTCTTCATATTAGGGTTTTGAATTGGTTAATTTGGGATATTGATTCAGTTTTGAAGATCTGGATTGGACAAAGATATATCAGATTTGCATTTCTTCATCTCTTGGTTCTCTTTGTTTTCATTTCATAATCTATTGCTTGAACAAATTCCCATAATGGTGATTGCTTCAGTGATGAACTAATCTCCATTATGAGATTCTAATGGATCTTTTTGCTTAGTTCAAATTTCTATGCCTATTTGTTAGATGTAAATGACTAAGCCTGGATTGCCTAGTATGGGTGCTTTAATTGATTAGATGCTTGATAATCATCTACCGTATTAATTTGTATGAACTTGGAAAATGAAGTACAAATTTAGATTTACCCATATTAGCATGTGTTCATCATTTTTACATGTGATAGATTTCATGATTTATAATCCGGATAGACATATACCGTATTATCGCGTGTAGTCACTTGAGAGGACTTGTGCTTTAACCCTTATTACTCTTTAGTCACATAGAAATATAGTGGTTTAGGTAATGTTGGGTGTTCACGTATATTCTATCTTTTGTGGATTGTATGTGATATGCGCATGGTGTATCGAGAGATAGTCATGTTTTACTAGTGTGTTCTCGACTAGCATTCCAGGGTAATCATTTAGACTTAAAAAGAGGTGTGAAGCCCCAAAAATAGGTATACATCACCCATCTTGAGTCACCAAATACATGGTATAAAATATAAATACAAACTTAATTATACAATTGTCGTGTAAAATACGACAAAACATAATCTGAGAGTTTTAGAACGAATATTGTCATCTAGACAATATCCACACTCAATGGAGTCCTAATTACATTTATTATCAAACTATTTAACAAAATAGTGAGGACTACTAATGCTATCAACTGGACCATCACTCCGTTCCCTGACTAGTCCCAACTATATTCTCATTTCCTGAAGAGAACAATAAAAGCAAAAGGTGAGCTCAACTAGCCTAGTAAGAAATATTATGACTAATGTGACGCCCCCAAAATAAGTATACATCACCCATCTTGAGTCGCCAGATACATGGTACATAAATTCAAATACAACTTAATTATACAACAGTCGTGTAAAATACGACAAAACATAGCTGAGAGTTTAAACAAGAATATTGTCATCTAGACAATATCCACACTCAATGGTGTCCTCATTACAATTATTATCACATTATTCTGTAGAATAGTGAGGACTAATAAAGGCATTTATCCTGGACCATCACTCCATTCCCCGACTCGTCCAAATTATATTCTCATTTCCTGAAGAGAACAATGAAAGAAAGGGTGAGCTCAACTAGCCCAGTAAGAAATATTATGACTAAGATAATGCAGAATAAATTTTCATTAGCCTTCAACAGTATAACAACTGATAGAATACAATAGATAACAAGTTTTAGATCAACAACTGCAGCGGAATAAGCAATTCATTAGAAGAGTCAAGTAGAACAAAAACTCTACTATCTTCTATGATTTAAAAAGTTTTTCATCAACTTTATCGATGAGACTCAGCTTCAAAATAAAATCGAATAATCCCTGCACCACGGCCAAGGATATTCATGTAATCACCAATGGTCATGATTATATCGAATAATCCCTGGTCATAATCATACCAACAACTGTCCATCAATGAACTACAGGCCAATGAGGACTTTTACCACATCATTCATCACATTACGGTCATGATTATACCGAATAGTCCCTGGTCATAATCATACCAAGTCCATCTATGCATGTAAGTCAAAGATGACTTTAATCACAATATAAGCATGAGGATGATGACAATGACATAATAATTCAATAAAACAAGTTCAAGGATAAATTTTAAAGATTTATAATTTAATTTATCCAGAAATCAATATCGTCCAAATTATCAACATGATACTGCTTTGTAGAGTAAAATTCAAGAATAATATTCATGTACCAAAAATAATTTGGACAGAAAAGAAATATATTTTTCGGGTGAATAGTACCCCGTGAATAGTACTTCGGGAATAATACCCCATGAATAGTACTTCGACACAAAAAAAGTGTACCGAATACCCGAGTGAATGATACTAGAGTGAATAGTAATCGGGTGAATAGTAACAGGTGAATAGTAACTCGTGAATAGTAATTCAGCACGAAAAGTGCCCCGAATACCCGAGTGAATAATACTAGAGTGAATAGTAACCAGGTGAATTATAACCCGTGAATAGTAACTCATAAAAAAATAACAAAGAAAATGATATTCCATGAAAAATACAAAAGAGATGATATCTCAAACGAGTATAATAGAATATACAAAACTGCAAATGTATTTTCACCCGCCATGCGGTAATCCACGTAGACAGATCATTTCCACAATTTAATAAGGAATGAATACGCAGGATCTTTCACCATGCATGCGATAGTCGACACAGACAGGTTATTCCAATAGAATAATAAAGAATGGAATAACAAAAGAATTCACCAGGCATGTGATAGACCGCACAGACAGGTTATTCCAATAGAATAATAAAGAATGGAACTAGGTCATGCGTGTCAATCCGCATGACATCGGGATATTCCAAATGTAATAATAAAGAATGGAACCGGTCGTGCGTAATCCGCATGCATGTGATATTCCAACAGAATAATGAAGAACGGAACCAAGTCATGCGTAATCCGCATATACAGGATATTCCAACAGAATAATAAAGAATGGAATAACAATAGAATTCACCAAGCATGTGATAGACCACATAGACAGGTTATTCCAACAGAATAATAAAGAATGGAATAACAGAAGAATTTCACCATGTATGCATGCGGTACTTGACGATGTAAGTTATTCCAACATAATAATAAAGAATGGAATAACAACCCTTATGAGTGTTGAAAGAAAATAATTCTCTTCATGAATACGAAAGAATAATATCCCTTACCTCAAAAGAAGACTGGATCCTGGAATAGTGAGGTAGCTGACTTCTCTTCTTCTTTCTCTCTATAATTTCTCTTTATAATAATTTCTCTATAGTTTTAGTGAATTGGTGAAAAATAATGAAAGAATGAGCTTCTATTTATAGGAAAATATAGTTTCAATAATTGCATATTTTGGGGCTCGAAATATTACAGTATAATACCTTCCTCTTTTCCTTCATTTTTAATTTAGTCCTGCAAGTATTATCAAACTTGTACCACCTCCCCTAATAGTATATCATGTGAATCAATAGTACAATCATGTGACTCAATAGTTCTATACATGTGAAAAAATAATAATTATAATTTAGTACCTTCATCTATACCTTCATTTTTAATTTAGTCATGTAAGTATTATCAATCTTGAACCACCTCCCCTAATAGTACATACATGTGAATCAATAGTACACACATGTGAACACATAGTTATAAGCATGTGAATTAATAGCAATTAATTACTCATTTATCCGATTAATTACCCGATTGATCAATATAACTTCCAGACATCAATTATTATCGAAATAAATATCAATTTCCACTAACACTATTAATTCCAACACAATGGAACTATCAATTTCATCTTTAATCAATACGAACTTATTCATCATTAATATTATAATTCACAATATTTAACAACCAGGTCATTCCCAGGAAAGAGGGGGCTTTCCGATAAGGATTTCTCCTTATTGGTAGCAAATTAGGTGACCAAACCTCTCCTTAATGTAACATCTAGACATTGTCAATATTGTAAATAATAATATAAATAACTTTGTCATCTCAATTATTGATTTAATAATATAACATATTATACAGATGATACTGTGACAATAATTGAATCAATAATATGAGAGATATGATGCAACAATTACTATAGCAATAATTGAGTATAACTGAGTGATTTCTCACGTAAGCATCAATAATCAATACTGTGTGCTACTATGCAACCACGCATATTACTGTACTTTTACTACCGGATAGTTCAACAATTTTAACGGTAAAACTTCCGCCGTTATTTTTTTAAAAAGATCATTCGGTCGTTTTGTAACTACGACAATACATCCGTTGTGGGGTCCACCAATGATTGTGTCGTCGTACGAATATTCCCTGTTAAAACGAATATTCCCCGACCAATCGAATATTATATAACAACTTGCTTACTTTGCAAAATTTATAAATATTACCCATAACTATAACATTATATCAAATCCACACCATAATATTCAAAAAAATATTTCGAGAAATTTAAATCTTTATTCATAAAATTTGGGGTCTCGCAACTAAGATAATGCAGAATAATATATCAGTAGCCTTCAATAGTGTTAAACTGTTAGAATATAATAGACAACAAGTTAAACTGCAGCAGAACAAGCAATTGATTAGAAGAGTCAAATAGAGCATAAAATCTACTATCTTCTATGATTTAAAAGGTTTGTCATCAATTTTATTGCTGAGACTCAGCTTAATAAATAATCCACATCATCGAATTACCCTTGCACTACGGCCAAGGATATTCTTTAGTATCATGACCATAAATTATCCATGCGCTACGGGCCAAGGATATTCGTGTATTCATCAATGGTCATGATCATGCCAACAATTGTCCATCAATGCACTACGGGCCAATGAGGACTTTTACCACATCTTTTGTAACATTACGGTCATGATTATACCGAATAATCCCTGGTCATAATAATCCAAGTCCATCTATGCACTATGGCCATAGATGACTTTCATCATAATATAAACATAAGGATGATGACAATGATATAAGAATTCAATTAAATGAAAGCAAAGGAAATTTTTTTAAAGATTTATAATTTAATTTATCTAGAAATCAATAACGTCCAAATTGTCAACATGATACTGCTTTATGGAGTAAAATTCAAGAATAATATTGTATAAAAAATTATTTGGACCGAAAACGAATCAATTTTTATCATGAATAGTACCCTAGGTGAATAGTACTCGAGTGAATAGTAACCCATGAATAGTAATTCAGGAATAGTACCCTGTGAATTGTACTTCGGCATGAAAAAGTCAAAACTTGTCAAGAATGCTCAGAATAATATTTCCATGAAAAGATATTGGATGAAACGCAAATTTTAAGGATATTCTACTAATTTCATGGAGTATAGAAGTCAAAAATTTAACCAAATGAGTATAGAATTCAAAATCTGAAATGAAATAATATTACTTACATACTACAGAGTATGGAAGAAAATATTATTTCAAGCAAATATTGAACAAAAAAAACATCCCTTACCTTGAAAAGAAGAGTATTCCAACTGGTATAGCGGGGATATTCTTGAAGAAAACTTTCACTATTTTCTACGCTCAAAGCTTTCTAAAACTCGAAAGAAATACACTCAATATTATAGAAGAAGAATTCTCTAATTCTTGTGTGATTTTCAATTCCAGCTAAGCATCCTATTTATAGGAGAATGGAAGGATACTATTTAAATTTGAAAATCACGTAAGCACAGTGGTACGTAGAAAAATTTGGCCGAAATAATTTTTTGACTTTACTATGTAAATACTATGCAGGCACTATGCAAACACTATGCATAATAAAATATAATATATTCTATTTTTTATAAAAAAACAAAATTTATTATAATATATATATATATATATATATATACAATCATTATAATAGTACTCCCCGATAACCTTATTCCCCCCAATCATTTATGCCATCCGTATATATATATATATATATATATATATATATATATATATATATATATATATATATATAATGAATAACTTTCTACCAGTTATTTTGAAAAATGGATAAATGGGGGGTCCATAAATATAACAAATACTTCATAAAAATCTCCTCAATATTTTTAACAACATTTATCATTATTATTATAATTCACAATATTTAATAACCAGGTCGTTCCCAGGAAAGAGGGGGCTTTCTAATAAGGATTTTTCCCTATTGGCGCGCAATTAGGTGACCAAACCTCTCCTTGACATAACTTCTAGACATCGTCAATATTGCAAATAATAATATTAATAACTTTGTCTTCTTAATTATTGATTTAATAATATAAAATATTATGCAGTTGATACTATGACAATAATTGAATCAATAATATGAGAGATATGATGCAGCAATTACTGTAGCAATAATTGAGTATAACTGAGTGACTTCTCCCGTAAGCATCAATAATCAATACCGTGTGCTACTATGCAACCACACGTATTACTGTACTTTTAACACCGGTTATTTCAATAGTTAATGGTAAAACATCCGCCGTTATTTTCATAAAATGATATTTCTGTCATTTTCTCATTCTGACAATAATTACGTTTTGGGGTCCACCAATGATTGTGTCGTCGTACGAATATTCCCTATTAAAACGAATATTCCCCGACCAATCGAATATTATATAACAACTTGCTTACTTTACAAAATTTATAAATATTACCCATAACTTTAATATTATAACAAATCAAACTTTAATATTCAAAAATATATTTATAGAAAAATTCATCTTTATTCATAAAAGTTGGGGTCTTACAACCTCCCCTTCTTATGAAATTTCACCCTCAAAATTAGGGTACATACCTGGTATGACGAAGAGTTGAGGATACCTTGATTTTATTTCAGATTCTAACTCCCAAGTCATTTCCTCAACATCGTGGTTTCTCCACCAAATTTTGACTTGAGGTATAACCTTAGAGCGTAGAACATGTTCCTTCTTATCCAAGATTTTAATAGGTACCTCTTTATACGTTAAATCTTTCGCTATTTTGTCTAGTTCTAGCTCAATAATGTGGTTCGGGTCTTTCACATATTTACGTAACATAGATATGTGAAAAATGTTATGAACATGAGACATACTTGGCGGTAAGGCGAGTCTATAGGCAACCATTCCTACTCAATCGAGGATTAAAAATGGGCCAATGAATCGAGGATTGAGCTTTCCTCTCTTTATAAATCTCGTAACTCCTTTCCATGGAGCAACACGTAACAACACATGATCTCCAATACTAAATTCCACGTCCTTTTGATGAAGATCAGCATAACTCTTTTGCCAATCTTGTGAGGTTTTTATACGTTGTCGGATCGTTTGAATCTCTTTCGTAGTCATATGTACCAACTTCGGTCCAAACAACGTTGCTTCACCCACCTCATCCCAGCATACCGGAGAACGACACTTTCTTCCATACAACGCCTCAAATGGAGCCATGCCAATACTTGCTTGATAAATGTTGTTGTAGGAAAACTCCACCAATGTTAAGAACTTGTCTTAATAGATCCTCTAGAGTTTGAATAGTCCTCTCCGACTGCCCGTCCGTTTGAGGATGATAAGCCGAACTAAATCGTAAATCTGTGCCTATAGCTTTTTGCAAACTAACCCAAAATCTTGTAGTGAATCTTAGGTCTCGATCAGAAACTATAGATACTGGCATACCATGCAATTTTACAATCTCGTTTATGTACATACGAGCAAGACATTCAAGTGTATAAGTTTCTCGTATAGGTAAGAAATGAGCAGACTTGGTCAATCTATCAACAATGACCCAAATTGCATCTATGCCTTGACAAACCTTGGGAAGACCAGTAACGAAATCCATGGTAATGTGCTCCCACTTCCATTCTGGAATTTCAAGTGGTTACAATGGACCTTTTGGCACTTGATGCTCCGCCTTGACTCGTTGACAAGTTAGACACCTTGAGATAAACCCCGCTATCTCTATCTTCATATTGCTCCACCAAAATGTATGTCGAAGATCACGATATATTTTGGTACTCCCAAGATGGATTGCAAATGGTGTGTTATGCACCTCCATCATGATTTTATACTTTAAATCAGGATCATTAGGAACACAAAGTCTAAAGTTGAATCGTAGTATTCCTTCTTCATTGATTCTTGCTTCTGGTATAGCACCTTCTTGCACTTTCTTCCTCATACGCATCAGCTCTAAGTCTGTAACTTGAGCAGCTTTAACTTTATCGATTAAAGTCGGTTCTACTCGTATATTCGCCATCATCACATGGGTTCCTAGAGTCTTTAACTCTATCTCCATCCTTTGTAAGTCATACAAAATGGACCTTTGCGTTGACAAAATCTCACTCGTACCCGCATATGATCTTCTACTTAATGCGTCAGCTACTACGTTCGCTTTTCCAGAATAGTATTGAATGGTATGATCATAATCTTTCAACAGTTCAAGCCAACATCATCGCCGCATGTTGAGTTCTTTTTGAATGAATAAATATTTGAGGCTTTTATGATCTGTATAGATCTCCACCTTCTCTCCAAACAGGTAATGCCTCCAGATCTTTAGTGTGAAAACGACTGCTGCCAACTCTAGATCATGAGTAGGATAATTCCTCTCATATTCTTTGAGTTATCGTGAGGCATAGGCTATGACTTTCCCATGTTGCATGAGAACACATCCTAACCCTTTGCCTGAAGCATCACTGTAGATGACAAATCCCTCCGAGCTAGATGGTATTGTCAAAACAGGTGCTGAAATGAGTCTCCTCTTGAGTTCTTGAAAACTCTTCTCACATTCCTCGCTCCAACCGAATTTTATATCTTTTCGAGTTAGTTGAGTTAATAGAGTAGCGATTCGAGAAAATCCTTCCACGAATCTTCGATAATAACCAGCTAAGCAGAGAAAGCTACGTACTTCGGTCACTGACTAAGGTTTCTCCCAGCTTTAAATTGCTTCAATCTTTGCCGGGTCAACAGATATTCCATGATTTGATATCACATGCCCAAGGAATGAAACTTCCTCAAGCCAGAACTCGCATTTCTTCAACTTGGCATAAAGCTTGTTTTCACGAAGCTTTTGGAGTATCAGACTCAAGTGTTTCTCATGATCTTCACGACTTTTGGAATATATGAGAATGTCATCAATAAAGATAAACACAAAATGATCCAAATATTCCTTGAATACTCGGTACATCATGTCCATGAAGGCAACAGGAACATTAGTCAATCCAAAAGACATGACTAGGAATTCGTAATGCACGTACGGAGTTCTGAAAGCCGTCTTTAGAATGTCATTAGTTTTAATCTTTAACTGATGATATCCGGAACGAAGATCGATCTTTGAAAAGAATTTGGTTCCTTGCAACTGGTCAAACGGTCATCAATACGTGGCAATAGGTACCTATTTTTTATGGTGACATGATTCAACTCCCGATAATCAATACAAAGTCACATACTCCCATCTTTCTTCTTTATGAATAGAACAGGAGTACCCCAAGGAGACATACTAGGACGAATGAAACCGATGTCTAACAATTCCTGTAGTTAGATTTTTAACTCCTGAAGTTCAACAGGAGCCATTCGATAAAGGGCTTTGGAAATGGGTTTTGTACCGGGTTCAAGGTCGATACAAAATTCAAGTTCACGCTCTGGAGGTAGGCCGGGAAGTTCTTCAGGGAATACTTCAGGAAATTTATTAACAATAGAAATATCATTCAAATTTGACATATTTTTGTTTAAATCTGTGACATGGTCTAAGAAAGCTTGACATCCGTTTTTCAATAAACGAATAGGTTTATGGCTTGATATGACAATGATTGACTATAGTGGTTTGGTTACTTGAATTTGCATAATAGGTTGGTTAGGAATATGAAAGCTAACAACCTTACGAAAATAATCAATTTTTGCATGATGAGTAATTAACCAATCAATCCCTAAAATCACATCAAATGCAAGTATTTTCAAAGAGATAAGGTTAACAGGTAATGTGAGGGTACCGATTTAAACCTAACAAGACTTATAAACAGTGGATGTAATAAAGGTTTCTCCCAACGGAGTTTCAACAAATAAGTCAACGTCTAATTTCTCCAGAGTTAAATTTAAACGTTGAGCGCAAGTAGGAGAAATAAAAGAATGGGTAGAACTGGTATCAAATAAGGTATAGACTTCGCTAGAGTTTATGATTAGCTTACCTGTGATGACCTCGTTCGGGTTTCTCGCTTTCTGGGAGGTCACGACAAATGCTCTTCCTGGCACTACTGGTTTTGACTTCTCTGGGACGACTTTTGGTGCCTCCATCCCAGCTGCACTTGTCTTTGGTGCACGACAAAATCGGGCTAGATGACCTTCTCTTCCATAATTGTAACACGCGTTGGACTGCATCGTACAGTTTGGACTGATGTGTCCCTCCCCTCCGTATTTGAAGCGTATGATAGGTGGTCATTCTCCTTCCTTAACAACGGGTGCTGGTGATGACGTCTTTCTATCATTGTTGAATCTCCTCTTCTTGAAATGTCCACTCTTATTGTCTTGGCCATGATTACCACCGAAGTGGTTACCATTACTAGCCTGTTGATTCCCTCCACGCTTGTTGTCACCGCTTCAATGACGGCTACCACTGGTATTATCATTTTGTCGGCTGCTCTCTCTTGGTTGGGTTGACTCATTATCGCGCTCCAATAACTGAGCCCTATTAACAACATCTGAATACAAGCAAAGTTTGTGAGAAATGAGGTATTGACGTATCTCGGGTTTCAAACCTCTTAGAAACATCCGCGTCATTCTTTCCTCATTATCAACCAAATGGGATGCAAACCGGGACAACTCAGCAAACTTAGCTTCGTACTGCGCTACGATCATATTGTTTTGCTCCAGCTTGATGAACTCTACCTCCTTCATGTGACAAAAACTTTCAGGAAAGTACTTGTCGTTGAACAGTTCTTGGAACTTCTCCCAAGACATCTTCAATGCGGCAGGTTGAGTACACTTTACAGATTCCCACCAGTAATCTGCCTCTTCTCGCAACATGAAGGTGGCAAAGGGAACCTTTTGCTCCTCGGAGCATCCCAAGACTTCGAATATCTTGGTGATCAACTTTATCCACGTCTCCGCCTTAAGTGGTTCCAGCTTTCCCCAAAACTCTGATGGTCCCAGCTCCTTAAATTGCTTAGGGGTGACCATCTGTGAGTTGCTAGTGTTTCCACCTACATTTTGAACAGGAGTCTCTCTTGCCTGATGTTGTACGAATTGCAGAAAGCTTCTAAACATTCCGTCGTTCATCGTTTGGTTGGTGTTGTTGTTCACCTGAGGATTGTTGCCTTCCTGCACATTATCCTTGTTATTGATCTGTGTTGACTCAATGGTCTCATGTGCTCCATTGCTATTATCAACATTCTCAGATGTCATTTTCAAATACTGCCACAAAACAAGGGTTAACTGACTTGTCACATATTATCCCTATACTCTAACCAACCAATTAAATACCAAATAAACTTAGGTAGGTCATACTAGCGAAGGAATTTCCCGTCTCTCCCCTCCTAGTTCCTGTCTCACATCTCAGCCAGGGATCATATCCCTAAGCTTTGATACCAACTGTGATGCCCCCAAAATAGGTATAAATCACCCATCTTGAGTCGCCAAATACATGGTACAAAATACAAATACAAACTTAATTATACAACTGTCGTGTAAAATACGACAAAATATAATTTGAGAGTTTTAAAACGAATATTGTCATCTAGACAATATCCACACTCAATGGAGTCCTTATTACATTTATTATCATACTATTTAACAAAATAGTGAAGACTACTAATGCTATCATCTGGACCGTCACTCCGTTTCCCGACTAGTCCCAGCTATATTCTCATTTCCTGAAGAGAACAATAAAAGCAAAGGGTGAGCTCAACTAGCCCAGTAAGAAATATTATGACTAAGATAATGTAGAATAATTTATCGTTAGCCTTCAACAGTGTTAAACTGATAGAATATAATAGACAACAAGTTTAACTGCAGTGGAACAAGCAATCCATTAGAAGAGTCAAGCAGAGCATAAAATCTACTATCTTCTATGATTGAAAAGGTTTGTCATCAATTTTATCGCTGAGACTCCGCTTAATAAATAATCCACATCATCGAATTACCCCTGCACTACGGCCAAAGATATTCTTTAGTATTGTAACGCCCGAGAAAATCAGATTTTTATGATAATTAAATTTTTATTTGATTATGTGAATTAAATGAATTTAATTGATTTATTTTGTGAGTAAGCTATGTGAAGGTCATTCTATGACCTAGAATGTGCTAATGTGGTTAGTAATCTGGCTACGTGCTAGAATTAATTGTTTAGAATTTCCAAGACGAAAATAAATGTTTTCCGAGAAATTTCCGTAAAAAAAACACTATTCATCTGTTTCTGCTCGAAGAATTATTTTGAAATTCTGAGAAACGCGTAATGATAGAATATTAAGATAAGATGAAATATCTAATAATATTTCATTTATGGCAAATGAAGTTTTCGCCTGCGGACTTAAAACCTAAGGGTTGAGTGAGATGATTTTCGAGAAGGAAATGAAACGCGTAGAAAGAATTTCATTATTGTTAATGTGTGTGTTATACTAGGATGATACTATTTAGTATCTATGTATAATAGGATGAGTTAATACGGAGTACAATACGATTATCGTATGAGTATTATACGGAGAGAATACGTGAATTATACGTATGGAATACGATTAGTATTATGAAATTAAGTTAAGACTTAATGATAATTCATTTTAGTTGGATTATGATAAGTCCAATCAATTGTATAGGCAAGCCCAACGAATTAATGTGTTAAGCCCAAGTCAAGGCCCAATATTAGATTGGTTAAGCCCAATGCAAGAAAACCAAACCGTGGATCGAACCGGTGGGTCATCGAATGGGTAAAACCCATGGGGATGACCCATGGGCATGGTGGGCCGGCCCTTGGTGTGCAAGGAAAGCATAAAACTTGGTCACCAAGTATTTTACTTGGTGACAAAGTGTTGAATAGTAAGGAAGTGATGGTGAATTGACCAAATTGCCCTCCATTTCATTTGCTTATAAATAGAAAGCTAAAGTTGGTCTTTTATGAGTTTTTCAAATTTCCAACCAAGATTTTGAGAGAGAGAGAGAGAGAGCTAGACTCAACCAAAAGTTTTACTTTGAAGCTTTGCTTAAGAGTTTTTCAAGATTACCTAAGAGTTCTTAAGGTAATATTCCTTAATTTTAATTCCATCTCTTTTGGTTTTCTTTTAGTATGGAGAATCATAAATGGGTGGAGTATGTCTAGTATGGTGGAATAAGGATGACTTGTTATAGACTCAATCTCTATAAGTCATCAAATCATAGAAATCATAAGGTTTGATATAGCTTAAAATCATGAAAATATTGATTGTTGATAAACAATTGAACTCCATCAATACGTAAATATGTGCATCTTGCTTGGTTAGGATGTAGATATGAAGTCCATGGAGTACTCCATGTGATTTGGCTTAGAGAACGTTAGTAACGAAGTTATGGCGAATTTCACGGAAATAGACATTAAACATCAAAAATGTAAAAATTTTGGATTGGTGATCGAAAGTTGACGTGAGACTTGAAAACATTATTTTTCAATGTCAACACGTGAGATAGGGTATTTAAGAGTCGTGGACTCGAGAATCGTTGGATTCCGACTTAAAACAAAGAAAACGAGCATTGAACGCTCATTAACGTTTAACGAACGCTTAAAAAGGAACTTAATAGTGAATTTTGAGTTAACGGATTCAAAAGTGTCGAATTCTGATATGAACGCCTAGAGTATGTCATTTATGACGTGCAGGCTTTTGAATAGACCAAATCGGACTTATAACAAAGAAGTTATGGCTCCGAGAATCTCACAAAAAAATTTATCTGTTAAAAATTTTTTGGTGTTGAGGTCTGGCGCCACGGCGCCAGACAGTGCTTTAAAGTGCCGCGCCGCAACGCCGGCAAAGTGTAATTGGCTACTAGAAAGTGGCACTTGCACATGATGATAGAATGAAGTCTCATGTGCATGGCCTTAGAGGCCAGACCGGCACTGGTATCGCTAACTAGCACCGCAGACCTTGATCTTGTACTAAGATGTCATGCATGACGCGACGAAGTGTGTGGTATGGTGTTGAATGACTTAGGTTGGAACTGCAATTGTTCAGAGACCTAGAAGAGTAAAGTTTATGCACTTCATAAGTGTACTAAAACTATTCCTATACTACCTATACTAAGGTATATGGTATTAAAACTTAGGAATTGAATGCATGTTAGTAAGTTATGAATGAAGAACACAAAGTGTTATCAATGAACCCTAGTCGGGAAATAACGTTGGTACTTTGCCAATGATAATAGAGTCTGGTTAATAACGTAAGTTGGTTAATAAGCCAGGACGAAGGGTAATAAATCGAGTTGACTTTATTGATAATATTAAGTTAACAAAGACATGGAAGAGAAAGAAGTTGGTAGGAAAAATGTGAATAATTGTTTGATAGCTAATTACAGTGTGCTATGTGAATATATCATGTAGATTCTGTAAAGGCTGTGGTCAGTCGATTAAGTTATTTGAAGACGCTGAAAGGCAAGTTTTCTTAACGCTTGTCTAACCTTAAAGTTAGTCAAGTTTTATGTGATTCATTGTACTGAATTGCACGACTGATTTTAAAGAAAGGGTCAATGCCAGATTTAACTCGGCTAGACTACTCATAAGATATAGATTGATTGATATTCATATCTTTCTATATAGAAATATTAACGATATCCTATGCCAAGTAATTGGTACGGATGTGAAGGTAAGGTTTGTTTAAGAACAAACAAGTATTTTTCATCGATTATTCGATGGGCACGCGAGTTTGCCAAATGTTAAACATAAATACGTTTAACGAATGAGTGTTGATCAACATAGAGTACTATAGGTTGATCACCTAGAAGTGCTCGTAAGTAATGCAAATGTACAGCCTTAGTGCTATGATATCCTTTTCAAGTATGAAAACAGAAAGCTACTGTTCATGGTCTATTGACCGGTTCAGAATTCCTAATCTACTCTATATTTTGGAAATTGATGTTATGAAATTTTAAAGTATTATTGTTTCATAATACTTCATAACTTTTTGTTTAGTTATGTATGAATTGTTATATAATTCATGAATGTGGTATTACTGTTATCCTTTGATTAACTTACTGAGCTTGTTATGCTCACTTCTTACGTGAAATATATGATTGCAGTTAAGGATGAACGTATTGAGAATGCTAAGAGAGATAAGGGAAAAGCTAAGATGGATACTTAGCCATCGTGTAATAGATTAGTATGTTTGTATGTATTATACATTATGAACAACGAACTATGTAATCGGTTTGTGAACCTGGGAATGGATTATACTTTGATTCTAATAAGAAGATAGTAATTACATTCATTATGTTGTATTTCAATGGAATGATTGTATAGTTATAAGTACCGTGTAGCACCATATGTCGGGTTGGAAGATACCCGAATTTGGGGGCGTCACAAGTATCACTGTAAGACCCCAATTTTTTTTAATAAAGATGATTTTTCTATAAATATCATTTTGATATAATGTTATAGTTGTGGGTAATATTTATAAATTTTGCAAAGTACACAAGTTGTTATATAATATTCGATTGGTCTGGGAATATTCATTTTAACGAGGGAATATTAAATGCGACGGCACAATCATTAGTGGACCCCATAACGGAATTATTGTCGGATTGAAAAACGACAAAAATATTTTATGAAAATAACGGCGGAAGTTTTACAGTTAATTGTTGAAACACCGGTGTTAAAGTACAGAATACTGGCGTGGTTGCATAGTAGCACACGGTATTGATTATTGATGCTTACGTGAGAAGTCACTCAGTTTTGTTCAATTATTGCTTCAGTAATTGTTGTATAGTATCTCACATTATTTGATTCAATTATTGTTGATATTTTATATATTATTAAATCAATAATTGAGATGACAAAGTTATTAATATTATTATTTGCAATATTAACGATGTCTAGAAGTTCTGTCAAGGAGAGGTTTGGTCACCTAATTGCACGCCAATAGGGAGAAATCCTTTTTGGAAAGCCCCCTCTTTCTTGGGAACGACCTGGTCGATTAATATTGTGAATTATAATAATGATGATAAATGTTGTTAAAAATATTGAGGAGATTTTTATGAAGTATTTGTTGTAATTTTTGGCGTATTTTATGGATCCCATTTACCCATTTTGCAAAATAATTGGTAGAAAGTTATTTAAATATAATGGGACCCACCTGTGATTATGACATGTTGGTGGGAGGGGAACATGTGGGGCCCACAGGGGAGAAAATGAATTTGGACGAAAAGAATCTAACAAGTGTTCACGGGTGGGAGTAATAATTCAAATAAACATGTGTTTATGTTTATATATATATATATATATATATATATATATATATGATGAAAGTGAGTTTGGGGGTGGGGAATTGATGTTGGACACGGGGGATAAAAATCAAGTGGTGTATATATAATATTGATATATATAAATTGAAAGCATGTGTTTATATATATATATTATATTTTTTTTGTTTTGTTTTTATTGGATGGTTGATTGAAAATTTGCATCCGTGATTCTCAAAGTTTTCATCTATGAGTTGCGCATCTATTGCATCAGTGATTTTTCCTTGCACAGTGCCCTTCAATTCTCCTATAAATAGGATGCCTAGTTAGAATTGAAAACACACCAGAAATTTTAGAGAATTCTCTTCTATAATCTTGAGCGTATTTCTTTAGAGTTTTAAGATGTTTTGAGCGTAGTCTGAGTTTTCTTCAAGAATATCCTCGCCTACTAAATGAAATACTCTTCTTTTTACGGTGAAGGGTATTATTTCTTTCGTATTCATGAAGAGAACTTACATTATTCCATTTTTTCATTATTACATTGGAAAAACTCATATACGCTGCGATCTACCTATACTTGGTGAAATTCTTCATTATTCCATTCTTTATCATTATGTTGGAATAACCTATCTATCTGATACCGCATACATGGTGAAATTCTTACATTATTCCATTCTTTATTATTACATTGGAGCATCTTTATGCGTGCGTTTACGCACGACTGATTCCGTTATTTATTATTACATTTGGAACATCCTGTCGGTTGCAAAATTTACTTTGACACGGTTCCGTTATTTATTATTCTATTGGAATATCCTGTCTGTGCGGTCTATCGAATGCCTGGTGATTTCTTTTGTTATTCCATTCTTTATTATACTCAGTTGGTTAAAGTTTTGAATTCTATACTCCATGAAATTAGTGGAATATCCTTGATATTTGCGCTTCATCCAGTATCTTTTCATGGAAATATTCTTTTGAGCATTCTTGAATTTTACTCTACAAAGAAGTATCATGTTGACAATTTAGACGTTATTAGTTACTGGATAAATTAATTCTTGAACTTGTTTTTATTGAATTCTTATATCATTGTCATCATCCTCATGTTTATATTTTGTTGAATGTCATTTGTGGCCTGTAGTGTATAGATGGACTTGCTATGATTATGACCAAGGATTATTCGATGTAATCATGACTGTAATGTTACAAATGATGTGGTAAAAGTCCTCATTGGCCCGTAGTGCATTGATGGACAGTTGTTGGCATGATCATGACCATCTATGAATACACGAATATCCTTGGCCCGTAGTGCATGGATAATTTATGGTTGTGATACTAATGAATATCCTTGGCCTAGTAGTTCAGGGATAATGTGGATTATTTATTAAGCTGAGTCCCAACAATAAAAGTGATGAAAAACCTTTTAAATCATAAAAGATAGTAGATTTTATTCTCTACTTGACTCTTTTAATGGATTGCTTATTCCGCTGCAGTTAAACTTGATGTTTGTTATATTGTATCAGTTTAATACTGTTCAAGGCTAACGATAATTTATTCTGCATTATCTTAGTCATAATATTTCTTCCTGGGCTAGTTGAGCTCACCCTTTTACTTTCATTGTTCTCTTCATGAAATGAGAACGTAGTAGGGACTAGTCGGGGAACGGAATGACGATCCAGATAATAGCATTAGTATTCCTCACTATTCTATTAAATAGTGTGATAATAAATGTAATGAGGACTCAATTGAGTGTGGATATTGTCTAGATGACAATATTTGTATTAAAACTCACAGCATATGTTTTGTCGTATTTTACACGACTGTTGTATAATTAAGTTGTATTTGAATTTTGTACCATGTATTTGGCGACTCAAGATGGGTGATGTATACCTATTTTGGGGGCGTCACAGTTGGTATCAAAGCTTAGGGATATGATCCCTGGCTAAAATGTGAGATAAGAACTAGGAGGGGAGAGACGGGAAATTCTTTCGCTAGTATGACCTATCTAAGTTTATTTGGTATTTAATTGGTCGGTCAGAGTATAGGGATAATATGTGATATGTTAATTAACCCTTGTTTTTTGGAAGTATTTGAAAATGACATCCGAGAATGTTGAGAACATCAATGGAGCACAGGAGACTGTTGAGTCTCCACAGATCAATAATCAGGACAATGTGCATCAGGAAGGCGACAATCCTCAGGAAAACAACAACACTGAACAGATGATGAACGATGGAATGTTCAGAGGCTTTATGCAATTCATGCAACATCAGGCAAGAGCGGCTCCTGTCCAAAATACAGGTGGAAACACTGGAAACTCTCGGACGATCACCGCTAAGCAATTCAAGGAACTGGGACCACCAGAGTTTTTTGGAGAGCCAAAACCACTTAAGGCGGAGACGTGGATAAAGTAGATCAACAAGATATTTGATGTCTTGGGATGCTCCGAGGAGCAAAAAGGTTCCCTTTGCCGCCTTCATGTCATATGCGTCTTGAGGCGATTCTTTGGTGGGAATCAGAATGCGTACTCAACTGTCGCACTGAAGATGACTTGGGAGAAGTTCTAAGAATTGTTCAATGACAAGTACTTTCCCGAAAGTATTCGTCACATGAAAGAGGTAGAGTTCATCAAGCTAGAGCAAAACAACATGGCCGTGTCGCAGTACGAAGACAAGTTTGCCGAGTTGTCCCGGTTTGCGTCCCATTTGGTTGATAATGAGGAGAGAATGACGTGAATGTTTCTAAGAGGTTTGAAACCCGAGATACGTCAATATCTTATCTCTCATAAACTGTGTTTGTATTCAGATGTTGTTAATAGGGCTCAGTTATTGGAGCGTGATAATGAGTCAACCTAACCAAAAGAGAGCAGCCGACAAAATGATAATATCAGTGATAACAGTCATCGAAGTGGTGACAATAAGCGTGGAGGGAATCAACATGCCAGAAATAGTAACCACTTCGGTGGTAATCATGGCCAAAACAATAAGAATGGACATTTTAAGAAGAGGAGATTCAACAATGATGAAAAAACATCAGCATCAGCACCTGTTGTTAAGGAAGGAGAACGACCACCTATTATATGCTTCAAATGTGGAGGAGAGGGACACATCAGTCTAAACTGCGCGATGCCATCCAAAGCATGTTACAATTGTGGAAGAGAAGGTCACCTGGCCCGATTTTGTCGTGCACCAAAGACAAGTCCAGCTGGGATGGAGCCATCAAAGGTCGTCCCAGACAAGACAAAGTCAGTAGTGCAAGGGAGAGCGTTTGTCGTGACCTCCCAGAAAGTAAGGAACCCGAACGAGGTCATCACGGGTAAGCTTATCATAACCTCTAGCGAAGTTTATACCTTATTTCACTACTAGAAAAACAAGAATACGTGACGGAACTTTGTGACGGTTTTTAAAAACAATCACAAAAGATAATAATTTGTGATGGACTTTTTAAGCAATCACAAAATAATAGTATATATGATGGCTCTTAGTGATGACTAATCTTTCCATCAATGTATTATAATTGTGATGGCCATGTTAATCACACCAATTTTTTCACGCAAAATAAATTTTCTTTTTGTGACGCACTAAGTCATCACTTATAGATATACCCTTTTCATGATTGCAATTAAGATATCACTAATATTTTAATGTAAGAAATAATCAAAACAATATTTTGTGATGGCCGTGACAATCATTAAAAAGATAGGTTTTTGTGATGACTTTTATTTGTAATTACAAAAAGAAGGTATTTTGTGATGGCATTTTTAAACCATCACAAAACAATAAAATATATGATGGCTCTCAGTGATGAATAATATTACCATCATTATAGAGTATTTGTGACTGCCATTGCAATCACCAAATCTTATGTGGAAGTAATTTTGTTTAGTAAGTCAACTCACATATGTTTCCTTTTATATTTTGTTTTAAAATTATAATCATGTTCTGGGCTTTGGTGTAGTGGTAATACTCGTTATTTAGTTTGCAAATGGGGGGAGGGTTCGAATCCTACAAGTATCATTTCATACAATTAATATAGATACAATTAATACAGTGAAATAAAATATACGTAAATAGATATTCACGTTCTTACATTTGATCCCTAAAGTCTTTTTGTGATGACTTTGACAATCACAATAGATTACGTGTTAATGTGATTGTATCAATCATCACAAAAACACTAAGAGTTTGCGTGATTGCCAAAACCATCACGTAAAACTTTTTATGATGGGCGTATACAAGACGACCATTGTGATGCTTAAAGCCATCACGTAAACCTTTCGTGATGGTTTTCCTACTTTTTGTGATGGATTTTGGCCATCACAAATGACCATTTTTTTAGTAGTGTTTGATACCGGTTCTACCCATTCTTTTATTTCTCCTACTTGCGCTCAACGTTTAAATTTGACTCCGGAGAAATTAGACTTTGACTTATCTGTTGAAACTCCATTGGGAGAAACCTTCATTACATCCAATGTTTATAAGTCTTGTTTGGTTCAAATCGGTACCCTCACATTACCTGTCGATCTTATTTCATTGAAAATACTTGCATTTGATGTAATTCTAGGGATTGATTGGTTAACTACTCATCATGTAAAAATTGATTGTTTTCGTAAGGTTGTTAGCTTTCATATTCCTAACCAACCTATTATGCGAATTCAAGCAACCAAACCATTAAAATCCATCACTGTCATCTCAAGCCATAAAGCTATTCGTTTATTAAAAAATGGATGTAAAGCTTTCTTAGCTCATGTCACGGATCTAAACAAAAATACATTAGTTTTGAATGATATTTCTATTGTTAATAAATTTGCTTACGTATTCCCTGAAGAACTTCCTAGCCTACCCCCAGAACGTGAAATTGAATTTTGTATCGACCTTGAACCCGGTACAAAACCCATTTCCAAAGCCCCATATCGAATGGCTCCTATTGAACTTCAGGAGTTAAAGACCCAATTGCAGGAATTGTTAGACATCGGTTTCATTCGTCCTAGTACTTCTCCTTGGGGTGCTCCTGTTCTATTCGTGAAGAAGAAAGATGGGAGTATGCGACTTTGTATTGATTATCGGGAGTTGAACCATGTCATCATCAAAAATAGATATCCGTTGCCACGTATTAATGACCTGTTTGACCAGTTTTAAGGCAAAAAATTCTTTTCAAAGATTGATCTTCGTTCTGGATATCACCAGTTAAAGATTAGAACCAATGACATTCCAAAGACGACTTTCAGAACTCGGTACGGGCATTATGAATTCCTAGTCATGTCTTTTGGATTGACTAATGCTCCTGTTGCCTTCATGGATATGATGAACCGAGTATTCAAGGAATATTTGGATCACTTTGTGGTCGTCTTTATTGATGACATCCTCATATATTCCAAAAGCAGTGAAGATCATGAGCAACACTTGAGGCTGATACTCCAAAAGCTTCTTGAAAATAAGCTTTATGCCAAGTTAAAGAAATGCGAGTTCTGACTTGAGGAAGTAGCATTCCTTGGGCACGTGGTATCAAGTCATGGAATATCTGTTGACCCGACAAAGATTGAAGCTATTCAAAGCTGGGAACAACCTAAATCAGTGATCGAAGTATGTAGCTTTCTCGGCTTAGCTGTTTATTATTGGAGATTCGTAGAAGGGTTTTCTCGAATCGCTACTCCATTAACTCAGCTGACTCGGAAGGATACAAAATTCGGTTGGAGTGAGGAATGCGAGAAGAGTTTTCAAGAACTCAAGAGGAGACTTATTTCAACACCTGTTCTGACAATACCATCTGGCTTGGACGGATTTGTCATCTACAGTGATGCTTCGGGCAAAGGGTTAGGATGTGTTCTCATGCAACATGGGAAAGTCATAGCCTATGCCTCTCGATAACTCAAAGAATATAAGAGGAATTATTCTACTCATGATCTAGAGTTGGCAGCAGTCATTTTTCCACTAAAGATTTGGAGGCATTACTTGTATGGGGAGAAAGTGGAGATCTTTACGGATCATAAAAGCCTCAAATATTTCTTCACTCAAAAGGAAATCAACATGCGACAACGACGTTGGCTTGAACTATTGAAAGATTATGATCATACCATCCAATACCATCCTGGAAAAGCGAATGTGGTAGCTGACGCATTGAGTAGAAGATTATATGCGGGTATGAGTGCGATATTGTCAACGCAAAGGCTCATTTTGTATGACTTCCAAAGGATGGAGATAGAGATAAAGACTCTAGGGACCCACGTGATGATGGGGAATATACGAGTAGAACCGACTTTAATCGATAAAGTTAAAGCTGCTCAAGCTACAGACCTGGAGCTGATGCGTATGAGGAAGAAAGTACAAGAAGGTGCTATGCCGAAAGTAAGAATCGATGAAGAAGGAATACTTCGAGTCAACTCCAGACTTTGTGTTCCTAACGATCCTAAGTTAAAGTATAAAATCATGATGGAGGCGCACAACACAATGTTTGCAATCCATCCTAGGAGTATCAAAATGTATCATGATCTTCGACATACATTTTTGTGGGGCAATATGAAGAGAGAGATAGCGCTGTTTATCTCAAGGTGTTTAACTTGTCAACGAGTCTAGGCAGAGCATCAAGTACCAAAAGGTCCCTTGCAACCACTTGAAATTTCAAAATGGAAGTGGGAGCACATTACCATGGATTTTGTTACTGGTCTTCCCAAGGTTTCTCAAGGCATAGATGCAATTTGGGTCATTATTGATAGATTGACCAAGTCTGTTCATTTCTTACCTATACGAGAAACTTATACACTTAAACGTCTTGCTCGTATGTACATAAACGAGATTGTAAGATTGCATGGTTTCTCGAGACCCAAGATTCACTTCACGATTTTGGGTTAGTTTGTAAAAAGCTATGGGCACAGATTTACGATTTAGTTTGGCATATCATCCTCAGACGGACGGACAATCAGAGAGGACTATTCAAACTCTTAAAGATTTATTAAGACTCTATGTCATTGACTTCAAGGGAACTTGGGACAAGTTTTTACCATTGGTGGAGTTTTCCTACAACAACAGTTATCAAGCAAGTATTGGCATGGCTCCATTCGAAGCGTTGTATGGAAGAATGTGTCGTTCTCCAGTATGCTGGGATGAGGTGGGTGAAGCAACGTTGTTGGGACCAGAGTTAGTACATATGACTACGGAAAAGATTCAAACGATCCGGCAACGTATAAAAATCTCACAAGATCGACAAAAGAGTTATGTTGATCTTCATCGAAAGGATGTGGAATTCGATATTGGAGACCATGTGTTGTTACGTTTTGCTCCATGGAAAGGAGTTACGAGATTTGGAAAGAGAGGAAAGCTCAATCCTCTATTCATTGGCCCATTTTTAATCCTCGATCGAGTAAGAACTGTGGCGTATAGACTCGCTTTACCACCAAGTATGTCTCGTGTTCATAACATTTTTCATATATCCATGTTACGTAAATATGTGGAAGACCCGAACTACATTATTGAGTTAGAACCGGACGAAATAGCGGAAGATTTAGCGTATGAAGAGGTTACTGTTCAAATCTTGGATAAGAAGGAACATATTCTACGCTCCAAGGTTATACCTCAAGTCAAAGTTTTGTGGAGAAACCACGATGTTGAGGAAATGACTTGGGAGTTAAAATCTGAAATGAAATCAAGGTATCCTTACCACTTCGACATACCAGGTATGTACCCTAATTTCGAGGGCGAAATTTCATAAGAATGGGAGTTTGTTAGACCCCAATTTTTTTTAATAAAGATGATTTTTCTATAAATATCATTTTGATATAATGTTATAGTTGTGGATAATATTTATAAATTTTGCAAAGTACGCAAGTTGTTATATAATATTCGATTGGTCAGGGAATATTCATTTTAACAGGGGAATATTAAATGCGGCAGCACAATCATTGGAGACCCATTAATGTAATTATTGTCGGATTGAGAAAACGACAAAAATATTTTATGAAAATAACGGCAGAAGTTTTACCGTTAACTGTTGAATCACCCGGTGTTAAAAGTACAGGAATACTCGTGGTTGCATAGTAGCACACGGTATTGATTATTGATGCTTACGTGAGAAGTCACTCAGTTTTGTTCAATTATTACTTCAATAATTGTTGCATAGTATCTCGCGTTATTTGATTCAATTATTGTTGATATTTTATATATTATTAAATCAATAATTTAGATGACAAAGTTATTTATATTATTATTTGTAATACTAACGATGTCTAAAAATTCTGTCAAGGAGAGGTTTGGTCACCTAATTGCGCGCCAATAGGGAAAAATCCTTATTGGAAAGCCCCCTCTTTCCTGGGAACGACCTGGTCGATTAATATTGTGAATTATAATAATGATGATAAATGTTGTTAAAAATATTGAGGAGATTTTTATGAAGTATTTGTTATAATTTTTGGCGTATTTTATGGATCCCATTTACCCGTTTTGCAAAATAATTGGTAAAAAGTTATTTAAATATAATGGGACCCACCTGTGATTATGACATGTTGGTGGGAGGGGAACATGTGGGGCCCACAGGGGAGAAAATGAATTTGGAGGAAAAGAATCTAGCAAGTGCTCACGGGTGGGAGTAATAATTCAAATAAACATGTGTTTATGTTTATATATATATATATATATATATATATATATATATATGATGAAAGTGACTTTGGGGGGTGGGGAATTGATGTTGGACACGGGGGTGATAAAAATCAAGTGGTGTATATATAATATTGATATATATAAATTGAAAGCATGTGTTTATATACATATATTTTATTTTATTTTTTTTTTGTTTTGTTTTTATTGGATGGTTGATTAAAAATTTGCATCCGTGATTCTCAAAGTTTTCATCTGTGAGTTGCGCATCTATTGCATCAGTGATTTTTCCTTGCACAGTGCCCTTCAATTCTCCTATAAATAGGATGCTTAGTTAGAATTGAAAACACACCAGAAATTTTAGAGAATTCTCTTCTATAATCTTGAGCGTATTTATTTAGAGTTTTAAGAAGTTTTGAGCGTACTGCAAGTTTTCTTCAAGAATATCCTCGCCCTACCAGTCGGAATACTCTTCTTTTACGGTAAGGGGTATTATTTCTTTCGTATTCATGAAGAGAACTTCTGTTATTCCATTTTTTCATTATTACATTGGAAAACTCACATATCTGCCATTCTACCCTATACTTGGTGAAATTCTTCTTTTATTCCATTCTTTATCATTATGTTGGAATAACCTATCTATCTGATATCGCATACATGGTGAAATTCTTACATTATTCCATTCTTTATTATTACATTGGAGCATCACCGTGCGTGCGCGTTTACGCATGACTGGTTCCGTTTATTTATTATTCTCATTGGAACATCCTGCCGGTTGCAAATTTACTTTGACACGGTTCCGTTATTTATTATTCTATTGGAATATCCATACATGCATTTACGCATGACACGGTTCCGTTATTTATTATTCATTGGAATAACTTTATCATCGTGCGGTGATCTATCGCATGCACGGTGATTTCTTTTGTTATTCCATTCTTTATTATACTCGGTTGGTTAAAGTTTTGAATTCTATACTCCATGAAATTAGTGGAATATCCTTAATATTTGCGCTTCATCCAAATATCTTTTCATGAAAATATTCTTTTGAGCATTCTTGAATTTTACTCTACAAAAAAAGTATCATGTTGACAATTTGGGCGTTATTAATTCTTTGGATAAATTAATTCTTGAACTTGTTTTTATTGAATTCTTATATCATTGTCATCATCCTCATGTTTATATTTTGTTGAAAGTCATTTGTGGCCTGTAGTGCATAGATGGACTTGCTATAATTATGACCAAGGATCATTCGGTGCTAATCATGACCGTAATGTTACAAATGATGTGGTAAAAGTCCTCATTGGCCCGTAGTGCATTGATGGACAGTTGTTGGCATGATCATGACCATCTATGAATACACGAATATCCTTGGCCCGTAGTGCATGGATAATTTATGGCTGTGATACTAATGAATATCCTTGGCCGTAATGCAGGGATAATGTGGATTATTTATTAAGCTGAGTCCCAGCGATAAAAGTGATGAAAAACCTTTTAAATCATTAAAGATAGTAGATTTTATTCTCTACTTGACTCTTTTAATGGATTGCTTATTCCGCTGCAGTTAAACTTGATGTTTGTTATATTGTATCAGTTTAACACTGTTGAAGGCTAATGATAATTTATTCTGCACTATCTTAGTCATAATATTTTTTACTGGGATAGTTGAGCTCACCCTTTTACTTTCATTGTTCTCTTCAGGAAATGAGAACGTAGCAGGGACTAGTCGGGGAACGGAATGACGGTCCACATAATAGCATTAGTAGTCCTCACTATTCTGTTAAATAGTGTGATAATAAATGTAATGAGGACTCAATTGAGTGTGGATATTGTCTAGATGACAATATTTGTATTAAAACTCACAGCATATGTTTTGTCGTATTTTACACGACTGTTGTATAATTAAGTTGTATTTGAATTTGTACCATGTATTTGGTGACTCAAAATGGGTGATGTATACCTATTTTGGGGGAGTCACAATCACGACCATAAATTATCCATGCACTACATGCCAAGAATATTCGTGTATTCATTAATGGTCATGATCATGCCAACAACTGTCCATCAATGTACTACGGGCCAATGAGGACTTTTACCACATCTTTTGTAACATTACGGTCGTGATTATACCGAATAATCACTGGTCATAATCATACCAAGTCCATCTATGCATTACGGCCATAGATGACTTTCATCATAATATAAACATGAGGATGATGACAATGATATAAGAATTCAATAAAATGAAAGCAACGGATAAATTTTTAAAGATTTATAATATAATTTATCCAGAAATCAATAACGTACAAATTATCAACATGATACTCGTTTGTGGAGTAAAATTCAAGAATAATATTGTACCAAAAATGATTTGGACCGAAAACGAATCAATTTTTATCATGAATAGTACCTCAGGTGAATAGTACTCGAGTGAATAGTATCCCGTGAATAGTAATTTGGGAATAGTACCCCGTGAATAGTACTCCAACATGAAAAGGTCAAAACTTGTCAAGAATGCTCAGAATAATATTTCCATGAAAAGATACTGGATGAAACACAAATTTTAAGGATATTCTACTAATTTCATGGAGTATAGAAGCCAAAACTTTAACCAAATGAGTACAGAATTCGAAATCAGAAACGAAATAATATTACTTACATACTACAGAGTATGGAAGAAAATATTATTTGAAGCGAATATTGAACAAAAATAACATCCCTTACCTTGAAAAGAAGTGTATTCCAACTGGTATAGCGAGGATATTCTTAAAGAAAACTTTCACTGTTTTCTACGCTCAAAACTTTCTAAAACTCGAAAAAAATACGCTCAATATTATAGAAGAAGAATTCTCTAATTCTGGTGTGATTTTCAATTCTAACTAAGCATCCTATTTATAGGAGAATGGAAGGATACTATTTAAATTTGAAAATCACGGACACACAGTGGTACGTAGAAAAATTCGGCCAAAATAATTTTTTGACTTTACTATGCAAACACTATGCAGGCACTATGCATAATAAAATATAATATATTCTATTTTTTTATAAAAAAACAAAACTTATTATATCATATATATATATATATATACAATCATTTTAATAGTAATCCCACTAATAACCTTATCCCCTCCCCCCTTAATTATTCATGCCATCCAGTATATATATATTATATATATAAGACTTATAAATATATAATGAATAACTTTCTAGGTTATTGTGAAAAATGGATAAATGTGGGGTCCATAAATACAACAAATACTTCATAAAATCTCCTCAATATTTTTAACAACATTTATCATTATTATTATAATTAAGTAATATTTAACAACCGTGGTCGTTCGAGGAAAGAGGGGCTTCCCAATAAGGATTTCTCCTTATTAGCGCATGATTAGGTGACCAAACCTCTCCTTGATAGAACTTCTAGACATCGTCAATATTGCAAATAATAATATTAATAACTTTGTCGTCTCAATTATTGATTTAATAATATAAAATATTATGCAGATGATACTGTGACAATAATTGAATCAATAATATGAGAGATATGATGCAGCAATTACTGTAGCAATAATTGAGTATAACTGAGTGACTTCTTAAGTAAGCATCAAGAATCAATACCGTGTGCTACTATGCAACCACATGTATTACTGTACTTTTAACACCGATTATTTCAACAATTAACGGTAAAACTTCCGTCGTTATTTTCATAAAAAGATATTTTCTGTCGTTTTCTCATTTCGACAATAATTATGTTGTGGGGTCCACCAATGATTGTGTTGTCGTACGAATATTCCCTGTTAAAACGAATAGTCCCCGACCAATCGAATATTATATAACAACTTGCTTACTTTGCAAAATTTATAAATATTACCCACAACTTTAATATTATAACAAATCAAACCTTAATATTCAAAAAGGATATTTATAGAAAAATTCATCTTTATTCATAAAAGTTGGGGTCTTATAAGAGGTGTATAATTTGAATAAGGAACTAAATGAAGTTAGAATCCCATATCATCTTAATTTCAATCATTTGCTTGTTAGTTAGTTTGTTAGTTGATAATCATTCTAGATAGTTAATTCACATCGTAATCATTCGTTTAAGTAGGCTAAGATAATTACAAAGTTGTTGCATGTTAAACTAAAGATAAACATTTTTCTCTGTGGGATCGATACTTTTCTTACCTTATATTACTTGTGGACCACGTGCATTTGCGTGTGTGTGATTGTTTTGCTAAACACCGAAACAAGCCAACAATGCGCATATCCAAAGCTTCCAGCTTCCTCTAGATATAGATCTAGGGTCGTCTGGTTGCTAGACATTTATAAACTAGAAATAACACTAAATTTAAATAAATCTTAGCCATTCTAGCTCAATGGTTCTAGTTTTGCAACTTTTGAACCGGTTAAAAGCTAGATATGGCTAGATTTAGATAAATCTAGTCAACAAAGTTTGAATGTTGCAAATTTAAAATAAAGCCAAAAAAAGCCACAGATTGACAATCCAAGCTCGATTAATCGGTATATATATATATATATATATATTAAAATAAGAAAAAGCTACAGATCTATAATCCAAGCACAACTAATCGGTATAAATATTTATATGTAGCGAGAAAGCCTTTAGGAGCCTGTACGAACAATGGGTCAAGCACGAAGTAGTGAAACCTCGAAGGCCCCGGTTGGTTGTGACGGAAGAGATGAAAAGAAGACCAAACTTCTGTGTATACCACCAATACGTAGGGCATTCCATTATGGACTGTTACAGTCTGCGGAGGATATACCATGAGAAGCTGGCGGCCGGAGAGATTGAACTAGGAGAAGAAACGTGCAACACTATCACCCATGGTGTAGTCCCGGAAGTCAAGAACTCAAATACTGGCTCTACCATCGAAAGAACTCTGAACTACAGATGAATTAAAAATTCACCCAAGATGGTATATGTTGTCTGTTGCTAAAAGTATAGACGACGGTTGTATGACCGAACCATCGTCGGGTCCGTCGCTAAATGGGGGTGAGCTCGGGTGAGTTGGATAAGGGGTGAGCTTAAGATTTGAACTATATATATATATATATATATATATATATTAGAGCAAGAAAAAGCAGCAGATCTGAATTGATCTTACAGTTAATCACGAGAATGGCTATCGAATGACTTTTAGCGCCTCTAAACTAGAATTCCTCCGGTTAAAACTTAATATGTTATAGTATATATGTACAAGAGTGTTTCCAAAGAATATTTACAAAGATTGAACGGAAGAAAAGCTGCCTTTCACTCTCAAATGGCCTGATTTCTCTCTCCCGAACCCTTCTCTCTCTCTCTTTTCTCTTCTATTCTTCTCTTAAAAGCTAAGGGGGAAGCCATATATATAGGCTTGGGATTCCGCAAGTAGACCTGCAGCTTTCGCGAGTATACCTGCAGAAATGCCCTGGTGGGCCCCACCGCCTCAAAGTATGTGCAACCCCGATCGTCGTGCAGTTCGCTGAAATGTTTGTAACTTGCAATCCGATGAAGATGTGCCATACCATTCCAGAAATATCTTTTCGAGAGATAAGCAATGACATAAAGCTTTCTCTTTTGTGAATTCGGGAAGATGGGTCCATTACCAAAATGGCATCTTCGGGTATTCGCAGGCAATCCGTTGAGCTGTTTTGCGTAGTTTGCACTCGAAAGTGTTGCAATGGCTCTTTGTGACCCTATTTGTAGCTGTATTAGGGTTGTTAAATTTGACTTTTCAGAATGACCTTTTTGCCCTCCTGGGGGTTATCTATAGGGTTGAAGTGGCTTTTGGTTGTCCCTCGAGGCTGTCTAAGTGTTTTGACTGCTGTTGATTCTGTCTTTCCTCAGGGTTGTTTCCAAGGTTAATTTGATGTCCCACGATGATGTCTCCAGGTTTTGATTTGATGTTTTAGTCCTCTAGGGTTATCTCTGGAGTGTGAAAAAGATGATTTTGCCCTCCTGTATAGTTAGTAACAAGAAAACAAAATTTCAAGTGTCTATAGGTTAACCCAATGTACATGGACTATATGATTTTATGTATTGGTATATATTTAATGTATGAGTATACTTGCATATGTGGGTATAGATACATCTATATTTGTGTTGTGGTATATTTGACCATAACTAGAGCTTAGGGAATAAACTTAAGTATGCTAGTATCATTTTTCCAAAATGCTGAGTTTTAAAAAGGGGTTGTCCCATTTTGAGAGTCTCATTTCTTCATACACGTAAATAGGCCATTGGCCTATACTATCTCACTTTGCTGGAAAATAAGAAAAGGCTAGTGGAGGTGATGATGGCTATGGAAATGATGATGGGGGAGTGGCTTGAATAATAGCTTCCATCAAACTCCTCCTTACCAAATAGCTTCTCCTTTTTTCTATTGGATTCAAACATTGGACAAAAATATGAATTGGGTAACAATTCCTCAATATAAAGGAAGCTCTCTTCTTTTCAAATTCAAGTTTCTAGTTGTATGTTAAGTTAAATTAGAGAGTGAGTGCTGAGGAATTGGGGAGCAAGCTGAGATTTAAAGCAATAATTAACTTCACAACATCAAGAGGTAATGTCTTAAACCATACTCTTAAGTTCAAGTTTGATAATTCTCAGAAAATTGCATGAATACTTGATAAGTGAGTCAAAAATTGATGGTTAAAACTTGTTGTAATCTATAAATTATTGCTAGATATTGTTAATATGGTTGAATACAAAAACAACGAAAGATAAACAGATCAATTTGGTTAAGAAACAAATTTGTAATAAAGAAAATCGCTAAACATGTGAAACTATGGAAAAATGGCTTGAACTTTGAATTTGATTCTTAAATTTGGTTGTTTATTTGATTTGTGTTGTTAAAATCATGTTATGTATGTTTGGCAGTGAGTTTGTGGAGTATATATATAGTGGGTATGCTTAAATTTTTGTTTATTTTTGGATTTAGGAAGTTTTGTTCGCAACAGGGGAGAAATAAATGAACTACAGGAGCCGTGTTTGGACAATTCCTCCCCGACGGGCATTTCAGCACAATATAATGCCGCCCTAGCGGGCATTCTGCCCCTGCGGGCCTCTGGCAGTTCAAATACCCGCCCCAGTGGAGGTGGATAGAGAGACCAAGATTGTGCTATTATTTATTCAAACCTTATAACCTAACCTAACCTAACTTAACCTAAGGAGCATGAATAAGCTTTAATCATGTATGAAGACATATCGTAAGTTATTTTAGTTGGCATGAGGCTTGAATTATAGCATTTGGAAAGAAAAGTTAGAAGTTGAAAACCAAACATGACGAACCTTATGTCTGTTGAATTCTGACCCCTTGATCAAGTGTATGTAACTTAGTAAAGTTTATAAATGAGTATGAAATGTGCGTTCAAGGTGCTTTGCATACTTAGTTTGTTTAATATGAGGTTTTCAAACTTTTCAAAACATAGAAGTTTGAAAACCGACTTTTTTAAAAACTACCCTACTTGTACTTTGAACTTTCGAACAGTCATAATAGGATACTTTATGCCTCTAGATATTACCAACACGTTCATCCAACTAGTTACGCACGATTAAAAAAAGCATGAATTAAAATGAGTTTATAATATCGGATTATACTAACTATGTGCAAATGAATCAAACACATGCAAACATGCGTAGTAAAGGTTGTTTAACATTATTATTTGGTTTAATAGGTAATATAGTTAGTCTTTTGCATAATGAACTCTTTTAGCTTTGTAAAACGAAAACCATGCGAATAAAACTATCAATTGTTTCAATGTAAAAAGAAGAGACCAAACCTACTCCAAAACCACTTAATATTTGCGTATGGGTGTCTTAAGCTATAATACATGATTCAAACAATGTTTTAAGTGTTCAATCATGTGATGACTATATGAAACCAAGATTTGACAAGTGCTTTCAAAAGCTAAGTCAATTGTGGTTACGAAACTATGTGGTTTGATAGTGTACTAATATATGACCTGATTGTATAACTAATGAGATTCTATATATACATAATAAAATTGGACCTTGTTGTGATAGTAAGCTATAAGTTGATAATCGACGCAAAAGGCAAGCTTCCTAAATTTATTTTATTATTACATCGAATATAAGTTTCCCTAACTTGCACAACTTTGGATATTATGCAAGTATCTAAACCTTATCTCTTTTGTGCAAGTAAAAGAATTATTGTTATACCAAGTGCTATATATCCTGCACGTTACTAACTTCGTTTAATTTTCAAATTGAATGCAAGTTTCTAATTGTTTCTTATACCAATCCTATATATTGAGCAAATGTCTGGGCTTGTACATTTATTGATCGTATAAGTCAATTGCCTACAAATAGTTCTTGTGATATCAAAATTCTTGGGAACTATTATTGAAGCTTGATTAAATCATTCTTACATCTTTAAAAGGATTCTTGAAAGCATGTTACAAACATTGAACTTATAGACTATTTCTAAAAGCATTGTGAAAGTTGTCTATGCCATTTGATTCGGCTAGACTAATATCATGTGTTAGAAAGCGATCCAACCAATTGCTTTAATGCAGAGTCTTATAAATTTTCTGAGATGAACAACCCTCATAGAAGGGAAAACTATACAACGTCGGGAAATCGACATTCGCGCGAACAACAGGGTGTGTTATGCATAACATCAGGTACGTTAGGCTGATCACCTATTGTAGTAGTTAAACATCGTGGATTATCAATGTAATATTGTAAATCATAGCAGGAGTTCATGGTCCATAGTGACTACTCAGTATTCCATATTCATTAACTTGGAATTGTTAAAATCATTGGATTCTTTTACTAATTCTTGGTCCATAGTGACACCCAGTGATATCTATTCATTCACTTGAAATTATTGAAATCTTTAAATCCTTTCACTACAAAAAAATGGGGCTTCAGCAACAACCGATTTTTGTTGCTAAAGGTGCCAAATTTCATTGTAAAAGGGTTTTGGCAATGACTTTACTGTCGTTGCGTCTTTCATTGCGCAATGAGCGTTGTTAATTGTTCCGCAACGAACGTTTTTTCCCGTTGCCGAAAGTAATACATTTTGCAACGAAATTTGGCTTTCGTACACAGATATCGATCCTTTAGCAACAAAATGTATTATTGCAGAATAATTAAAATTTAGTTGCTAAAAACCCCATTTCGTTGCAAAAGCCTGCTAATTGGCAACGAAATGAACTTTTTTTTTTTTGCAACGACCATGCAGTTTTGTTGCAATTAACACCATTTTGCAACGACATTTTTCGTTGTAGTAAATTATGAAAATTGTTGCTTAAGCTTGCTTTCGTTGCGGAATATAAACTTTTTAGCAACGATTTTCATTGCTGATTATATTATTTGGCAACGATATTATGCTGAATCATCAACGAAAATGTTTGTTGCTGGTTATTTTTTAATAGTAACGAAAGTCGTCGATTAGCAACGACATTATATGTTGTTGTTTCTTTATATGTGCAACGAAAGTTGATATGATTTGCAACGATAAAAATGTTGCCTTTTATGTTAGTATTAGCAACAATATCCTCTCCGTTGTTATTAGGTTAATTTTTCATTGCCAAATATTATATTTTTAATGTCATTAGCAATGAAAATTTGTTGCTAAATGTATAAAAAATTGTTGCTATATTAAAACTTGTTCAATGCTTCGGTAACGAATTATATTGTTGCCAAATCAAAATTTGACATTCTTTTTTTGTACCTGGCTAACTCAATGTCCCCATAACAAATAATGACAAAAATACAAAAAACTAAAATATTATTAACTTAATAAAATCATCCACTACATAATCATTCATTATCTTTACAATTAACCATCTAAAGCTACCACAGTTCTTTAATCAAAGTATATATCTACATATATTGAGAGAGTACACTTCATAATTTCGTCCCTTGTCTTCCGTAAACGTAGCACGAAAATTTGATACCCAGTATTGTAAGGCAGGTCGTAGAAGCAGTCTTCCTGCACATATTTAAAAATAATAGTAAGTTAAAAAAATGAAGCAAATAGGTCACCAGATGCACTTAGTGCCAAAATCAATACACAAAGACAATAGAGTTGCTACGTGGTACTAATGTACACCGTATTGCTCATAAGCAAAAAAAAAACAAATAGGCAATCACAATATCATTTGCTACAAATCCAAATAGAAAAAGAACCTTCAGTGCGACTATATGATTGCTCTGTCACAAGAAAAAATTGGAATCTTAATCGACCATTTCAAGAACCATCAGTGCGACTATAAATGTTGACACATACATATACTTTTGCAACATAACGAGCTAGACAATTGTGTATGAGTTTGCAACAACTGCCCTAATATATATCAGGAAGCAATCAATTTTTGGTTGATAATTTTATTTATATACGGCTTTAGTGAAGACAAACCAGCTTAACATCAGACTCCGTGGCTATAACTGTTACAAATTGAACTTTTCAAATAAAGTTTGGGAACTTTTTTAGTAATTTTATTTAAGATAATATATAGATATATCACAAGCACACATGTCAAGTATTGACTTACTCTACGATATGTAGTAGATTAAACAAAGATGAATTTATGCTAAGAAACAAACAAACTTCTGAAAATTTATTGTAAACTGCAAGAAATTAAAAACTATTGTAAATAAATAAAGTTACCTTGTATTGTCATGATTAGGGTAGTTATCTACATATGAATGATCCCCGACAAACAACACATCTTTTCCTTTCGTTGGATTTAGTTCATAATGGTTAAGTGTCTGATTCGAATCATAACTCTGACCAAGATCCCCAACAATAAAATTATTAATAAAGTGAATAAAAGGTATATAGACAACAAAAAATGTCATATAGATTCATAATGTTACATCGCAACTGTGTTTTCCTTTTTGAGATTCATCTAAATATGGAAAAAACTCTAGCAATTAGTCTAATTAAAATTTCTTCTTATTTGGTACTTCTTTATTAAGTCCAATTGTCCAAGGTAGTACACTACATTCACATTTATTCAATTCAACTCTTTGAAAGGTATAAAGTAAAAAAGCTTGGAATTCGCCAACAGAACAGAAGATTATTGAACAAATGTCAAAACTTTAATCATCAGCCCTTCTTTGAAATGCTAATATAGGAAGAGCAGTTTACCAATGAGGCCAAAAGTATATGGGACATCAGGTGCAACTACAGGAGGAGTGATGAACCAGAAAGTTAGCAGAGAATGTCCAATCCCCACTTTGTAGTAATACTTGGTATCAAACTGCCAAAAAGAAGTAACTAATTAGTATTAATGCTTGATCACATTCATCATTTTTGAGTGAAATCCTCATAATTCCAAACATATTTCATACCAAGAAGCTCAAAAGTCAAAACTATCCATATTAAAATGAACCATGAATATAAGGAAATCACGGGAAAGCCAGAACTTCCAAAATAACATAAATTTACCTTCAAATTATTAATGGTGCAGTGATGGATGTACCGAGAATTATAATTGTAGTATTTATAGGTTGTAACCTTGCCCTGTGCCTTTTTGCTGTGATTGCTGAGATTTGAAATTTTCCCATTCTATGCTAATAACCTGAAAGTTAAAAAAGTCGTTAATTATTAGTAATTAGATCTTATTTCTTGTATGCGATAATTAGGAATTAGTACTACTATCAAATTACTAACCATTTCTCCAGATTCAGGGGATGGACCATGCCATTTGGGAACTTATTGAGCTGGTTCTATGTAAACAGCATTAGTGGTCATACCTAGAGTAATTGCTGCTATGCTCTCATTGTTGTAGTATCTACCTCTAGCCAAATCTGTGGTGGTATCATCAACCTGCACGAGCGCACAACTTTATGAACTTTTTTCAATGAAGTTAGTTAGTTAGTTTGATGAACTTGTTTCAATAAGTAGAGGAATCCTCTTAATAAAATTGAGAAAATGTAGAGATAACTATGACAAGTACAATGCTAATAATCAAATTCTCACCTCTGCATCGTCCTCCTGATTCACCCAAACGAACTGTACCTTGTGTTGTAATGGGCTCCCTACATATTGACGAGTAATAATAAAGACTACTATTGAACAGCCTATGCAAGCTAATAACAAGTGCACTGTAAATGCTTTACAATCTTTAACCAATCCCATAAGAACTGGCAAATAATCTTCAAGAGCCTGAATAAGATCTCCCGATGTTGAACCCCCTTGCAGATCATGGCAGATGTCAATTTAGGCCATATTAGTGAAAATAGAGACTCTAGGTTTTAAAACAAACCGTGTTGAGTAGCACTTCTTCTCCTTGTTCTTGTGATTGTTGGACCTTCTTGACCAGCCATTACAACTATTCGGGTTCTAAGAGCTGAGAGGCGTTCTACCAAACTCTTGGACAAGTGGTCACCTAACGACTGAGAAAAATCCACAGGCTTTGGAATCCGTAAGCCAGGAACAAAGATATCCAGGTTTTCCACAACTAGATCTTCCGAAAGCATTAAGGTAATAACCTTTTGTGTCTGAGTGAATACAAAATAAGCATTAAGGTAATTAAGCAAATCAAAGTGTCTGACAGTGTAACATGCTTTCTCATGTGCAGATGGTTTTCCAAAATGAACAGTCCTTGATATATCAGTTGTGCCATCTAGATACTTCAAAGACAAAAAGATAAAAATTTTAAAATCCAACTATGACACGAAGTTAAGAATCAAACTATAACACAATAAAGAACTCAAAACATCATATACATCAAGATAGAGTATGAAGGACTCTAAATTCATTATCTAACATAAAGATATATAACTAAACTCTAAACAATACAAGATAGCTGCAAACCTGTGCTCCAGAATCACATAAATACATTTGATTTGGATCAAGCTCAGCACATGTTTTAGCATCTGGTCAGCTTTGAAAATCAAAAAAATTGTTCTATTAACACTTGGGTGCACTGGACAATCCATGCACAGTAGAGATTTCACAACTTCATATTATACTATCATACTTTCAGCAAACCCCCCAATAAACTAAAACAGTACACATTCTGTAATTGTACAACTGGAATAACATGATAAATCATAAAAAGTAGAAATTTCATGACTTCATATTATATTACCATAGTTTCAGCAAACCCCCAACAAACAACACTGCTAAGTAGGTCCTAATTCTTTACTCAAAGTGTCCATTATGATGTGAATTAAAGAGTACAATTACACTCATTGCGTGGAAGTTTACCTTCTTTGTAGATGTGTGCCTACACTTACTTCTCCCAAAGAAAGGATAATGATATTTCTAGCGCAACGAGTGATATAACCAGCAAAATGTACAATTTTGTCCACATATTACACGCAACTAAATTTTTGCTCATTCTTAAGTCTATTCAAGAAAATAAGTTACTAAAGCATAGCAATGTTTGAATAACTGCAGTCTATGATAAGATAGACTGCAAAAAGATACTGCCAAGCAGTGATTACACTGATAATTAATGGAACCAGTGTTACCTAAAACCTGGATCCCTTCAATTTGCAGAACAGTAACACAATACACCATATGCTCTTTTTTAAAATTATTACCTAGAAAAATGAGGAGTAGTAGCATCATACATTAACATATTCTATATATGTGAAAGTAAATAGAAACAAGATGTTTTGGATCGGCATGTTCCAGAACGCACCATGATTTTGAACATTCATACCATAATGCAAATAACTACCATGTTAGCATTTTGTGTTGAATCTGAACGGAACTAACTTCATGATTCATGCATTTTCAAGTTTGGGTTGTTTAGAAACACGATAATCATAGCAAAAAGAACCATCGAGTAGTTTCAAACATATTAGGTGCCCTTTCTTGAAAATATTAAAATGAGCAATTACACTAGAAAACTGTGAAACGAATTGTTCTTATCAGACCAGAAAGATCCTACCTCAATCTGAGAAAGCAAGTGAAGTTCAAAATTCTATTAAGATAGTATGACAATAAATGGGTGTCTTCAAAATTTCCACAACTGTACTAAAACGGTAATGTCTCAAAAACACAAGCATTAACAGTCAAAAACTAATTCTATAAAATTGCAAGATATAACTTTTATCACCAATAAGGAAAATATTCAAAAAGAATAAATTAACAATTAGCATCCAACATAACAGGAAGTTATGAAACCAATTAACTAGCACTATCCTATAAATATAACAGGATTGGGAGAAATAAACACAAATTTAATCAGGAAACAAAATTCAAAAACAAGATACATGCATACATACCCATTGGCTTAATTCCTACTGACACATAATGCAAAGAAAAAGCTATCCCCTGAAAAATAAAAATACAAGAAATTCCCCGAATAGAAAAGGGTAGAAACAATCAAACACAAACAAAACAAAAGAACCTTTGATTACATAAACCCAAAACTCTAATGATGAAAAAGAACCCTGAAACTGAAGCAAGCTTTGCACGCAAATAATACCTCTGCGCTCAATGCTCGAGCAGAAAAAGGCATTGGCGCTCAATAAATAAAAACAAAACAAACTCAATTCAAGCACTCACTCGATCAATTTGTCTTGGCATCAGGCATTGGGAAAAGCCCAGCTCTGGCAGCCCCACGAGGCGGTGAAAACCCTAAAAACTTCTGCAAATTGGTACGAATACTAATCGAACACAAAAAGTACAAAAATGCCATCGAACAATCCGTTGAATCGTCTCCCTGGAACCCTCTGTGGCTCATTTTCTGCACAATTCGTATCGGCACAAAAGGCAATTTCGCCATAGCTTTGCCCTCAACCAAATTATTGAGAAACCCAAATACCACAAACAGAACTAGGGCAACAACCGCCCCAGATTTGAACTTAAATAGAGACAGATCACGGCTGGATTCCTTGAGACTGGTTTCGACGCGGTCAATTTTCTTTGTTTTGGATTTTTTTTAGGGAGATTTTGGGGGCGACGTTTGGATCTGTTTTCATTGTTTCAAGTTTCTTGGAGGCTTTGTCAATGGTGGATTTGAGGGATTTGTAGGAATTGGTCTGGTAGATTAATAGCTTCGCAGACTACCGTTGTGTAGACGCCATGGAAGGGTTGGAGACAAAACTATATTAGGAGAAAGAACAGGGAAAGGTTGGATCCGGCAGAATTGTCTAAATTATATTCAACTTTTTTTAATTATATTTATTTTGTGAATAAGTTCTTCTCTTAACCAAATTATTTAAATTAAGACTAATTTTATAAATTAAAAAAACTTTATTTTGTTTTCAAAAAATGTTTTATTTTTTTAAAAAAAATATTTTATTATTAAACGAATATTTTTAAAAAAATAAAAATTTTAACGACTGTCATTAGGAGTAAAGGCTCTCACATCTAATTTGGGAAAATTACTGAACGCCATTTGAAATGGCGATAAATTTTTGGAATTTTTTTTGGCTAAAAATTAGAAAGGCAACCAACGCCACTTTACAAAATATTTTTTTAAAAAATGAATTTTAAAAAAAAATTATCTTAAATTTTTTTAAAACGATTTTATTTTTTTAAAGAAATTTGAAAAAAATAAAAATGTGATCCAATGTCAAACTAACTGTCATTGTAACTTTTTTTAAAAAAAATTATAAAGCAAATTCGTAAAAAAGAAGAGTAAGATGTAACATCACTTTAACTGACGTTGGAATCTCTTTTTTATAGTTTATTAAAATAAATAGTTAATATTGTAAGTTACTTAAAAAGTGTTATTAAAAGTAAATTTATTACTGTAAAAAATGTAATGTATTTATATTACAAATTTTATTCGCCACAATTAATTATAGAAAAAAATTATTTAGAACAAAATAGCGACCAATTGTATCTCTCGCAAAAAAACTTCTGAACAATATATATAGTGAGTAATAATTCCTTCACTAATACATTTTGTATCGATTTGGGGAATGCCCCTAAGTATATGTATCTCTTTTCTTTTATATACATTTAAATTTAGCAAAAAATAAATTAAATAATATGGAACAATTTATAAGTACAATTTATACAACTTATATGTACAATTTATATTAGTAAATTTTAATTGATTTTTATGATCAATTATGAATGATGATGTATTTGATATGTCTCCCATTTATGATATGTATTTTTACAACTTTAAATGGTTGTGATTTGTTAGTAATTGGTCAATATTTTTTTATTTTTACTTTTTATAAATAAATTGAATAAATTATTTATTAGGTGATTGACATTCGAATTAAGATATTTGAATAATTTGTTTATTCGAATAAAAAATAGAAACGAATATGTTCCGCGCCACATGTACGTTGTCCACTGCTGACGTGGCAGGTCTTTTGATTTTTTTTCCAAAAATTAATTCTACATAGATTCGAACATGTGACCTATCATTTGGAACTTTGGTCATTTGATCGCTGAAGCAACACAAGTTATCTATTAATATTTTGCAAGGATTACTATTTATATCAAAACATGAGATTTCTCCCATATATTCCATTTCTTCTCCTTCACTACATACCATTAATATAATCTCAGGAAGATATATAATAATAATAATAATAATAATAATAATAATAATAATAATAATAAAATAAAAATAAAAATAAATAAAAATAAAAAAATAAATAAAATAATAAAAATAAAATAGACCGTAGCTATTTACAACGTTACTATAAAAATAAAAGTTCATTGGTTTTCAATGTATACATAAAAGTTACTTTATGCATACATAACATATGATACATATATATATGGTTATATGTTTTATAATTTATACAACAATTTATGCATGAAATACAAATATATTATCTTAGAATAATAACACACTAATTTGTCGTTTTATTCATGATATATAAGATCGTTAGTATGGAAAGACCTGTTTGACTTCTTTTTTTTTTCTTTTTTCCACAAGCGCTAATTATTATACCACTTCTTTTTTTTTTACAAAATAAAAAAACAGTAGATTTTCGGAAAACAATAGCATTAATTATTGCTTATTTTAAAATGTCCAATATAAAAAGAACTAATTAATTAACTTAGCTATTAATTTACGTTATAATCTTCTATATATTGATCATGTATGATCATCGATATGTCATTTAATTATTTCATTACCAATTTCCATCAAAAAGTGTTCGATCGCCCATTAATTATTTGTTGCAAAGAAGAAGATAATTGAAAAGAATAATTTATACTATATTCCAAGGCTAAATAAATAAATTAAAGAACAAGTAAGATAAATATAATAATTTTGTAAGTATTTGACATATATAAACGTAAATTACAATTATGTTATTATTTTTATTTATTTATTTATTTATTTATTATTATTATTATTATTTTATTGTTATTATTATTGTTATTGTTATTATTATTATTATTATTATTATTATTATTATTATTATTATTATTATTATTATTATTTTATTGTTATTGTTATTGTTATTATTATTTTTATTATTATTGTTATTAGTACTATTATTATTATTATTATTATTATTATTATTATTATTATTATTATTATTATTATTATTGTAGTATATAACTTCTTGAGATTATATTAATGGTATGTAGTGAAGGAGAAGAAATGAATATATGGGGGAAATCTCATGTTTTGATATAAATATTAATCCTTGCAAGATATTAACAGATAACTTGTGTTGCTCCAGCGGTTAAATGACCAAAAGTTCCAAATGATAGGTCACATGTTTGAATATGTTCCGCATTTGGACATAATTTTTAAATACTAAATACGAATATTTTTTGACAATTCTCCGAATACCGAATTTGGTCTTACAAAAACATGCTTATTGGGATTATCTTAATTTAAGGCAACATTTTAATAGTCGTTGCAAAAAGTTGTATAAATTATGCAATGAAAATAAAAATTGTTGCCAATAAATGTGGTCCATATTAGGCAACGAAATATAGCAACAAAAAAACTTTTGTTGCCCACGATAAGAAGAAATCAAGTTGTTAAAAATTTTGCAACGAATTTCTAACAAATTTTGTTTCTAAATTTTGCAACGACTTATTAATTTCGTTGCAAAAAGTGAAAGCCTGACACAATCTACAACGAAGGACAAGTTTCGTTGCTAAACATACACTTTTAGCAACGACTTATAAAGTCGTTGCCTAAAAAATTGTTGCTAAAGCCCCATTTTTAGCAACAAAAAAATTTTCGTTGCCCACGATGAAGAGAAATCAAGTGGTTAGAAATTTTGCAACAAATTTCTAACAAATTTTGTTTCTAAATTTTGCAACGACTTATTAATTTCGTTGCAAAAAGTGAAAGCCTGACACAATCTACAACGAATGACAAGTTTCGTTGCTAAACATACACTTTTAGCAACGACTTATAAAGTCGCTGCCTAAAAAATAATTGCTAAAGCCCCATTTTTAGCAACAAAAAAACTTTCGTTGCCCACGATGATGGAAAATCAAGTGGCCGAAAATTTTACAACGAAATTTTTTCCTGCCAATGAATTAGCAACGAAATTTTGCAACGACTTATGAATTTCGTTGCAAAAAGTAAAAGCCTGACCCAATCTGCAACGAAGGACAAATTTCGTTGCTAAACCTATACTTTTAGCAACGACTTATAAAGTCGTTGCTCGAAAAATCGTTGCTAAAGGCCCATTTTTTTGTAGTGTTTAATAACTTCTTGAACCATAGTGGTTCTTTATTGACTTCACATAATAGAATTGGAACTATTGATGATTGTTTTGTTCATAACATTATTATTTAAATTTCTGAGTCGTTATTTATCGTTTTACCCTTGAGATTAAAAACCTTATATATACACTTGTACACATTTATTATTGTAATAACCCGATATTTTCTATATAATTAAATAAAAAAATTTGCGTATAATTTTTTTTAAAAATAAACATAGAATATGTTCAAGGTAAAGTGTATGTATATATGATAAATAAAAATTTATTTATTACATGAATAATTGAAAATAAAATTTTAAAGGAATTATTGATCATTATAAATTATATTTTTATAATAAATTAATTTTGTAATAACAATATTTGATTATTTATTTTCCATGAAAATATGATTATTGTATTATTTAATATATGAATGATAATTAAAATTATTATAATAATTATTTTATTATATGAATTTATTCAGATTAGTTAAGTTAATTATTTTAACTTAATTAATAATGGTATATATGAAAGTTAAGTCGGATATGGATTCAAAACCCTAATTCTGGATTTTGAATAAGGGATAAGAATAATAATATAATATTACTTATATTCCAGTGTTATAAATATGTTTGGTATGTGTATATTGATCATGGTTGGTCAATTATGGTGTAGCGTGTCAAAACCCTAATGTTAAACTGTTAAAACCCTAATTTGGAACTCAAATGAGAGTTCAAGATCATATGTATATTTAAGACCCCAACTTTTATGAATAAAGAATAATTTTCTCAAATTACCATATTTAAAATTTGAAAAGACCAAATTATTATTTAGTAGATAACTTGATTTGATATAATTTAGTTATAGTTGTGGGTAATATTTACAAATTTTTTTGAATATTAAGCAAGTGGTTATATAATATTTTATTGGTTTGCAAAGTAATATTACGTTTTTAATATTCGAGAAATATTAAATGCGACGACAATATTCATTGGTGGACCCCACAATTAAGTATTAATATTATCGTAGTAGAAAAACATAAATTATCTTTTATAAAAATAACGGCGGAAGTTTTACCGTTAAACTATTAAACTATCCTAGTAGTAAAGTACAAATACGATGTCTGGCGTGGTTGCATAGTAGCACTGCACACGGTATTGATTATTGATGCTTACGTGAGAAGTCACTCGGTTATACTCAATTATTGCTATAGTAATTGTCTTTGCATCATATCTCTCGTATTATTGATTCGATTATTGTCACAAGATCATCATCGCATAATATGATATATTATTAAATCAATAATTGAGACGACAAAGTTATTCATATTATTAAATTGCAATATTTACAATGTCTAGAAGTTACATCGAGGAGAGGTTTGGTCATCTAATGCGGCTACCAATAAGGAGAAATCCTTATCGAAAAGCCCCTCTTTCACGGGAACGACACGGTTGTTAAATATTGTGAGTTATAATATTAATGATGAATAAGTTCGTGTTGATTAAAGATGAAATTGATAGTTCCATTGTGTTGGAATTATTAGTGTTAGTGGAAATCGACATTTATTTTGATATTAATTGATGTCCGGAAGTTATATTGACCAAATCGGGTAATTAATCGGATAAATGAGCAATTAATTGCTATTAATTCACATGATTATAACTATTTATTCACATGTGTGTACTATTGATTCACATTCTTGTACTATTAGGGGAGTTTGTGCAAGATTGATAATACTTGCATGACTAAGTTAAAAATGGAGGTATAGATGGAGGTACTTATACTTTGTAATTCATATTTTCACATGATTATAACTATTGATTCACATGATTGAACTATTGATTCACATTATTTACTATTAGGGGAGGTGGTGCAAGTTTGATAATACTTACGGACTAAATTAAAAATGAAAGAAAAGTTGAAGGTATTGTCTTTGTAATATTTTGAGCCCCAAAACGTGCAATTATCGAAACTATATTTTCCTATAAATAGAAGCTCATTCTTCCTTCATTTCTCACCAATTCACTAAAGCTATAGAGCAATTATTATAGAGAGAAATTATAGAGAGAAAGAAAAGAAAAGTCTGCTACCTCTCTACTCCAAAGATATCGTTTTCTTTCTAAGGTAAGGGTATTATTTCTTTCGTATTCATGAAGAGAGCTTACATTATTCCATTCTTTATTATTATGTTAGAATAACTTTTATCTATGCCACAATACCGCATACATGATGAAATTCTTACATTATTCCATTCTTTATTATTATGTTGAAATATCCCATGCATGCGATTACGCTGAACTCAGTTCCATTCTTTATTATTACATTTGAATAACACATGCTGTGCATATCATCGCATGCATGATGAATTCTTTGTTATTCCATTCTTTATTATTACATTGGAATATCACATGCATGCGGATTACGCTAGACACGGGTTCCATTCTTTATTATTCTATTGGAATAACTTTTACATGCATGCGATCTATCGCATGCATGGTGAATTCTTCTGTTATTCCATTCTTTTATTATTACATTTGGAATATCCTCATCTGTGCGGATTATGCATGATGACTCTTTTCCATTCTTTTATTATTACATTTTGAATAACTTTTGTCTATGTGGATTATCACATGGTGAATGGTGAATGATCCTTCGTATTCTTTCCTTATTAAATTATGGAAATGATATGTCTACGTGGATTACCGCATGGCGGGCTAAAATCCATTTGCAGTTTCATATATTTTATGATACTCATTTGTTTAAAGTTTTGGCTTCTATACTCCATGAAATTAGTAGAATATCTTGGATATTTGCGCTTTATCCGGTATCTTTTCATGGAAATATTCTTCTGAGCATTCTTGAATTTTACTCCACAAAGCAGTATCATGTTGACAATTTGAACGTAATTGATTTCAAGATAAATTAACTTATAAATCTTTAAAATTTATTCTTGAACTTGTTTTATTAAATTATTATGTCATTGTCATCACCCTCATGCTTATATTGTGATGAAAGTCCTCTTTGACTTATGTGCATAGATAGACTTGGTATGATTATGACCAGGGATTATTCAGTATAATCATGACCTGTAATGTTATAAATGATGTGGTAAAAGTCCTCAGTAGCTTGTAGTGCATTGATGGACAGTTTTTGGTATGATTATGACCAGGGATTATTTGGTATAGTTATGACCATTGATGATTTAATGAATATCCTTGGCCCGTAGTGCAGGGATGACTCGATGATGTGGTTTATTTATTAAGTTGAGTCTCAGCTATAAAAATTGATGAAAACATTTTAAATCATAGAAGATAGTAGATATCATGCTCTACTTGACTCTTCTAATGGATTGCTTATTCATTGCAGCTTAAACTTGATGTCTATTGTATTTTATCGGTTTAACATTTTTGAAGACTAATGATAATTTATTCTCGCATTATCTTAGTCATAATATTTCTTCTTCTAGGCTAGTTGAGCTCACCCTTTCTTTCATTTGTTCTCTTGAGAAATGAGAACGTGGCAGGGACTAGTCGGGGAAACTGGAGTGATGGTCCGAGATGATAGCATTAGTAGTCCTCACTATTCTGTTAAATAGTGTGACAATAAATATAATGAGGACTCCATTGAGTGTGGATATTGTCTAGATGACAACATTCTTATTAAAACTCTTAGATTATGTTTTGTCGTATTTTACACGACTGTTGTATAATTAAGTTGTATTTGAATTTTGTACCATGTATTTGGCGACTTAAGATGGGTGATGTATACCTATTTTGGGGGCATCACAGTTGGTATTAAAGCTTAGGGATATGATCCCTGGCTGAGATGTGAGACAAGAACTAGGAGGGGAGAGACGGGAAATTTCTTCGCTAGTATGACCTACCTAAGTCTATTTGGTATTTAATTGGTCGGTTAGAGTATAGGGATAATATGTGATATGTTAATTAACCCATGTTTTTGTGGTAGTATTTGAAAATGGCATCCGAAAATGTTGAGATAAACAATGAAGCACATGAGACCGTTGAGTCACCACAGATTAATACCCATGATAATGTGCAACAGGAAGACAATAATCCTCATGTAAACAATAACACCGATGAAATGGTGAACGATGGGATGTTTAGAGGCTTTATGCAATTCATGCAACATCGGTAGAAGCGGCTCCTCATCCAAAATGCGGTGGAAACACCGACAACTCTCGGACGGTCACCGCTAAGCGATTCAAGGAGTTGGGACCACCGGAGTTTTTGAGAGCCAAAAACCACTTAAAAGGCGAGAGGCGTGGATAAAGCGATCAACAAGATATTTGATGTCTTGGGATGCTCCGAGGAGCAAAAGGTTCCCTTTGCCACCTTCATGTTGCGGCGAGGCGATTCTTGGTGGGAATCTATAAAACGTACTCAACTGCTTGCAGCACTCAAAAGATGTCTTGGGAGAAGTTCAAAGTCATTCAATGACAAGTACTTTCCTGAAAGTATTCGTCACATGAAGGAGGTAGAGTTCATCAAGCTTGAGCAAAACAATATGACCGTGGTGCAATACGAAGCTAAGTTTGTCGAGTTATCTCGGTTTGCGTCCCACTTGGTTGATAATGAGGAGAGAATGACGCGGATGTTTCTAAGAGGTTTGAAACCCGAGATATGTCAATAACTAATTTCTCACAAACTGTGTTTGTATTCAGATGTTGTGAATAGGGCTCAGTTATTATAGTAGCGATAATGAGTCAACCCAACCAAGAGAGAAGCAAAAAACAAGTCGATAATACCAGTGGTAGCAGTCATCGAAGCGGTGACAACAAACGTGGAGGGAATCAACATGCCAGAAATGATAATCACTTCGGTGGTAATCATGGCCATGACAATAAGAGTGGACATTTCAAGAAGAGGAGATTCAACAAGGATGGAAAGACGTCAGCACCAGCACCTATTGTTAAGGAAGGAGAACGACCACCGGTCGTATGTTACAAATGTGGAGGGGAAGGACACATAAGTCCAAACTGCACGATGCAGTCCAAAGCGTGTTATAATTGTGGAAAAGAATGTCACCTAGCTCGATTTTGTCGTGCACCAAAGTCAAGTCTAGCTAGGATGGAGGCATCAAAGGGTGTCCCAGATAAGACAAAACCGGTAGTTCAAGGGAGAGCGTTTGTCGTAACCTCCCAAAAAGCGAGGAATCCAAACGAGGTGATCACGGGTAAGCTAATCATAAACTCTAGCGAAGTTTATACTTTATTTGATACCGGTTCTACCCATTCCTTTATTTCTCCTACTTGCGCTCAACGTTTAAATTTGACTCCGGAGAAATTAGACTTTGACTTATCTGTTGAAACTCCATTGGGAGAAACCTTCATTACATCCACGGTTTATAAGTCTTGTTTGATTCAAATCGATAACACATGCGCATTACTACTGTCGATCTTATTTCTTTGAAAATACTTGCATTTGATGTGATTTTAGGGATTGATTGGTTAACTACTCATCATGCTAAAATCGATTGTTTTCATAAGGTTGTTAGCTTTCATATTCCTAACCAACCTATTATGCGAATTCAAGCAACCAAACCACTAAAATCAATCACTGTCATATCAAGTCATAAAGCTATTCGTTTATTGAAAAAACGGATGTCAAGCTTTCTTAGCCCATGTCACGGATTTAAATAAAGATACGTCAGATTTGAATGATATTTCTATTGTTAATAAATTTCCTGATGTATTCCCTGAAGAACTTCCTGGCCTACCCCCAGAGCGTGAAATTGAATTTTGTATCGACCTTGAATCCGGTACAAAACCCATTTCCAAAGCCCCATATCGAATGGCTCCTATTGAACTTCAGGAGTTAAAAACCCAACTACAAGAATTGTTAGACATCGGTTTTCATTCATCCTAGTACGTCTCCTTGGGGTGCTCCTATTCTATTCGTGAAGAAGAAAGATGGAAGTATGCGACTTTGTATTGATTATCGGGAGTTGAATCATGTCACCATCAAAAATAGGTACCCGTTGCCTCGCATTGATGACCTGTTTGACCAGTTGCAAGGAGCCAAATTCTTTTCAAAGATTGATCTTCGTTCCGGATATCATCAATTGAAGATTAAAACTGATGACATTCCAAAGACTGCTTTTAGAACTTCGATGCGGGCATTATGAATTCCTAGTCATGTCTTTTGGATTGACTAATGCTCCTACTGCCTTCATGGATATGATGAACCGAGTATTCAAGGAATATTTGGATCACTTTGTGGTCGTCTTTATTGATGACATCCTCATATACTCCAAAACCCGCGAAGACCATGAGCAACACTTGAGGCTGATACTCCAAAAGCTTCGTGAAAACAAGCTTTATGCCAAGTTGAAGAAATGCGAGTTCTGGCTTGAGGAAGTTGCATTCCTTGGGCACGTGATATCAAATCATGGAATATCTCTTGACTCGACAAAGATTGAATCAATTCAAAGTTTGGGAGCAACCTAAGTCGATGACCAAATCAATCGTAGCTTTCTCGGCTTAGCTGGTTATTATCGGAGATTCGTAGAAGGGTTTTCTCGAATCGCTACTCCATTAACTCAGCTGACTCGAAAAGATACAAAATTTGGTTGGAGCGAGGAATGTGAAAAGAGTTTTCAAGAACTCAAGAGGAGACTCATTTCAACACCTGTTCTGACAATACCATCGGCTCGGAGGATTTGTCATCTCTGATGATGCTTCGGCAAAGGGTTAGGATGTGTTCTCGTGCAACATGGGAAAGTCATAGCCTATGCCTCTCGACAACTCAAGGAATATGAGAGGAATTATCTTACTCATGATCTAGAGTTGGCGGCAATATGTTTTTGCGCTTAAGATTTGGAGGCATTACCTGTATGGAGAGAAGGTGGAGATCTATATGGATCATAAAAGCCTCAAATATTTCTTCACTCAAAAGGAACTCAACATGCGGCAACGACGATGGCTTGAGTTGTTGAAAGATTATGATCATACCATCCAATACCATCCTGGAAAAGCGAACGTAGTAGCTGACGCATTGAGTAGAAGATCATATGCGGGTACGAGTGCAATATTGTCAACGCAAAGGCCCATTTTGTATGACTTGGAAAGGATGGAAATAGAGTTAAAGACTCCAAGGACCCATGTGATGATGGCGAATATACGAGTGGAACCGACTTTAATCGATAAAGTTAAAGATGCTCAAACTACAGACCTGGAGCTGATGCGTATGAAGAAGAAAGTGCAAGAAGGTGCTATTCCGGAAGCAAGAATCGATGAAGAAGGAATACTTCGAGTCAACTCCAGACTTTGTATTCCTAACGATTCTAACTTGAAGTATAAAATCATGATGGAGGCGCACAACACACCGTTTGTAATCCATCCTGGGAGTACCAAAATGTATCGTGATCTTCGACATATATTTTGGTGGAGCAATATGAAGAGAGAGATAGCGGGGTTTATCTCAAGGTGTCTAACTTGTCAACGAGTCGGCGCGAGCATCAAGTGCCAAAAGGTCCATTGCAACCACTTGAAATTCTAGAATGGAAGTGGGAGCACATTACCATGGATTTTATTCTTTGGTCTTCCCAAGGTTTCTCAAGGCATAGATGCGATTTGGGTCATTGTTGATAGATTGACCAAGTCTGCTCATTTCTTACCGATACGAAAAACTTTTACACTTGAACGTCTTGCTAGTATGTACATAAACGAGATCGTAAGATTGCATGGTATGCCCAAGATCCATAGTTTACGATCGAGACCCAAGATTCACTTCAAGATTTTGGGTTAGTTTGCAAAAAGCTATGGGCACGAATTTACGATTTAGTTCGGCATATCATCCTCAAACGGATGGGCAGTCGGAAAGGACTATTCAAACTCTTGAAGATTTATTAAGACTCTGTGTCCTTGACTTCAAGGGAAGTTGGGACAAGTTCTTACCATTGGTGGAGTTTTCCTACAATAATAGTTATCAAGCAAGTATTGGCATGGCTCCATTTGAGGCGTTGTATGGAAGAAAGTGTCATTCTCTAGTATGCTGGGATGAGGTGGGTGAAGCAACGTTATTGGGACCAGATTTGATACGTATGACTACGAAAAAGATTCAAACGATCCAAAAACGTATAAAAACCTCACAAGATTGACAAAAGAGTTATGCTGATCTTCATCGAAAGAACGTGGAATTCAATATTGGAGATCATGTGTTGTTACGTATTGCTCCATAGAAAGGAGTTACAATATTTGGAAAGAGAGGAAAGCTCAATCCTCAATTCTTTGGCCCATTTTTAATCCTCGATCGAGTAGCAATTGTGGCCTATAGACTCGCTTACTTACCAAAGTAAGTATGTCTCGTGTTCATAACATTTTTCACATATCTATGTTATGTAAATATGTGAAAGACCCGAACCATATTATTGAATTAGAACTAGAAGAGATAGAGGAAGATTTAATGTATGAAGAGTTACCTATTAAAATCTTGGATAAGAAGGATCATATTCTACGCTCTAAAGTTATATCTCAAGTCAAAGTTTTGTGGAGAAACCATGATGTAGAGGAAATGACCTGGGAGTTAGAATCTGAGATGAAATCAAGGTATCCTCACCTCTTCCACATACCAGGTACGCACCCTAATTTCGAGGATGAAATTTCATAAGAAGGGGAGGTTGTAAGACCCCAACTTTTATGAATAAAGAATAATTTTCTCGAAATATATTTTTGAATATTATGGTGTGGATTTGATATAATGTTATAGTTGTGGGTAATATTTACAAATTTTGCAAAGTAAGCAAGTGGTTATATAATATTCGATTGGTCGGGGAATATTCGTTTTAATAGGGAATATTTGTACGACGACACAATCATTGGTGGACCCCACAACGGAAGTATTGTCGTAGTTAAAAATGACATAATTATCTTTTTATAAAAATAACGGCGGAAGTTTTACCGTTAAACTGTTGAACTACCCGGTAGTAAAAAACAACGATGTCTGGCGTGGTTGCATAGTAGCACACGGTATTGATTATTGATGCTTACGTGAGAAGTCACTCAGTTATACTCAATTATTGCTACATTAATTACTGCATCATATCTCTCATATTATTAATTCGATTATTGTCACAGTATCATCATCGCATAATATGATATATTATTAAATCAATAATTGAGACGACAAAATTATTTATATTATTAAATTGCAATATTTACAATGTCTAGAAGTTACATCGAGGAGAGGTTTGGTCATCTAATTGCGCCAATAAGGAGAAATCCTTATCGAAAAGCCCCTTTTTCACAGGAACGACCTGATTGTTAAATATTGTGAGTTATAATATTAATGATGAATAAGTTCGTGTTGATTAAAGATGAAATTGATAGTTCCATTGTGTTGGAATTATTAGTGTTAGTGAAAATCGACATTTATTTCGATATTAATTGATGTCTGGAAGTTATATTGATACCCGATCGGGTAATTAATCGGATAAATGAGCAATTAATTGCTATTAATTCACATGATTATAACTATTTGTTCACATGTGTGTACTATTGATTCACATTCTTGTACTATTAGGGGAGTTGGTGCAAGATTGATAATACTTGCATGACTAAGTTAAAAATGGAGGTATAGATGGAGGTACTATATCTTAATTCGTATTTTCACATGATTATAACTATTGATTCACATGATTGAACTATTGATTCACATTATTTACTATTAGGGAGGTGGTGCAAGTTTGATAATACTTGCGGGACTAAATTAAAAATGAAGAAAAGTTGAAGGTATTATCTTTGTAATATTTCGAGCCCCAAAACGTGCAATTATCGAAACTATATTTTCCTATAAATAGAAGCTCATTCTTCCTTCATTTCTCACCAATTCACAAAAGCTATAGAGCAATTATTATAGAGAGAACTTATAGAGAGAAAGAAAAAGAGAAGTCTGCTACCTCTACTACTCCAAAGATCCAGTTTCTTTCTAAGGTAATGGGTATTATTTCTTTCGTATTCATGAAGAGAGCTTATTCATATTCCATTCTTTATTATTATTATTATGTTGAATAACTTGCTATCTGAATGGCACCGCATACATGGTGAAATTCTTCTTGTTATTCCATTCTTTATTATTACATTTGGAATATCACATGCATGTGCATTCGATTATGCTTATGCTGAATTATGCTGTTTCCATTCCATTCTTTATTATTCTATTGGAATAACTTTGTTTATGTCTATCGCATGCATGGTGAATTCTTTGTTATTCCATTCTTTATTATTTTGTTGGAATATCCTGTCTATGCGATTACGCTTTAGACCTAGTTCCATTCTTTATTATTTTGTTGGAATAACCTGTCTGTGCGGTCTATCGCATGCATGGTGAATTCTTCTATTATTCCATTCTTTATTATTCTGTTGGAATATCACATGCATGCGGATTCGCACGCATTCTTACATTTCCATTCTTTATTATTCTGTTGGAATAACCTATCTATGTGGATTATCACATGCATGGTGAATGATCCTTCGTATTCATTCCTTATTAAATTATGGAAATGATCTGTCTACGTGGATTACCGCATGGCGGGTGAAAATCCATTTGCAGTTTTATATATTCTATGATACTCATTTGGTTAAAGTTTTGGCTTCTATACTCCATGAAATTAGTAGAATATCCTGGATATTTGCGCTTCATCCGGTATCTTTTCATGGAAATATTCTTCTGAGCATTCTTGAATTTTACTCCACAAAGTAGTATCATGTTGACAATTTGGACGTAATTGATTTCAAGATAAATTAACTTATAAATCTTTAAAATTTATTCTTAAACTTGTTTTATTGAATTATTATGTCATTGTCATCATCCTCATGCTTATATTGTGATGAAAGTCATCTTTGGCTTACGTGCATAGATGGACTTGGTATGATTATGACCAGGGATTATTCGGTATAATCATGACCTGTAATGTTATAAATGATGTGGTAAAAGTCCTCAGTGGCCTATAGTGCATTGATGGATAGTTTTTGGTATGATTATGACTAGGGATTATTCGGTATAGTCATGACCATTGATGATTTAATGAATATCCTTGGCCCATAGTGCAGGGATGACTCGATGATGTGATTTATTTATTAAGCTGAGTCTCAGCGATAAAAATTGATGAAAACATTTTAAATCATAGAAGATAGTAGATATCATGCTCTAGTTGACTCTTCTAATGGATTGCTTATTCTTCTGCAGTTAAACTTGATGTCTATTGTATTTTATCAGTTTAACATTGTTGAAGACTAATGATAATTTATTCTGCATTATCTTAGTCATAATATTTCTTACTGGACTAGTTGAGCTCACCCTTTCTTTCACTGTTCTCTTCAAATGAGAACGTAGCCGAGAGTAGTCGGGGAACGGAGTGACATTCTAGATGATAGCATTTGTAGTCCTCACTATTCTGTTAAATAGTGTGACAATAAATTTAATGAGGACTCCATTGAGTGTGGATATTGTCTAGATGACAATATTCTTATTAAAACTTTTTAGATTATGTTTTGTAAGTATTTTACACGAATTGTTGTATAATTAAGTTGTATTTGAATTTTGTACCATGTATTTGGCGACTCAAAGATGGGTGATGTATACCTATTTTGGGGGCGTCACATTATCGCCTATTACATCTCAAACCAAAATGCATTGCACCAAATTATATATAGATCAAGAGAGAGAAATGTTCATAAATTAGCCTCATTAGTTCACTTATACTCAACCTAGACTCTCTCTCTCTCTAAACCCACAAAAATTATAAGTAATTCAGTCCCTTATCAAGTTTATAGAACACGACAAACAAATTAGCAAGGCCGGATTTAAGATTTGTTCATAGAAAGGTAAACCCTAAACCAAAACTTCAATCTTGTATGCTATGTTGTATTTGGTGTTTTAATGTTTAAACATGTTATATGTTATGCTAATAAGTGATCTGGGATGCTAGATAGTGGATGTATAACATTTATATGCACGAATTTGAAGTTTTTCAAAATCAGGAAAATTTTAAAATGATGTTTGACAATCTAATGTTAGATCTCATAGATCTTTGTATGTTCATGCTTTTGTTTGTTTAAAGGCTTGTACTTGTAATATGTTGTAAGGGCTTTGATCTGAAACTTGAATCAAGCCTACCTCATATATAGATTGTAAGTTATTGATGGTCAAAGTCGGTTGACCGACCATGACCAAGCAAATCTGGGCAGCCCAGAACTTGCCCAGAAACGCCTGATAGCATATTCATAGGCTTTGATCTTACTGTTGTTTGATGATTTGGGTATATTGTTGTATTAGTGTTGTAATATATTATATGGACTACATTTTCATGCTTTTAGATCAGCTAATTGATAAACAGAAAGGAAGTTGTGGTTGGTCAAACCAGGTAGAACGATCATGAAATCTGTTTTCTGGGTAACCCAGAAAACTGATGCACATGTCTTCTGACATGGTTTGACCTGACCGGATCTAGTGATTGTGTTGTTGTTAAATGGATTTTATGTAATAGATCTGTTCATTTGCATGCTGGCTACAACTTAGAACCCTTATATCACTAAAACATTGCATAGATTTCAAGTTGTGGAAGCCCAAAGTAGGCTACTCGAACTGTTCTTCATTTCTAGGTAACCCAGAAAATGAAGAACAACTCTGACAGCTATTTTGCAAGCCTAAATCTCTCTGGTATAATGCAATTAGACCCTGATTGTTGTTGATACTTGTACTGCTACAACAACACTACAATATCAATGTCATAGTTTTCCAAGAAACAACATATACAAGGAATTAATCATTGTCAAAGTTAGTACCCAGACACTGTCTTATGAATGTTCTTGAAGCTCAAGAACACTATAGGCGACACTTTCTGTCGCTAAAGGTTTTAGCGACAGACTTATTAATTTTAATTATATAAATTTCCAAAAATCATTTAAAAATAGAAAATAATTTCTAAAAATTACACAATTAATTTTAAAAATTATTTTAAGTTACAAAAATTAACGTTTAATAATTTGACATATTTTTTATAAATATTAGTATTTATTTGAATATTATTGATAATTAATTTATTTAATAAATGCATTAAATAAATTAATTAAAAATAATTTTATTATATTAAAATTATTTTAAATGATAATAAAGTATTTAAAAATATTTTAAATAATAAAACATAACTTTTAATATTTTAAGATAAATTTCATTAATTATTTAATATTAATGATATTAGATTTATTTCATAATTATATTAAATAAATTAATTAAAAATAATTTTGATATTATAAAAATTATTTTAAATGAAAATAAAGTGTTTAAAAATATTTTAAGTTATAAAGTATAACTTTTAATATTTCAAGGTAAATTTCAAAGAATAAATATTTATGATATTAGATTTATTTAATAATTATATTAAATAAATAGTTTAAAAATAGTTTTATTGATTTAAAAATAATTTAAAATGGATATAAATGATTTAAAAATATTTTAAGTTATAATAAGTGACTTTTAATATTTTAATAAATAGTAAATTAATATTTAAATAATAATGGCAATTATTTAAAAAGGATTTTTAATGTTTTAAAAATCATTTAAGGGTAATAAAATGTTTTGAGTTATTATAAATAACTTTGATATTTTGGCAATGGTTTCATTAATATTTTAATATTATTTAAATATTAATAATAATAGAATTATTTAATATTTAAATCATTTAATAATAATTTTAGTGTTTGAAAAATTATGATAAATTATAATAATTATTTAAAAATTATTATAAGTCTATGAAAAATAATATAATTGATATTTGAATTATACAGAATAATATTTAAGATATAGATTAGAGTTTTATTAACAATAAACTCAATAATTACCCGATAAAGTAGTCGGTACACCGAAATGTTACCGAAATTAATTCGAACCTATATAGGTTGACTGTATTAGTGTCTGTTTGTGTCTTAATGACTGATAAACATATGTGATAATGTGCTTAGGTTATGTATTAACTGTAAATAGCAGTACTATATGTTACGATATGTTATTCTAATCGAAAGTATAATCTTATGAACGATAGGTCGTTGTATTAACGATAGAACTAAGTCGTGTACTGTAAGCAACAGACCAAGCAAGTATTTTTAACTCTTGTATCTACTTATGCCATGAACCTGTGTAAGTAAGTTATTAAGTTATATTTCGGTTATATAAACTTTTGAACTCTAATGTTATTGATCATCTATTTAAACCTTTGTACTTATGCAAGATTCTCGAACTTTATTTGTTCATTATTTATCAATATAGTATTATTGTATAATCCAGATATATATTCAGTTCTTTAATTTCTAAAGTTGGCTATACAAGTGTCCTCACTTGGATAATTGTTGTACTTGTTGATATGTACCTATTAAATTACGGTATGTATACATTGCCTTAAAAGTCGCCTAAGCTATTTGACCCGGCTAGACACAGATTTAAAAATATTATAGAACATAATAGAACTTTATTATTATCCAAATGAATTGTTTTGGGTTGGATTCCAAACTAAGTATGAACATCCCAAACATGGGAAACTTTTATGCGCCTAAGGCGGATATGCTGGACGAAAATATCGTTCGAACATGTAGTATTTTTCAATACAGGGCATAATGGGCTGATCACCCCCGTGCTCGTAAGTTATAATGGTTTGCAGATGAAGTTCTGTTTAACCTTTTCAAAAATTGAAAACAAAGTTCATAGTCTGTCGACTGCTCACCAATTATAGTCAGTACGTAGTTTTAAAATTTGAAATAGAATTGATATGTTGTTTAGTGTTGCTTCAGTTTACTTCATAACTGTTGATTCGTTGTAGAAGTGTCATTCAAAGAAAACATTTACTTCTTTCAGTTAACGTTTATTGTTTGCTATTACTTGCTGGGCATTCAAATGCTCATTCTTGCTTAATTTAAATGTTTTCAGCTAATCGTGATCAACCTGAAGGTTCTGCCAAGAACAAAGGGAAAGGAAAGCTAGCAGAATAAGCTTTATGGTATCTTATGTAATAATTAGACTATATTAAGACAATGATATTTATTAATTATCATGTAATGAAATGTATTAAAGGTTGTGAACCTGGGATTTTGATAACTCTGATATGTAAATTAAGTTTGATAATTATATTATTATTATTTCGCTCAAAGAAATGATATCGTGAAGCACCGAGTTCGGGTTTCAAATACCTAAATTTGGGGGTGTCACAATTATTATATTCCTTGCTGAGCAAATTTGTTGCTCATCCTTGCTTCCCTTAAGCATTTCAATTAGGACAGAGCAAGGTGGAACCTTAGGAAATGGCAAGAGCAAAGGCAATGCTACAGAGTAGCTTTGTACTTCTATGCTAGGATTTTATCTTTATGTTGTTTTAAGACTTAATTTATGTTATAAAGTGTATCAGTACTAGTTTCGAGACTTGAGATGAGAATATTTATATTATATTAATGTAAATTATTCTATTATTCCGTTGTTTGAGATTTTATTTTGTTATTAGAGTTAGATTGTGAAGCACCGAATTTAAGATATGAGGGTCTGAATTTGGGGGTGTCACAATTGAAAAGTCTAAAGGACATCTGCCGATAGGCAAAGGTACCAAAGGGACTTATAAATGTGGTCTTTTCTTGGTCCTCAGGTGCAATCACAATATGGTTATAACTTGAAAAACCATCTTGAAAGTAATAATAAGTATGCACAGCTAAACGTTCTAATATTTGATCAATAAAAGGAAGGGGTTTCTAGTTACAACATTCAACTTCCTATAGTTAATACAAACTCTCCATCCTGTTTGCATTCATGTGGGCATCAACTCATTATTGTCATTCTTGACAACTGTTGTAAGACCCCAAATTTTATAAATAAAGATTATTTTTCTCGAAATATTTTTTTTGAATATTAAGGCGTGGAGTTGTTATAATGTTATAGTTGTGGGTAATATTTTCAAATTTTGCAAAGTATGCAAGTGGTTATAAAATATTTGATTGGTCGGAGAATATTCTTTTTATCGAGAAATATCCGTACGAAGGCACAATCATTGGTGGACCCCACAATAGAATTATTGTCGGAATGAGAAAATGACAAAAATATCTTTTTATGAAAATAACGGCGGAAGTTTTACTGTTAAACTGTTGAACTACCCGGTCGTAAAAATACAGTAATACGCTTGGTTGCACAGTAGTACATGGTATTGATTATTGATGCTTACGTGAGAAGTCACTTAGTTTTGTTCAATTATTGCTACAGTAATTGCTACATAGTATCTCACGTTATTTGATGCAATTATTGTCAATATTTTATATATTATTAAATCAATAATTGAGATGATACAGTTATTCATATTATTATTTGCATAATTAACAATGTCTAGAAGTTTTATCGAGGAGAGGTTTGGTCACCTAATTGCGAGCCAATAGGGAGAAATCCTTATTGGAAAGCCCCCTCTTTCTTGGGAACGACCTGATTGTTAATATTGCGAGTTATAATAATATTAATAAATGTTGTTAAAAATATTGAGGGAATTTTTATGTTATAAATTTTGCTTATTTTATGGACCCCCATTTACCCATTTTTCAAAATAATCGGTAGAAAGTTATTCGGTATAATAAAGGTGGGGCCACATGTGGGAAGAAAATTAAAGGTGGGAGAAAATGTGTTTGGAAGAGAATGTTAGTATTATATATGTATTAAATAAAAGTTAGTGGAAGATGGTTGAAAAGGTGGAGTGTATTATATATATATATATATAATGTGTGTGTGAATGTGTTATATATATATGATAATGACATGTGGGAAGAAAAATGTGTGTGGGGGGAGGGGGAGAAATGTGTTATATGGTTGGATGAAAATAAAGGAAGAAAAGGGGGTGGGGGATAGATGACTTGTAAGGAAGGGAATGTAAATGTGTGTGATGTGTGAGTGTGTGATGTGTGGGTGTGTAATATTGGTGGGAGAAATTTTGGTAAGTCACGGGTGGTGTTTGTTTTTAAAACAAACATGTGTTATATATATATATATATATATATTATAATAAGTCTTATTTTTTTTTATTAAAAATAGAATATATTATATTTTATTGAATATTATAATATTAAGTTGAAAAAAAGAGAAGAAGAAGCATCAGAAGTTTTTTTTTCCTCGCTCGTGATCTTACAAATAATTTCCTATTGTGCGTCCGTGAATAAATTCTAAATAGTATCATTTCCATTCTCCTATAAATAGGATGCTTAGTTAGAATTGAAAATCACACCAGAATCAGAGAATTCTTCTTCTATAATATTGAGCGTATTTCTTTCGAGTTTTAGAAAGCTTTGAGTGTAGAAAATAGTAAAAGTTTTCATCAAAAATATATCCACTATACCAGTTGGAATACTCTTCTTTTTGAGGTAAGGGGTATTATTTATTTCACATTCTGAAGAGATATTATTTTTCGTATTCGTATGAATATTATTTCCGTTCAATATTCATAAGCAATTTTATTTCGTTCAATATTCGCAGGAAATATTATATTCGCTTAATATTCGTAATGAATATTATTTTCGTTTAATATTCGTAAAGGATGTTATTTTTGATCAATATTCGCTTGAAATAATATTTTCTTCCATACTTTGTAGTATGTAAGTAATATTATTTCGTTTCAAATTTTGAATTCCATACTCATTTGGTTAAAGTTTTGGCTTCTATACTCCATGAAATTAGTAGAATATCATTGATATTTGCGCTTCATCCAGTATCTTTTCATGAAAATATTATTCTGAGCATTTTTGATAAGTTTAAATTTTTTATGCTGGAGTACTATTCACGGGTTACTATTCACAAAGTACTATTCATGGGGTACTATTCACCAGAGTACTATTCACCCGGGGTACTATTCATGATAAAAATTGATTCGTTTTCGGTCCAAATACTTTTTGGCACAATATTATTCTTGAATTTTACTCCACAAAGCAGTATCATGTTGAAAATTTGAACGTTATTGAATTCTGGATAAATTAAAGTATAAATCTTTAAATTTATCCTTGAACTTGTTTTATTGAATTATTATGTCATTGTCATCATCCTCGTGCTTATATTGTTATGAAAGTCATCTTTGGCCCGTAGTGCATAGATGGACTTGGTATGATTATGACCAGGGATTTTTCGGTATAATCATGACCGTAATGTTACAAATGATGTGGTAAAAGTCCTCATTGGCCTGTAGTGCATTGATGGATAGTTTTTGGTATGATTATGGCCATGGATTCTGTTCGGCCAAGGGTGCAAAGATGAATTATTTTATGGCATGATCATGACCGTTAATGAAAACACGATTATCCTTGGCCCGTAGTGCAGAGATAATTCGTGGTCGTGATACTAAAGAATATCTTTGGCCCGTAGTGTAGGGATGATTCGATGATGTGGATTATTTATTAAGTTGAGTCTCAGCGATAAAATTGTTGATAAACTTTTTAAATCATAGAAGATAGTACATATCATGCTCTACTTGACTCTTCTAATGGATTGCTTATTCCGCTGCAATTGTTGATCTAAAACTTGTTGTCTATTGTATTCTATCAGTTGTTATACTGTTGAAGGCTAAGGATAATTTATTCTGCATTATCTTAGTCATAATATTTCTTACTGGGATAGTTGAGCTCACCCTTTCTTTCACTGTTCTCTTCAGGAATTAAGAATTTAGCTGGGACTAGTCGGGAAATGGGTTGACGGTCCAGATGGTTGCATTAGTAGTCATCACTATTCTGTGAAATAGTGTGATAATAATTGTAATGAGAACTTATTTTGAGTTTGAATACTGTCTAGAAGACAATATTTGTATTAAAACTCACAGCTATGTTTTGTCATATTTTACACGACAGTTGTATATTTAAGTTTGTATTTAAGTTCTGTACCATGTATTTGGCGACTCAGAATGGGTGATGTATACCTATTTTTGGGGCGTCACAGTTGGTATCAAAGCTTAGGGATATGATCCCTAGCTGAGATGTGAGACTTGAACTAGGAGGGGAGAGTCGGGTAATTCCTTCGCTAGTATGACCTACCTAAGTTTATTTGTTATTTAAATGGTCGGTCGGAATATTGGGATAATATGTGGCATGTGAATTAACCTTTGTCTTGTAGCAGTGTTTGAAAATACATATGAAATTGTTGAGGTAAGCAATGGAGCACATGAGACCATTGAGTCACCACTGATCAATAGTCAGGATAATGTGCATCAGGAAGACAATAATCCTCCTGTAAATAACAACACTGATCAAATGATGAACGATGGTACGTTTAGGAGTTTTTTAGAATTCATGTAAACGAGAGAGACTCCTGTTCAAAATGTAGGTGAAATTAATGGCAATCCACGGTTGGTCACCGCAATTCAAGGAGTTGGGACCACCAGAGTTTTTGGGAAAGCCAGAACCACTTAAGGTAGAGACGTGGATTAAGCAGATCACCAAGAAATTTGATGTCTTGGAATGCTCAGAGGAGCAAAAGGTTCCATTCACCACCATTATGTTGCGTGAAGAAGCAGATCATTGGTGGAAATCTGTAAAACGTACCCAACCTGACGTACTCAAGATGTCTTGGGAGAAGTTCCAAGAATTGTTCAATGACAAGTACTTTCTTGAAAATATTCATCACATGAAGGAGGTGGAATTCATCAAGCTGGAGCAAAATAATATGACCGTGTCGCAGTACGAGGCTAAGTTTGCCGAGTTGTCCCAGTTTGGATCCCATTTGGTCGATAATGAGGAGCGAATGACGCGAATGTTTCTAAGAGGTTTGAAACCTGAAATACGTCAATACCTTATTTCTCACAAACTTTGTTTATATTCATATGTTGTGAATAGGGCTTAGTTAGTGAAGCGCGATAATGAGTCAGCACAAGCAAAAGGTAACGACCAACAACATGATAATAATCATACCGGTGGAAACGGCCATCGAAACAATGATAACCATCGTGGGGGAAATTATCATGCCAAGAATGGTAACCACTTCTCTGGTAATCATGGCCAAGATAATAGAAGTGGAAATTTCAAGAAGAGAAGGTTCAATAATGATGGAAAGACAGCAACACCAGCACTTGTTTCCATGGAAGAAGAACGACCACCGGTCGTATGTTTCAATTGCGGACAGGAAGGACACATCCGTCCAAACTGTACGCAGAAACCCAAAGTGTGTTTCAATTGTGGAAGAGAAGATCACCTAGCTCAATTTTGTCGTGTAGTAAAGTCAAGTTTAGCTGGGATAGTGATGCCAAAGGATGTCCTAGACAAGTCAAAGCTGGTAGTTTAAGTGAGATCATTTGTCGAGGAACCCGAACAAAGTTATCACGGGTAAGTTAATCATAAACTCTTGTGAAGCCTATACCTTATTCGATACCGATTTTACCCACTCTTTTATTTCACCTTGTTATGTTCAACGTTTGAACTTGACTCTTGAGAAATTAGACTTTAACTTATCTGTTGAAACTCCATTAGGAGAAACCTTCGTTACCTCCACTGTTTATAAATCTTGTTTCATTCAAATCGACACTTTCATGTTACCTGTCGATCTTATCTCTTTGAAAATACTTGCCTTTGATGTGATTTTAGGAATTGATTGGTTAACTACTCATCACACTAAAATTGATTATTTTCGTAAGGTTATTAGATTTCATATTCCTAACCAATGTATCATACGAATTCAAGTAACCAAACAACTAAAGTCAATCATTGTCATATTAAGCCATAAGTAAAGATCCTTGAACCTTTCACTGGTGACTTCCTTGTGTGGAATGCACCGAAGCCAGAATTTCTGTAGGCGACGCCGTGAATGACGTTGGCAAGTTGATAAATATCAATGTGACGTGCTATCCAAGTTTGGGATGAGACTCACAGTTTTGAATGATATTTCTATTGTTAATAAATTTCCTGACGTATTCCCTAAAGACTTCTTAGCCTACCCCAGAGCGTGAAATCGAATTTTGTATTGACCCCAGTACAAAACCCCATTTCTAAAACCCTCAAGTATTTCTTCACCCAAAATGAACGTATTATGCGCTGAAGACGTTGGCTCGAGCTGTTAAAAATTACGATATATTTTACCATTCAATATCATCGTGAAAAGCGAACGTGGTAGCTGACGCGTTGGGTAGAATATCGTATGCAGTTACGAGTGCGAATATACGAACCTACGTAAAGATAGCAAATATACGATTAGAACCGACTTTAATCGATAATGTTTAAGCCGCTCAAACTACAGACCCAAAATTGATGAATACGAAGAAGAAGGTTCAAGAAGGCGTTATTCTAGAAGCAAGAGTCAATAAAGAGAGGAATTCTCAACCCTCAATTTTTATTGGCCCATTTGAAATCCTCGATCGAGTAGGAACTGTGGCCAATAGACTCGCCTTACCGCCAAGTATGTCGCGTGTTCATAACATTTTTCACGTATCGATGTTACATAAATATGTGGACGACCCGAACCACATTATTAAATTATAACTAGACGAGATCGCGAAAGATTTAACGTATGAGAAAATATCTGTTAAAATCTTGGTTAAAAAGGATTATATTCTACGCTCAAAAGTTATACCTCAAGAGTTAGAATCTGACAAGGTATCCTCATTTGTTTGGCATACCAAGTACGTACATAATTTTCGTGGGCGAAATTTCATAAGGAGGGGAGATTGTAAGACCCCAAATTTTATAAATAAAGATTATCTTTCTCGAAATATTTTTTTTGAATATTAAGGCGTGGAGTTGTTATAATGTTATAGTTGTGGGTAATATTTACAAATTTTGCAAAGTATGCAAGTGGTTATAAAATATTTAATTGGTCGGGGAATATTCTTTTTGTCGGGGAATATCCGTACGACGACACAATCATTGGTGGACCCCATAACGGAATTATTGTCGAAATGAGAAAATGACAGAAATATCTTTTTATGAAAATAACGGCGGAAGTTTTACCGTTAAACTGTTGAACTACCCGGTAATAAAAGTACAGTAATACGCGTGGTTGCATAGTAGCACACGGTATTCATTATTGATGCTTACGTGAGAAGTCACTCAGTTTTGTTCAATTATTGCTACAGTAATTGCTACATAGTATCTCACGTTACTTCATTCAACTGTTGTCAATATTTTATATATTATTAAATCAATAATTGAGATGATACTGTTATTCATATTATTATTTGCATAATTAACAATGTCAAGAAGTTCTGTCGATGAGAGGTTTGGTCACCTAATTGTGCGCCAATAGGGAGAAATCCTTATTGGAAAGCCCCCTCTTTCCTGGGAATGACCTGGTTGTTAATATTGTGAGTTATAATAATATTAATAAATGTTGTTAAAAATATTGAGGGGATTTTTATGTTATAAATTTTGCTTATTTTATGGACCCCCCATTTACCCATTTTTCAAAATAATTGGTAGAAAGTTATTCGGTATAATAAAGGTGGGGCCACATGTGGGGCCCACATGTGGGAAGAAAAGTGAAGGTGGGAGAAAATGTGTTTGGAAGGGAATGTTAGTATTATATATGTATTAAATAAAAGTTAGTCGAAGATGGTGGAAAAGGTGGAGTGTATTATATATATATATAATGTGTGTGTGTGTGTGTGTGAATGTGTTATATATATATGATAATGACATGTGGGAAGAAAAATGTGTGGGGGTGGGGGAGAAATGTGTTATACGGTGGGATGAAAATAAAGGAAGAAAAGGGGGTGGGGGATAGATGACTTGTAAGGAAGGGAATGTAAATGTGTGTGATGTGTGGGTGTGTAAAATTGGTGGGAGAAATTTTTGTAAGTCACGGGTGGTGTTTGTTTTTAAAACAAACATGTGTTATATATATATATATATATTATAATAAGTCTTATTTTTTTATTAAAAATAGAATATATTATATTTTATTGAATATTATAATATTTAGTTAAAAAAAAGAGAAGAAGAAGCATCAGAAGTTTTTTTTTCCTCGCCCGTGATCTTACAAATAATTTCCTACTGTGCGTCCGTGAATAAATTCTAAATAGTATCCTTTCCATTCTCCTATAAATAGGATGCTTAGTTAGAATTGAAAATCACACCAGAATCAGATAATTCTTCTTCTATAATATTGAGCGTATTTCTTTCTAGTTTTAGAAAGCTTTGAGTGCAGAAAATAGTGAAAGTTTTCTTCAAGAATATATCCACTATACCAGTTGGAATACTCTTCTTTTTGAGGTAAGGGGTATTATTTATTTCACATTCTGAAGAGATATTATTTTTCGTATTCGTATGAATATTATTTCCGTTCAATATTCATAAGAAATTTTATTTTGTTCAATATTCGCAGGAAATATTATATTCGTTTAATATTCGTAATGAATATTATTTTCGTTTAATATCCGCAAGGGATGTTATTTTTGTTCAATATTCGCTTGAAATAATATTTTCTTCCATACTTTGTAGTATGTAAGTAATATTATTTCGTTTCAAATTTTGAATTCCATACTCATTTGGTTAAAGTTTTGGCTTCTATACTCCATGAAATTAGTAGAATATCCTTGATATTTGCGTTTCATCTAGTATCTTTTCATGGAAATATTATTCTGAGCATTCTTGATAAGTTTTAACTTTTTCATGCCAGAGTACTATTCACCCGGGGTACTATTCATGATAAAAATTGATTCGTTTTCGGTCCAAATCATTTTTGGTACAATATTATTCTTGAATTTAACTCCACAAAGCAGTATCATGTTGAAAATTTGAAATTTATTGAATTCTGGATAAATTAAAGTATAAATCTTTAAATTTATCCTTGAACTTATTTTATTGAATTATTATGTCATTGTCATCATCCTCATGCTTATATTGTTATGAAAGTCATCTTTGGCCCGTAGTGCATAGATGGACTTGGTATGATTATGACCAGAGATTATTTGATATAATCATGACCGTAATGTTACAAATGATGTGGTAAAAGTCCTCATTGGCCCGTAGTGCATTAATGGACAATTTTTGGTATGATTATGACCATGGATTCTGTTCGGCCAAGGGTGCAAAGATGAATTATTTTATGGCATGAACATCACCGTTGATGAAAACACGATTATCCTTGGCCCGTAGTGCATGGATAATTCGTGGTCGTGATACTAAAGAATATCCTTGGCTCGTAGTGCAGGGATGATTCGATGATGTGGATTATTTATTAAGCTGAGTCTCAGCGATAAAATTGATGATAAACTTTTTAAATCATAGAAGATAGTAGATATCATGCTCTACTTGACTCTTCTAATGGATTGCTTATTCCGCTGCAATTGTTGATCTAAAACTTGTTGTCTATTGTATTCTATCAGTTGTTATACTATTGAAGGCTAAGGATAATTTATTCTGCATTATCTTAGTCATAATATTTCTTACTGGGCTAGTTGAGCTCACCCTTTCTTTCACTGTTCTCTTCAAGAATTGAGAATTTTGCTGGGACTAGTCGAGGAATGGATTGACGGTCCAGATGGTTGCATTAGTATTCCTCCTATTATGTGAAATAGTGTGATAATAATTGTAATGAGGACTTATTTTGAGTTTGAATACTGTCTAGAAGATAATATTTGTATTAAAACTCACAGCTATGTTTTGTCGTATTTTACACGATAGTTGTATATTTAAGTTTGTATTTAAGTTCTGTACCATGTATTTGGCGACTCAGAATGGGTGATGTATACCTATTTTGGGGGCGTCACAACTGTGACTCCATATTTCTTTGGAACTTCCTGTACTGGACTCACCCATTGACTGTCGGAGATTTGGTATATTATACCTGCATCAAGCAATTTTATGACCTGTTTCTTTACTACCTGCATCATTGGTAGGCTCAATCTTCTTTGTGCATCCCTCGTGGGCTTAGCTCCATCATCCAATAAAATTTGATGCATGCACATCGCAGGACTAATACCTTTTATGTTTGTTATAGTCCAACCAAACACTGTGATATGGTCCCTAAGGACTCTCAACAACTCTTCTTCTTGCACTTTGGTTAGATTACTAGCAATAATCACAAGTAACATTTCATTAGTCCCCAAATATGCATACTTTAAGTGTGCAGGTAATTATTTCAATTCTAGGGTTAGAGCTAGCACAACATATGGTAATAATTTTTTATGAGCAACATGTAATTGAATGGAATGAACTATATACTTATCTGTGAAATTTGGAAATGAATGTAATGCAGCTACAGTTTCCTTCAATTCCTAATTTTGTTCAATTTCATACTCCCCATCCTTGCCCAAACTATGGGAAATAACAACCTCCAAGATTTCCCTACGAATTTGTTCAAAAGCTTTCTGCACTAGAGGGACATCTTTATCCTGTGTGTTTACCACTTATATATATATATATATATATATATACAAAAGCAAATAAATGCTCCAGACGTGAGTCCAGGCTTAATCGAGGCATAACTTGATAATGTTAGTCCATATATATATATATAAAAGTCACGGACCGAAGTCCGGGCATACACACGTAACACGACTCTCAATGTGAAGAACGGTGTGTGCAAAGTAGAAGAGAAAAACTTTAAAGGGTGTAAGAAGGCTTACAATGGACTGCCAAAGAAGACTTCTATAGCTTTAAATGGATGATCACTCGGCTCCCGCCGGTAAAAATATGACTAAATATAAGCTCACAAGTGTTTAAAATGAGAAAGCACTCAACTTAGGGTGTGTACAGAGCAAATTGGACATGGCTTCCTCGCCATTTTCTCTTATAAAATGGCCACCCCATCCCTATATTTATAGAGGGGGGAGCCGTAGGTACACCTGTGGTAGCCGCATATGTACCTTCGGCTGCCCGGGGTGCCCCGGACTCTGCGGGTCCTGCCGTCTTGAAGTTCGTGCATGTGTGCAATGTGATGCCCGCTCGAACTTGCAGAACTTCAATCTGAGCCTCTGATTTAGGTGTATAAGACCTTTTACAGAGTGTTGTTGTCGAGAGCTACACCATGAAATGGGATTAGAGGTTGTCAGAAGTCAGGAAGATGGGACCATGCCCTTGGTCTTCATGCTTCAAATTCTATCCGATGTGCTGCCTTGCGTAGTAGTCACTCGGGATTGGAACTCCTTGGTTCTTGTGGGACATTGCTGTGTAGAATGTATGTTAAAAAGTTGTTGAGACGGCGCAATGTGGGATTGTGGTGGCAAAATGATGATTTTTCCCCTCACCGGGTTATCTCCGGTGTGGGTTGATAAAGCAGTCGTTGCTCAGGGTTATCTCTGAGATTGGGCTGCTGCAAGTACTGGATGTCCTCAGGGTTGTCTCTGAGGTGTGCTTGACCAGGAAAGAACATCCTCATCGGGGAGGACCGATGATGGAATATGTTATACACATCCTCAATAGACAAAGCTCTATCCCCACAGAGTCTCTTGTACATGAGAGATACATCTTCAGCGTGAAGTCTGAATCAAGGATTAAAGACCTTGGTTATAACCCCAACGTAAAAATCCTAGAAGCTTCTGAGAGCATTGGATTGCACATCCAAGACAGTTCATCAAGGTTGTCAGTAATAACTATCAATCTCGGTAAAAGTCAAGGGGAGCCGACAATTATCCCACCATGTTAGAGAATAATCCAATAAACCAGTAAAAGGCCACGAAGTAAACTCCAGGCGGGACTATATGTAAATAAAACAGTAAAAGGCCACGAAGTAAACTCCAGGCCTGACATAAATGTGTGTGTGTGTGTGTATGTATATATATATATATATATATATATATATAAGTGGTAAACACACAGGAAGCTTTAGTGCAGGAAGAGGGACAGATGTCCCTCTTTGTCATATTCATGCAATGCAATGACATGTATAGGATAAAGAATACTAGACACTTGAAATGCAACAAGATGATGATGATGCAATGTACAACAACATAATGCAAATGTATGTGGTTTGTTGGATTGTTCTCTAACATGGTGGGATGATTGTCGGCTCCCCTTGACTTTTACTGGGATTGATAGTTATTACTGACAACCCTGATGAACTGTCTTGGATGTGCAATCCAATGCTCTCAGAAGCTTCCAGGATTTTGACGTTGGGATTATAACCAACGTCTTTAATCCTTGATTCAGACGTCATGCTGAAGATGTATCTCTCATGTACAAGAGACTCTGTGGGGATAGAGCTTTGTCTATTGAGGATGTGTATAATATATTCCATCATCGGTCCTCCCCGATGAGGATGTTCTTTCCTGGTTCGTATCGCCAAGTCTTTTCGCTGCTCTATTGGAGTTACTGCCAACAATCGTTGTTGTCAGGGTTACCTGACCTTTATTGACATGTGTGATGCCCCCAAAACAGGTATACATCACCCATCTTGAATCGCCAAATACATGGTTTAGAATACAAATAAAAACTTAATTATACAACTGTTGTGTAAAATACGACAAAACAAAAGCTGAGAGTTTTAACATGAATATTGTCTTCTAGATAATATCCACATTCAATGGAGTCCTCATTACAATTATTATCACACTATTTCATAGAATAGTGGGGACTACTAAAGCCACTTATCCTGGACCATCACTCCATTCTCCGACTCGTCCCAGATATATTCTCATTTCCTGAAGAGATCAGTGAAAGAAAAGGGTGAGCTCAACTAACTCAATAAGAAATATTATGACTAAGATAATGCAGAATAAATTATCATTAGCGTTCAAAAGTGTTAAACTGATAAAATACAATAAACATCAAGTTTAACTACAGCGGAACAAGCAATCCATTAAAAGAGTGAAGTAGAACATAATGTGTCTACTATCTCCTCTAGATTAAAAGTCCATCTTTAAAATTTCATTTCTGTAATACTCATCAACAGTTCTTTGTTATACCCAAGACAAAAAGAACTCCCATCACATGTCTTCACCTGAACCACCAAAGATTATTGTGAGACCCCAAATTTTATGAATAAAGATTTAAATTTCTTGAAATATTTTTTTTTTGAATATTATGGTGTGGATTTGAGATAATGTTATAGTTGTGGGTAGTATTTATAAATTTTGCAAAGTATGCAAGTTTTTATATAATATTCGATTGGTCGGAGAATATTCTTTTTATCGGGGAATATCCGTACGACGGTATAATCATTGGTGGACCCCACAACAAAATTATTGTCAGATTGAGAAAACGACAAAAATATTTTTATGAAAATAACGACAGAAGTTTTACCGTTAAAACTGTTGAACTACTCGGTAGTAAAAATACAGTAATACGTGTGGTTGCATAGTAGCACACGGTATTGATTATTGATGCTTACGTGAGAAGTCACTCAGTTTTGTTCAATTAGTGCTACAATAATTGTTGCATAGCATCTCACTTTATTTGATTCAATTATTGTCGATATTTTATATATTATTAAATCAATAATTGAGATAACAAAGTTATTAATATTATTATTTGCAATATTAACGATGTCTAGAAGTTCTGCCAATGAGAGGTTTGGTCACCTAATTGCGCGCCAATATGGAGAAATCCTTATTGGAAAGCCCCCTCTTTCCTATGAATGACCTAGTCGATTAATATTGTGAATTATAATAATGATGATAAATGTTGTTAAATATATTGAGGTGTCTTTTTATGAAGTCACGAAAGTTTATATATATATATATATTTTTATTTTATTATTATTATTAATGTAATAAAACAGAAAAGCTTTTTATATAAAACATAATACTTTTATAAAGTTATTTGTTTTATTGACAATAATTAGAATATATTATATTTTTTTATGCATAGTGTTTTGCATAGTAAAAAATCTTTTTATATAAAATGTAATACTTTTATAAAGTTATTTGTTTTATTAGACAATAATTAGAATATAATATATTTTATTATGCATGGTGTTTGCATATAGACTGCGATAGTGTTTGCATAATAAAATCTTTTTATATAAAAATGAACTCTTTTATAAAGTTAATTATTTTATTAGATTTTAAATAATATATATATATATTATATTTTATTGCATAGTATCCTTTCTATTTTCCTATAAATAGGATGCTTAGTTAGAATTGAAATCACACCTAAATTCGTAGAATTCTCTTCTATAATCTTGAAGCGTATTCCTTTAGAGTTTTAAGAAGCTTTGGCGTAGTAGTGCAAGTTTTCTTCAAGTATATCCCCGCCTACCCTTCGAGTACTCTTCTTTATAAGGTAAGGGTATTATTTCTTTCGTATTCATGAAGAGAACTTCAGTTATTCTATTCCTTATTATTCTGTTTGGAATAACATGTATATCTGATACCGCATACATGGTGAAATTCTTCTTTATTCCATTCTTTATTATTATGTTGAATAACTTTGTCATGCTAAGTACCGCATACATGGTGAAATTCTTCTCATTATTCCATTCTTTATCATTCTGTTGAATATCCTTTTTTGTGCGTTACGCATAACCCGTTCCATTATTTATTATTCTCGCTTGAATAACTCGTGCGTGAGGTCTATCGAATGCATGGTGATTTCTGTTGTTATTCCATTCTTTATTATTCTCATTGGAATATCCCGCTCGGTCAAATTTCGCTTAACTTTGGTTCCGTTCTTTATTATTCGTCTGTAATATCTTGTCTGCGTGCGTTTATGCACGACTGGTTCCATTCTTTATTATTCAAATTGGGAATAACTTTTCATGCATGCGATCTATCGCACGCATGGTGAATCCTTCTGTTATTCCATTCTTTATTACTCTGTTGGAATAACCTGTCTATGTTGATTACCACATGCATGGTGAATGATCCTTTGTATTCATTCCTTATTAAATTGTGGAATGATCTGTATATGTGGATTATCGCATGGCAGGCAAAAATCCATTTGTAGTTTCATATATTCTATTATACTCATTTGGTTAAAATTTTGGCTTCTATACTCCATGAAATTAGTGGAATATCCTTGATATTTTCGCTTCATCCAATATCTTTTCATGAAAATATTCTTCTGAGCATTTTTGAATTTTTCTCCACAAAGAAATATCATGTTGACAATTTGGACATTATTGAGTTTAGGATAAATTAACTTATAAATCTTTAAAATTTATTCTTGAACTTGTTTTATTGAATTATTATGTCATTGTCATGATGAGTTATGTTGGTAATTATGTGAAAACATGAAAGTTTCTTAGAAATTACAAAGGGTTGAAAATCAGATTTTGGTGAAAATGGAATATGAAATTCAATTGACCATATCTCCTATTATATTTCTAATTTGTAAGTGTGGTCAAGTTCTAGAGTTAGATCTATGAGTTTTCTAACTTATCCAAGTGGAATCACTGGAAAAGGTGTTGTAGATTTTCGTGTGGACTGATTTTAGCAAAGGACTCAAAAAACTGCAAAGTACCAAAAAAAGCTACTGCCCATAAATTTAAAAGGGCATTTTCGGCCACTTAATTTATGAGAAAAATTCCGACCTTTTGGGACATGGAAATATATGGTATAAAGTACCTCCTGTCCAAAAATGAGCTCATTCCGACTTAAAATGAGCAAGTTATGACTATTTCAATATTTAGGTTTTTTCGACGAAAAATGCTATAACCGGAGTTCTATAACTCCGATGACCATGAAATTTAAACTGGAAGCTCACGTTAACATGTGTAAGATCCTGCCAAGATTTGGGAATTTCTGAAGTTAAACTTGAGGTAGCTAATTTCTTAAGGAATTAATTAGAAATTGATTTTTGAAAAATACTTAAGGGAGTTGAAAAATTATAAAAAAATACTTGTTGTGTATGAAATATATTTATATATGTTTGGACAAAGGATAGAAAAATAACAAGTTGATTTGGTAATTTTTTATTAAAATGGTTTAGTTACGAACATATAAATTAAATATGTTATGTGAAGTTGGAAAATTGGTAAATAGGATTTTATGGCTTGGAAATCCTATATAAGGTATATGCAGATTTTTGATGAGTGATTTGATCATTGGTGATGAAATCTTATGAGTATGACATTTTGAATGATTAAATGCATTATTTGGTAAAGTGTAAACAATTAAATTAAATTGTTTATAAGTTTAAGAAGTGATTAAAATATTGTTATAATATTAACAATATTAGATTATGAGTTATTTAAGTGATGGATAATATTTGGATAAATTTAAAGTCTTTAATATTTATCCTTGTTTTCGCTTGATTAATGCTTATATTATTGTCATCATCCTCATGCTTATATTGTGATGAAAGTCATCTTCGCTTTACGTGCGAGAGATGAACTTGGTATGATTATGACCGTGGATTATTCGGTATAATTATGACCGTAATATAACGAATGATGTGGTAAAAGTCCTCATCGGCCTCGTAGTTCATTGGTGGATGTTTGTTGGTATGATTATGACCGAGATTATTCTAGATAATCATGACCATTGATGATTACATGAATATCATTGTCAGTAGTGCAGTGGATGATGATGTGGTTTATTTATTGCCGAGTCACAAATGATAAAGTTTATGAAAATCTTTTTAAATCATAGAAGATAGTAGATTTTATGCTCTACTTGACTCTTCTAATGGATTGCTTGTTCCACTGCAGTTAAACTTGATGTCTATTGTATTTTATCAGTTTAACATTGTTGAAGACTAATGATAATTTATTCTGCATTATCTTAGTCATAATATTTTTTACTAGGCTAGTTGAGCTCACCCCTTTCTTTCACTGTTCTCTTCAGGAAATGAGAATGTAGCCGGGACTAGTCGGGGAACGGAGTGACGGTCCAGATGATAGTATTAGTAATCCTCACTATTCTGTTAAATAGTGTGACAATAAATGTATTGTGGACTCCTTTGAGTTATTGTCTAGATGACAATATTCTTATTAAAACTCTCAATTTATGTTTTGTCGTATTTTACACGATGTTTGTATAATTAAGTTGTATTTGTATTTTGTACCATGTATCTGACGACTCAAGATGGGTGATGTATACCTAATTTTGGGGGCGTAACAATTATAGTTAAATCCACAATTCATATTTATAATCATGTAAATCAACAGTTTCTCCTTGACACAAAGGCTTAATAGAACGTTTACTCAATATCCTTACCCCAAAGGCTAAAGATATTCAAATGTAATAAAAATGATTATACCAATCAGTTGTCTACCTTTGAACTATGGGCCAAAGATATTCAACTATAAAACCAATGGTCGTGATCATACCAATCAATTTCCTGTCAGTGCACTACGACCAAAGACATTCAACTGTTAACTAATGGTCATGATCCTGCCAATCACATCATCGAATTATCCCTGCACTATGGCCAAGGATATTCGTTAGTATCACCAGTGGTTATAATCATGTCCTACACATGTCCATCTTTGCACTACGGGCCAAAGTTATCAATCAACAGTTCATCTTTGCACTACGACCAAAGATATCAATCAACAGTTCTTCTTTGAACTACATGCCAAAGACATACAACTGTAAAACTAATAACCAACAGTCCATCTATGCACTACGGGCCAAAGATGACTTTTAACGCAATATAAGCATGAGGATCATGACAATGATATAAAGAATCAATCAAATGAGATAAAGGATACATATTAAACATTTATAATACAATTTATCCAGAGTTCAAGAATATCTAAATTGTCAACATGATCACCAACTATGGAGTAAAATTCAAGAATAATATTCATGTATCAAAAATTAATTTGGACAGAAAAGAATCAATTTTTCATCGTGAATAGTACCCCATGAATAGTACTTCATGAATAGTACCCCGTGAATACTAATTCATGAATAGTACCCCAAAAATAGTACTTCGTGAATAGTACTCCATGAATAGTACTTCATGAATAGTATTTCGTGAATAGTATTTCGTGAATAGTACTTCGTGGATAGTACCCCCGAGTGAATAATACCCGAGTGAATAGTACCTCATAAATAATACTCCGAGTGAATATTACCCGAGTGAATAGTACCCCGTAAATAATACCCAGTGAATAGTAAAAAATAATACCCCTTACGAATAAGAAATAAATAACATCACTTACGGATATTGAACGAAAATAATATTCCTTACGAATATTAAATGAAGACAATGAATATTGAACGAAAATGATATTCCTTATGAATATTGAACGAAAATAATATTCATACGAATACGAAAAAATAATATCTCTTCAGAATATGAAATAAATAATAACCCTTACGACTGTTGAACGAAAATAATATTCCTACGAATATTGAACGGAGATGATATTCCTTAGGAATATTGAACGAAAATAATATTCATACGAATACGAAAAATAATATCTCTTCAGAATATGAAATAAATAATACCCCTTACGACTATTGAACGAAAATAACATTCCTACGAATATTGAATGAAGATGATATTCTTTATGAATATTGAACGAAAATAATATTCATATGAATACAAAAAATAATATCTCTTCAGAATATGAAATAAATAATACCCCTTACGACTGTTGAACGAAAATAATATTCCTACGAATATTGAACGAAGATGATATTCTTTATGAATATTTAACGAAAATAATATTCATACGAATACGAAAAATAATATCTCTTCAGAATATGAAATAAATAATACCCCTTACCTCAGAAGAAGACTGAATACTGGAATAGTGAAGTAGCAGACTTCTCTATATCTTCTCACTCTCTCTCTCTATAGCTTCTCTCTCTATAATTGCTCTTGTGAGTCTTAGTAAATTGGTGAGAATGAAGGAAGAATGACCTTCTATTTATAGGAAAATATAGTCGATAATTGCATATTTTGGGGCTCGAAATATTACAGTATAATACCTTCATCTTTTCCTTTATTTTTAATTTAGTCATGCAAGTATTATCAAACTTGCACCACCTCCCCTAATAGTACATCATGTGAATCAATAGTACAATCATGTGACTCAATAGTTCTATACATGTGAAAAAAATAGTTACATTATAATACATTCATCTATACCTCTATTTTTAATTTAGTCACGCAAGTATTATCAATCTTGCACCACCTCCCCTAATAGTACATGCATGTGAATCAATAGTACACACATGTGAATAAATAGTTATAAGCATGTGAATTAATAGCAATTAATTGCTCATTTATTCGATTAATTACCCGATTGGTCAATTTAACCTCCAGAAATTAATTATTATCGAAATAAGTAACGATTTCCACCAACACTAATAATCCCAACATAATGAAAATATTTTTATCAACAATTTCATTTTTGAATTTTCAAAGTTTGATTTTTTTTTCAAAAATGTCAACTGTTGACTTTTTGACCAAAAAGTCAACCCCGATAAATTTTGTGTTTATAATTTATTTGTATTAATTTCATCGTTCCAGACTCAAATATCACGCCCGCGTCTCCAAATTCAACTCCGAGCTCAAATTTTATTTTTAATAACATTCATCATTAATATTATAACTCACAATATTAACAACCAGATCGTTCCCAGGAAAGAGACAGCTTTCCGATATGGATTTTTCCTTATTAGCGCGCAATTAGGTGACCAAACCTCTCCTTGACAACTTTTAGACATCGTCAATATTGCAAATATTAATATGAATAACTTTATCGTCTCAATTATTAATTTAATAATAATAAATATTATGCAGATGATACTGTGACAATAATTGAATCAATAATATGAGAGATATTATGCAGCAATTACTGTAGCAATAATTGGGTATAACTGAGTGACTTCTCACGTAAGTATCAATAATCAAAGATATTGTACAATATCGTGTGCTACTATGCAACCACGCGTATTACTATACATCTATCACCAATTATTTTATGACAACTTGCTTACTTTGAAAAATTTTCACATATCACCCTTAACTTTAATCTTTTATCAATTTAATCATTTACTAAATAAAATAATAATTATAAGAAAATTGAATACTTTCATTTCATAAAATTCGGGGTCTCACAATCTCCTCTCCTTATAAAATTTTGCCCTCGAAATTTATGTACGTACCTGATATGTCGAAGAGATGAGAATACCTTGCTTTCTTTTCGGATTGTACCTTTCCGGTTATTTCCTCTTTATCATGTTTTCCCATTTCTCATCTCTTGTATTTCAGATATCATTCTAGAATATAGTTTCAAAATAAGGGTTAATTGACATGCCACATATTATCCCTATATTCTGACCGACCAATTAAATAACAAGTAACTTAGGTAGGTCATACTAGCGAAGGAATTACCCATCTCTCCCCTCCTAGTTCTAGTCTCACATCTCAGCCAGGGATCATATCCCTAAGCTTTGATACCAACTGTGACACCCCCAAAACAGATATACATCACCCATCTTGAATCGCTAAATACATTGTACAAAATACACTACAAAAAAATGGGGCTTCAGCAACAACCGATTTTCGTTGCTAAAGGTGTCAAATTTCGTTGCTAAAGATTTTTGGCAACAACTTTACTGTCGTTGCGTCTTTCATTGTGCAATAAGCGTTGCTAATTGTTCCACAACGAACGTATTTTTTTCGTTGCCAAAAGTAATACATTTTGCAATAAAATTTGGCTTTCGTACAGATACATCGATCCTTTAGCAACAAAATGTATTGTTGCAGAATAATTAAAAGTTCGTTGCTAAAAACCCCATTTCGTTGCAAAAGCCTACTAATTGACAACGAAATGAACTCTTTTTTTTTTGCAACGACCATGCATTTTCATTGCAATTGACACCATTTTGCAACAACATTTTTTGTTGCAGTAAATTATGAAAATTATTGCCTAAGCTTGCTTTCGTTGCGGAATGTAAACTTTTTAGCAATGATTTTCGTTGCTGATTATATTATTTGACAATGACATTATGCTGAATCAACAACAAAAATGTTTGTTGCTGATTATTTTTCAATAGCAACGAAAGTCGTCGATTAGCAACAACATTATTTGTTACCGTGCCTTTATATGTGCAACGAAAGTTGATATGATTTGCAACGATAAAAAATGTTGCCTTTTAATTTAGTATTAGCAACAATATCCTCTCCGTTGTTATTAAATTAAATTTTCGTTGCCAAATATTATATTTTTAATGCCATTAGCAACGAAAATTTGTTGCTAAATGTATAAAAAATTGTTGCTATATTAAAACTTGTTCAATGCTTTGGTAACGAATTATATTGTTGCCAAATCAAAATTTGACATTCTTTTTGTGTACCTAGTTGGCTTAATGTCCCCATAGCAAATAATGACAAAAATACAAAAAACAAAAATATTATTAACTTAATAAAATCATCCACTACATAATCATTCATTATCTTTACAATTAACCATCTAAAGCTACCACAGTTCTTCAATCAAAGTATATATCTACATATATAGATAGTACACTTCATAATTTCGTCCATTGTCTTCCGTAAATGTAGCACGAAAATTTGATACCCAGTATTATAAGGCAAGTCGTAGATGCAGTCTTCCTACACATATTTAAAAATAATAGCAAGTCAGAAAAATGAAGCAAATAGGTCACCAGAGACACTTGGTGCCAAAATCAACACACAAAGACAACAATGTTGTGTTATTTTCTTACTAATCAAGGGACATGGAAGAAGGTAATACCCTTTTTATTGACTATCAAATTAATATTTAAATCAAATATCTTGATGAAGATAAGCATGTCCTTCGTGAACCTCGTCCTAGTGGGTATATATTGACACACAGATCAAGATAATAATTGGTGCTCATAAATAATGCTACAAGTGAATAGACATTTTACAGGCTTATAATGATGACGGTGCAACTTGATAAATATGTTCGTGCATGTAGCGAAAGTTAGAAACATACTTGATGATTCTGCTGGAAAGGAAATTGCTGATCGCGATAACTGCTTTTCCTACTTAATTGCATAATGTTTCTGAAATGAGTCTACTATTTGGTGCCTTAGCAGCATGTCTTGTTGTAATATATTTGGTTGATAGCATGAACAGATATCTCTGGCAAAAGATCCAGATACTTCAATCCAAGTTTTGGAGAATAGTGCACAATCTGATAGCATGAACACTATATATAAAAGAGCATGGAAAGGATTGGCTGCCATATCTGCTAATAAGCTGATATATGACCACATAGATTTTTAGAAGGAAAAAAATTAAGTAATACAATAGATAGGAGAAAACCAAGTTTTAAGACTATGCAGAATAAGAAACAAAGAGCCCATATTGTAGTAGCAAGTGTACGACCTGATTCAAATTGCTAAAATGGAATATAGCAACAAATTTTGTTTGCTAAAATGGAAGCAAGAAGAAGGAGCTTTATTACCTTGATGGTGCAGTCACATAGTAATCAAGACCAACAACCGGGACTGATTGACCTGAATATTCAGATTCATACCATTTGCCCAACAGATTTACCAAGAAATTTCAACTGTACTTCCTATACAGCAACTGTAAATAAATAAATGGTATTATACAATTTCACATACCATGAGAAAGTAAAATACTTCAGCTACACCAACACATGTAAGGACCAGTACCTGAGAAATGAAATAAAGGTTGGATACAAGTGCAGATTGAAGAATTATAGGCATGTTGGAAGTATAGAATAGCTTTATTGGGTAGGAGCCTTGTTGTCCACGAGCATTCTTTGACTGAACAGGTAAAACCACACGAAAACCTTGGAAGTAGATCACAATAAGGAAGATCAGGATAGTAGCAAGCAGATTTGTCACATTCGGAAGATTCTGCCGGTAGAAAGCTTCCTGAAGAGCTCGAACTTTGTCTGTCCTAGTAGTATGATACCCGTAGAAATAGGGAACGCTTCACATAAAGATATTGGAGCAACCACCACTAAGATGTAATTATGAAGAAATAACTAGAAATGTTAAGAACACATATGCATCCTACCTAGAATGTAAACCCTCCAATAACAAATTGTACCTTGAAGGAGACGGCGTTGAATAATAGCTGCCAAAAGCAGAACCAAAGAACCTAACTCTGTCTCCTAAGCATTCATAATTCTAATATAGAATGGGGGGAAGTCAGAAGAAAGACCAAGATGTCTTCGAGTGTGAAAGTGATTATAAATGCCTCACCAAAATCTAATGAAAAATGGCATACCAAATTTAAATAAGGGATTCTTAAATGTCCCTGCAAAAGAGAGCATGGTGCCAATATCCATCTTTGGTTGCGACTCTAGGCCACATATAGAAGGAACATTTGAAGTGCTAGGGACATCCGCTTCACTAGATGAAGCCCTTGTGCCCTTAGCCAAGTCAGAAGCTCCAGAACTTTCCTTGGTAATGTTGCTGGATTTCTTGGCACTATTCCCTTCTTTCTGAACCTCAGCTTGTTTGGCAGATAAACCCTGAAAATATCTCCTGATATATCTCTGATCCTGAAAACAAAGTATAAAAATTAAGAATGAAAGCCATAATTAGTCAAGAAAATGGAGATGCAGTTTCCAATTAACAACAGTAGTAATGAACCGCATACCTGCAGGACCAGAAAGCAAAATTCACGGATTAACTGTAAGAAGTTCAGCTGTATATTTAATTTATTCTCTGTGCTTCAGGTGTATATAAAAATGAAACAACAGTGTAAATTTTGCCTCTAATTTTTTGATTATTGAGTCATCCCTTTGGTTAACCTTTATAGTAGCTGGTCGATCAGTTGAAACACCACCATCCTTGTAGGAATAGGATGCGTTACCTGAGCCATCAGTATTGGAAAAAACCCCACCACGGGTCAATGACCTTGGAGTTTCTGTCATGTTAGCTACATAAACCATACCTGAATTTGTAGAAGTTGCTGGAGCTGGGACCACATAATGTTCAAGATCAAGCTCCAAACTTGCTGAAGAGCCATTCTGTGAAGAAAATGAGAAAAAGTTAACCTTTTTTTGGATAATGAGGATATGCTTACAGTTCATTCCATTCTACGATATGCTAGAAAATTCAAGTGTTCGAGCATGAATCAGGACTGAGACCGAGTTTAGTCTCAATAACAAGTAAAGATGGAGACTCTTGAGACCATGCATGTAATGTAATGTAACATAATTAGTTCCTTTGTTTCCTAGGCCAATATTACATTTTATATGAATATTAAAAAGGAAAGTCTTATACATTACTGCCATAGATGTAAGATCATGAGAACTTTGTTGTTAAAAAGGAAATTTTGTTGTCAAGGTAAGCATGCATTACAAGTTATTTTTTGTTGTAATTTTAAGTGACTTTGACACAACTTCAGTTTATCCTATTTAATCGATTCTCTAATGCTTGTTTCTTCTTGGCAGCCTTTTTTTTTGAACACTGGACATTCACATGCCGAAAATGCAACTCCACGAGTATCGAGATTCTTTATATCTTCAACTTTCAAACTTGAATTATCTTCCTCCAGTGATCCTTGGCTTTCTGTGTAAAATTTATTCTCTTTGATTGGTTTTGGCTCATCAAGAGGCATAATAACTGGTAATGTCTTGTTTACTGTCATCTTTGCTTTTGCAACTACCATGTTTTTCTTTTTATAAAAAATAAGACAGTCTTCATTATCAAAAATCACTTGATAACCATTTCGCATTAAGCTGCCCAACACTAAGTAAATCCTTAGTTAGTCCAGGTACAAAAAGAACATTATGGATTAATTTTTTATTACCTACTTTGTTGTTGACAGCTACAATAACTCCATGCCATTTGACAAATTTTAACACTCCATTTCCAAGTTCAACTTGTGATTTACCTCCTTGATTAAATTGTAAGAACAACTTTCTATTCCCAGTCATATGACTGCTACAACCACTATCCAAATCTATACCATATGCAATCTGAATTTTGATTTTGATTTTGATTTAAAGATGCCAAAATAATTTATCACCTTCATTTTCTACAAAATAATTTTCCTTCTCAGTTTTGTCCTCTTCTTTATACCAACAATATCTTTGGGAGTGATTAACATTTTTGCATCTTGTTCATTTAAGTCTACAGTCTTGAGTACTATGGTTAGACTTTAGGAAGACGTTCATTTTGAGAAATTTATGTTATTTTTCTCATACCTTCCTCTTTGATTATAATTTCCATATTTTACTTGGTTGAAATTTCCTCTTCCAAATTGGCGCTTTTGCTGAAAACTTCTCTTTCTATTTTATTTTTCTATTTCTCCTCCTTTTTCATCTGAAAGTGTCTCTAATGATTCAAATGCTTGCTCCTCCTCTTCATTTAAAAACCTGTTCATTCTCAGCTCATGTGTCTCCAAAGAAGCCATTAGTTCATGAAAACTTAATTTGCATAAATCTTTTGATTCTTCAATAGCAGCAACCACATGATCCCATTTTGCAGGTAAACTTCTTAATATTGTTTCAACTATTTTCTAATCTTTAATTTCGTCCCCAGAACTTCTAATTTGATTAATAATGGTAGTAACTTTATCAAAAAATTGTTCCATAGATTCACCATCTTTCATTGATAAATTATCAAACTCTCTCCATAAAGATTGAAGTTTAATAGAGATTACCTTGGTGGAACCTTGGAACTCTTTCTTAAGAACATCCCAAGCATTTTTTGATTTGGTAGCTGCCTTAATACGAGGAAAGATATATAGTTTTACTTACCCCTTGTTGAATGAAGAAAAGTGTTTTTGCAGAAAAAATTATGTAGCAGAAAGAACATCGCTGTACAATACCGCAATCTTTGATGTTCTTTGCTGTAAAATTTATCCAAAATTGTAGCAGAAAGAATATCGCTGTACAATGCCGCAATCTTTTTAGCCTCTTCTGCCAGAACCCCTGAGGTATAAGAGCCATCATCAATAATAAACAATCAGTACCATCTAGCATTGTAGCAAAACAAACATAACTTTCAAACAAAAACTCGAAATTAATAAACAAACATAATTCACAAACTAAAAGGCTAAACTGGATACATAACTTACATGCTTTTACATTGTCTATCAATAAGTTTACTATCTTTTCCTTCATTCTGCTTTGCCTTTTTGGGCATTACCTGGTAAAACTTTTTACAGTCAGCAGATAAAAGATAAAAAAATTAAGAAGTTGGCTCCCCCTTAGTTTTGCTAAGGACCATAGTGTCTTTAAACTGGTAGGTAGGGGTTCCCAACTTGACAATTTATGTAAGAAAAGATAAGAACAAAAAAGGGTCGTAGTAGTTGTAGATGAATAAGAATAGTAACTACGTACACCAGTTCAATCTTTAATACAAATACAGTAAGTTTTAACAGAAGGTACAGAAGGAGAAGAAACAGGACCATTAACAATAGTACTAGCTAGCCTTGCTTTATTGCCCATATATAACCTCATTAAATTCTTGGACTGAAAAAGCTAAAGTTTTGCTACCATTAATTCTATCTCAGACAAGGAAAGAGAAGAAAGGAAGGCTGATTGATAACAGAAAGAACTAGCACAGTCATTCTTACTTGAATTCTACCACTAAAACTAGCTATTAGAATTAAGAGTTGCAAAACTAAACTCAATATGTATATTTATCTAATTGTGTAGAGGGTTTGGACCTGTGTGAATGACTCTCTTATCGTCGAAATTTGTGGCAGCTAACGGAGATGGACTTGAAGCCGTAGCTGCCGCTTTTCCTCCCCTCTTGCCGCCGCAGATGCTTTCTTCTGAGCCGCCTTCTTCTTGCTCGCGTCAGACACCATCTAATTCACATAAACAACCAAAATAAAATCCAAAACCAATCAAATAAACCCCTGAAACAGAGAACAATTGAATTGAAAATAGAACGTACCTTGAGACCTTGGGCATAAATTCTGTATGTTATGCACGATTTTGCCTCTGCCAGATATAGGAAAATCAATGGTTAAATCGAGATCTGGTTTTGGGATGTGAGATTGAGACTTCACTTGAGAATTCGAGATCTGGGTACTGGATCTGGGTTTGGGAATTTAAGATTTATAAACAGATATTTATTTATAAATTTATAAATATTTTATCTAAAATTTAGATATTAATATTTTTTATAAATATTTATATGAATATTTAGAGATAAATTTATAAATATTTATAGAAATATTTTTTTACATATATATTTATATATAAAAATATTTATAGTTACTTTATATATATTTAGTTTAATGTTGAAATTTGTTTAGTATTTTATTTAGTTTGACAAAAAATTTTGAAGAGAATATATATATATATATATATATATATATATAGTAGTAAAATTTATCTAATACATAAAAATATAAAGATATGAAGCATAAAAAAAAAATTTAATAATGGCTTATAAGTCAATAAAAAGTTAAAATTTAAGTTATTGTCAAACACTAAATAATAACAAATAACTTATAACTTAGTTTGACCAACTTATAATTCATTGCCAAACACCCTCTAATTCAAGATATAAAGAGGAATTAATATTTGATTATAAAAAAATTTACAAGTCAAGAAAAAAAAAGAATTTGAAAAAGGGGAGTTAAAAAAGAACTTACACACCATTGGTACAACTTAATTGGTCTCTGCTGGAACCATTGGCGCTACTTAATAACGAGTTACAAAAAAGATTCATATAACTTATTTTAGAAATTAATAATATTTTTTTTTCAAAATTATAAGTGTGCGAATCTCTTTTTTTTAAAAAATTTCTTTGATCTCTTATTCTTGTTTACAAATATCAATATTTTTTTTATGTTTATTCTCCTCGTTACTCCAAGGCGTTGAAATGAAGGAGTATATGAGACTTCAAATATAAAAAATAAAATAAAAATTCTAACGCCAAGAAAGTGACGTTGCAGATATTACTCTTCTTTTTTATAAATTCGTTTTTTTAAAAAAAAAATTAAATAAAATAGGGATAAAATTGATATTACATTAATATGGGTCAAACTAACTTATTAGGAATGACTTATAAATCATTTTAAATAACTTTATTCTTTGGTTTAGTTCATAAAACATAATAAAATTTTCTTCATCTTTTATGTTTTCTCTTAAATCGATAGTATTATAATTTAATTTTATAATATATTTGGAAAAAGGTAAAAGGAGAACTAGAAATAGCTACTTTATATACCATTACTATCTAGAAATAAGAAACATTGGAAAAACATAGATATAATAATTAGGTTTGATGTCATATAAATATTTATAAACAAATATTCATATAAATTTATCTTTAAATTTTATAAATTTATAAATATTTCATCAAAAATTTATAAAATTTAGATATCTAATATTTTTATAAATATTTATATGAATATTTAGAGATAAATTTATAAATATTTATATGAATATTTGCTTACATATATATAAAAATATTCCTAGTTACTTTATATATATTTACTTTAATGTTGAGATTTGTTTTGTATTTTATTTAGTTTGATAAGAAATTTTGAAAAGAATATATATATATATATATATATATATATATATATATATATATATATATATCCCAAAAAATATGTTGATGCACAGATTCGAACCTAAGACTTCCAATTTGGAATATTGATCCAATGACCACCCAAGCACATGGACATAATTGCTACTTCATCCGTCCCATGATAAAAGTCCTTATTACTATTTTGGGTAGTCCCATGTTAAATGTCCACTTACCTTTAATAACTAAACTTTTACACATATTTTCCTATTATACTCATAGCATTAAATATATCATACTTTTCTTATTCTAATTCTCTCTCCATATTTAATGACATTATTATGGGCAATTTTGTCATTTTATTCATCTTCTTAATATGCGTGAAAAGTCCAATATGACTTTTATCCTGGGACGGAGGGAGTATTATTTTGCAAGGATTAATATTTATAACTGAACAAATTATTTCTCCAAAATTAAAACAGATCCCCTTTCCTTAGATTTGTTACGTACATACATAAATATACATAACTAATTGTGTAATAATGTAGAACGCTACGAAATTAGTAGCGTTCTGCATGATTTCGTAGCGTTCTGCATGAATATTATTATTATTATTATTATTATTATTATTAGTAGTAGTAGTAGTGGTGGTGGTGGTGGTGGTGGTGGTGGTGGTGGTGGTGGTGGTGATGGTGAGCATTCGGTTATAACCGAACCGAAATGTCTATTCGGTTATAACCGAAAACTAAAATATCAATAAAACAACTATCCGAAATGCTAACCGAATTACCGAATACCGAATTACCGAATGCACAATTCGGTAATTCAGATAATAACCGAATAGACATTTGATTAAAATTAAGCATGAAGCAACATCCAACATAAACATTAAAAAAAAATCGGAAACCGAAATAATTAATAATTAATAATTATTTTTTTTTTAAAATATTACAATTAGCTATTCTTGATACAATAATACATTTTTGAAACCTAACCAAAACCTAATATTGAATAATAATTCTGGATATAACCGAAATTCCAAAAAAAAACCGAAAACCAAAATAATTCGGTTAAAATGGTTCTGCTCGGTTTCTAAGAGTTCTGTTTTAACCTAATTTTGCTCACTCCTAAGTAGTAGTAGTACTATTATTATTATTATTAAGTATTATTATTATTATTATTATTATTATTATTATTATTATTATTATTATTATTATTATTATTATTATTAATAATAGTAGTAGTAGTAGTACTACTACTACTATTATTATTATTATTATTATTATTATTATTATTATTATTATTATTATTCTTATTATTATTATTATTATTAGTATTATTATTAATATTATTATTATTATTATTATTATTATTATCTTAATTTAAGGCAATATTTTAATAGTAGTTGCAAAAAGTTGTATAAAATATGCAACAAAAATAAAAATTGTTGCCAATAAATGTGATCTATATTAGGCAACGAAATATAGCAATAAAAAAACTTTCGTTACCAACGATGAGAAGAAATCAAGTCGTTAGAAATTTTGCAACGAATTTCTAACGAATTTTGTTTCTAAATTTTGCAACTACTTATGAATTTCGTTGCAAAAAGTGAAAGCTTGACACAATCTTCAACGAATGACAAATTTCGTTGCTAAACATATACTTTTAGCAATGACTTATAAAGTCGTTGCCCGAAAAATCGTTGCTAAAGGCCCATTTTTTTTGTAGGGATACAAATAAAAACTTAATTATACAACTGTCATGTAAAATACGACAAAACAAAAGATGAGAGTTTTAACAAGAATATTGTCTTCTAAACAATATCCACACTCAATGGAGTCCTCATTACAATTATTATCACACTATTTCATAGAATAGTGAGGACTACTAAAGCCACTTTTCCTGGACCATCGCTCCATTCCCCGACTCGTCCCAGCTATATTCTCATTTCCTGAAGAGAATAGTGAAAGAAAAGGTTGAGCTCAACTAGCTCAGTAAGAAATATTATGACTAAGATAATGCAGAATAAATTATCCTTAGCCTTCAAAAGTGTTAAACTGATAAAATACAATAAACATCAAGTTTAACTGCAGTGGAACAAGCAATCCATTAGAAGAGTCAATTAGAACATAATGTCTACTATCTCTTCTAAATTAAAAGTCCATCTTTAATATTTCATTCATGTAATTATGACAACCTGAGAAATTAGACAATTTATTAAAATCATAATTGATTGATTTAAGGTTCAATGTTAGGACCTAGACTGAAAATAAGTGTATGCGTTTGATATTTTTGGGAAGGAATTTTAAGGATTTCAAAATTCTGTGAAGGATTTTGGTGAATTATTCAGGATTAAGTGTATACGTGAATATATTCTGTGTATATGGTCATTTAAGTGTTCAGAATGTGGTTAAGGGTCAAGGGTTGACCAAATAAATTTTATAAGTGTCGAACCCTAATATTATATTAAGAACGACAACGTTCATTTAGAAAACCCTAACGACTGATAAACAACCCTAGAAATCAGTTCTAGAAACCCTAATTTCAGATTCTGGGAATTTGAAACCCTAATCTGGGAACTTAAAGGATAATTATAATGCTGAAGTGTTATTAATTATAATATAATTAGGTTAAAGCTTAATTAATTAGCAAACCCTAATTTCAAAATTTTAAACCCTAATTGTTCTGTTAGAAACCCTAATGTACAATTGTGGTTTTAATTGCTAAATTAGCAATTTTAATTAGGAAATATTAATCTTAATGAGCAAACTTGAATTATGATTAGGAAATCTAAGTATAATTAGAGAATCCTAATTATAATTTGAAAAATCTTAAATTTTCCATTTTTAAAACCTAATTTAGAAATCCTAAATGTGATTTTTGTAAACCTTAGGTTTTATCCCTAAGGGTTAAGACCTAAGGGTCAAACCCTAAGGGTTGGATCAAATGACAACTTTAGAATTAAAATTGGAAAGTAAATGACCATTTTGCCCCTTTTCATTCTTTATTAGCTAACTTGTAAGTTATGTCCTAGTTTGGGTTGGTGACCAACCCTAAGCCTAGCATATGACTTATATCTTACAAATCAGCAGCTATATTTATCAACTTGGTTCATTGAATCCAAAATAAAAAGAGAAAAGTAAGTAAAGTTATTCACTTTACTTGTCAAAATAACCAAGACCATTCTATCTCTAGAAATTTGGGTATGAGAGTGAAAAGGAGTGAGAAGTTAAGACAAAATCATCTCTTAGCTTAACAAGAACAAATTCAAGGATCAGGGATCAAAGATCAAAGTTTTAAAGGTATAAAACCCTAAAATTTCTAAATCATATGATTTGATGTCTGATTTTGTAAATTGTTGTTTAGAGTTATGTTAGAGGGTGTCATTTGATGATCTGGGTTGCTAAAACTTAGATCCATATCATTTAGATGCTCGAAATTAAAGTTTTTAGAAACTGTTTGTGAACCTTCATGAGTCGCCTGACAAGCAAATGTCAAGACCTGTAAATTCTTTTGTGTTAGATGTTTAGGGTGTTTTTTTGTTTTAGATTTGTTCTATGCCATGTGGTCTTTAGTGTAGAACTTGAATCAGGGTTAGATCATGTTTAGATTTCAAGTTATGATCAGTCAAACTGCGTTGACCGATCACAGGAATGAGTTTCTGGGCAACCTAGAACCCAGATTGTTGTCTGACAACGTTTTTGCAAGGCTTTAATCTTGTTGCTGTTAAGTGTTTTAGCCATGTTGTTGTCCAACATGTAATCTAAATACTCAAATCATTAGATCACTCAGATCTTGCTCAGAATCAAAATTAATTGTGGTCAAACCTAGGTTGACCGACTGTCTGGGTTCCATTTCTAGAAAACCCAAATTCGTGAAGAACATGAGTCTGATAGTGTTTTGACCGACTTATTCTTCTCTCTTGAGATGTTATTAGACTGTTATAGTGCATGATTGTTGTAGCTTAACATATCGACTACAAGATTAAACCTTTACATCACATAAACATGTCATGGAAATCAAAGATTTAAGGCTGCAAAGTAGGACCCTTATACTGCTTGAGTTTCTGGGCAACCCAGAAACTCATGAACACGTCTGACAAGTTATTTGATGGCTTAGATCTTTTTGCTATGTTGTGATTTGGCCAGGATCTTGGTTTATAGTTGTAGTATTACCCTTATACTATAACTATAACACCTAAACCAGTCCAGAAACCTTGTGATCAACGATCTATCACTGGTCAAAGTGGGCACCTTGGTGTCTGACATGAAATCTGGGTTTGATGAAGAACATGCTCAAGAAAACCTATAGCGACGGTTCTGTCGCTATAGGGCCCTTTAGTGACACTTTATTTTCCAAAAATAATTATTTTATTAAATAAATAGAGAAAAATGATTTTTAATTATTAAAAATACAAAATAAATTTCTAAAAATTAATTTAAAGTCCAAAAATTAGTTTTTTTTTATTATTTTGAGTATATTTCAAAATATTTAATATTTTTGGAATATAAAAGGTATTTAATTTATTTTATTATATTAAATAAATTATTTAAAAATGATTTTAATACTTGAAAAATCATGAAAAATTATATTATGGTGTTAGAAAATATTTTAAGTTATTTTTAATAACTATTAATATTTTGTGATGAATTTCATTAATAAATTAATATTAATGGTGATTAATTTGTTTAATAAATATATTAAATAAATTATGGAAAATTAGATTTAATGCTTTAAAAATCATATAAAATGATTTAAGTGTTATAAAAATATTTTAATTTATAAAATATAACTTTTGATATTTAGTCATGAAAATATTAATAGCAATTATCGATAATGGATTTAAATTTGTTTAAAAATTATATAAATATGATTTTAAAGTTTTAAAAATACTTTCATGATATTATAAATATATTATAATATTATGATATGATTTTCATTAATATTTAATATTAAATAAATATTAATGATAAGAGAATAATGTGGTATTTATATTATATAAATACGATGTAAGTGATTGGAAAATGATGATAAATGGTAATAATTATCTGAAAATTATTACAAGCCTATGAAAAATATTTTGACTGATAAGAAAATTATCTAAGATAATTGTTAAGTGTTTAGGCAGAGTTTAATTGAACTTAAACTCGATATTTGTCTGACTAGACCGTCAGGATGTTAGAATTGTGTCGGATTCAACTCAGACTGAAATAGTTTGACTTGATACCGAGTCTCATGTGTGTTGTAGACTGATAGAGTTATGTGTTTAGGTTATTCTATGTATATATGTATATATATAATAGTATTATATTGTGATGATATTATTCTAATTTGTATATCGATATTTTTTATATAATAGGTCTTCAAACAAAGCTTATTAAAATGCGTAACGATAATCAACGAAATAGGCAACTTTTTTCTTAACTCTATTTGAGTTGTTGTATTCAAATGTACTTGTGGTTAATCATTGCTGATTGCCATGTCTAAGAATTGTAGAATTGTACTATGTACATGTTGCGTGTATAAGTTAGGTATGAAAGGCTGATCACCTTCATTACCATTTGGTCTAGATATATTTGTTCATGTTCAATACTTGTTCAGTCAAAAGTTTGTTCGTGCTAATTCACAACTATATTATTGAATTATAGCCAGCTTATTATTCAGACTCTTTCAATCATGATATATCTTTAAATAAACTTATACTTGCTGGGAAAACTTATGCCCACCCTTGCTATATCATGATAAAACATTGTAGATTAAGGCAAATACGTCGGATACAAGGAAAGGTCAAAGACAGTTCCAGCTTTAGTTTATATGTGCAGATAGAAATGTAATAGTAATGTATGATAATATCTTTGTATGCTAGATATGATATTGATTCAGGTATTATGTGAAGGTTTTCGACCTTGGGAAAAGTGTGTAAAGTTTACTGTATAAACAATTTATGTTTATATCTTCCGCAATAGTTATAGTATAATTGTACCAGATCCGTGGTGATTTGGGACCCGAATTTGGGGCTGTCACAGTAATACTCATCAATAGTTCTTTGTTATACCCAAGACAAAAAGAACTCCCATCACATGTCTTCACCTGAACCACCAAAGATTATAGTTAAATCCACAATTCATATTTATAATCATGTAAATCAATAGTTTCTCCTTGCCACAAAGGCTTAATAGAACGTTTACTCAATATCCTTACCCCAAAGGCTAAAGATATTCAAATGTAATAATAATGATCATACCAATCAGTTGTCTACCTTTGAACTACGGGCCAAAGATATTTAACTATAAAACCAATGGTCATGATCATACCAATCAATTGCCTGTCAGTGCATTACGACCAAAGATATTCAACTGTTAACTAATGGTCATGATCCTGCCAATCACATCATCGAATTATCCCTGCACTATAGCCAAGGATATTTATTAGTATCACCAGTGGTCATAATCATGTCATACACCTGTCCATCTTTGCTTTACGGGCCAAAGTTATCAATCAACAGTTCATCTTTGCACTACGACCAAAGATATCAATCAACAGTTCTTCTTTGCACTACAGGCCAAAGACATACAACTCAGAAAACTAATAACCAACAGTCCATCTATGCACTACGGGCCAAAGATGACTTTTAACGCAATATAAGCATGAGGATCATGACAATGATATAAAGAATCAATCAAATGAGATAAAGGATAAATATTAAACATTTATAATACAATTTAAACAGAGTTCAAGAATATCTAAATTGTCAACATGATCACCAATTGCGGAGTAAAATTCAAGAATAATATTCATGTATCAAAAATTAATTTGGATATAAAAGAATCAATTTTTCGTCGTGAATAGTACCTCGTGAATAGTACTTCATGAATAGTGCCACATGAATAGTACTTTGTGAATAGTACTCTGTGAATGTACTTCATGAATAGTATTTTATGAATAGTACTTCGTGAATAGTACCCCCAAGTGAATAATACCCGAATGAATAGTACCCCGTAAATAATACTCCGAGTTAATAGTACCCCATAAATAATACCCAGAGTGAATAGTACCTGAGTGAATAGTAAGAAATAATACCCCTTACGAATAAAAAATAAATAACATCCCTTAAGGATATTGAACGAAAATAATATTCATATGAATACGAAAAATAATATCTCTTCAGAATATGAAATAAATAATACCCCTTACGACTGTTGAACGAAAATAATATTCCTACGAATATTGAATGGAGATGATATTCCTTACGAATATTGAACAAAAATAATATTTATATGAATACGAAAAATAATATCTCTTCAGAATATGAAATAAATAATACCCCTTACAACTATTGAACGAAAATAATATTCCTACGAATATTGAATGAAGATGATATTCTTTATGAATATCGAATGAAAATAATATTCATACGAATACGAAAAATAATATCTATTCAGAATATGAAATAAATAATACCCCTTACGACTGTTGAACGAAAATAATATTCCTACGAATATTGAACGAAGATGATATTCTTTATGAATATTGAACGAAGATAATATTCATACGAATAGGAAAAATAATATCTCTTCAGAATATGAAATAAATAATACCCCTTACCTCAGAAGAAGACTGGATACTAGAATAGTGAAGTAGCAGACTTTTCTTCTTCTTTCTCTCTATAGCTTCTCTCTCTATAATTGCTCTTGTGAGTCTTAGTGAATTGGTGAGAATGAAGGAAGAATGACCTTCTATTTATATAAAAATATAGTTTCGATAATTGCACGTTTTAGGGCTCGAAATATTACAGTATAATACTTTCATCTTTTTCTTCATTTTTAATTTAGTCATGCAAGTATTATCAAACTTGCATCACCTCCCCTAATAGTACATCATGTGAATCAATAGTACAATCATGTGACTCAATAGTTCTATACATGTGAAAAAAATAATTACAGTATAGTACCTTCATCTATACCTCCATTTTTAATTTAGTCATGCAAGTATTATTAATCTTGCACCACCTCCCCTAATAGTACATGCATGTGAATCAATAGTACACACATATGAACAAATAGTTATAAGCATGTGAATTAATAGCAATTAATTGCTCATTTATTCGATTAATTACCCAATTGGTCAATTTAACCTCTAGAAATCAATTATTATCGAAATAATTGTCGATTTCCACCAACACTAATAATCCCAACACCATGAAAATATTTTTATCAACAATTTTATTTTTGAATTTTCGAAGTTTGCCTTTTTCCAAAAAAGTTAACTGTTGACTTTTTGACCAAAAAGTTAACCTCGGTAAATTTTGTGTTTATAGTCTATTTTTACTTATTTCATCATTTTGGACTCAAATATCACGTCCGCGTCTCCAATTTCAACTCCGAGCTCAAATTCAATTTTTAATAACATTCATCATTAATATTATAACTCACAATATTAACAACCAGATCGTTCCCAGGAAAGAGGGGGCTTTCCGATAAGGATTTCTCCTTATCAAGCGCAATTAGGTGACCAAACCTCTCCTCGATGTAACTTCTAGACATCGTCAATATTGAAAATAATAATATGAATAACTTTATCGTCTCAATCATTGATTTAATAATAATTAATATTATGCATATGATACTGTGACAATAATTGAATCAATAATATGAGAGATATTATGCAGCAATTACTGTAGCAATAATTGGGTTTAATTGAGTGACTTCTGACATAAGTATCAATAATCAAAGATACTGTACAATATCGTGTGTTACTATGCAACCACGCGTATTACTATACTTTTATCACCGATTATTTTATGACAACTTGCTTATTTTGAAATTTTTTTCACATATCACCCTTAACTTTAACCTTTTATCAATTTAACCATTTACTAAATAAAATAATAATTATAAGAAAATTGAATACTTTTATTTCATAAAATTCGGGGTCTCACAACATGTGCATCAACGGATGAGATCCCTGGTGGGGATAATGCCAAGGCTGCTTGACCTTCGTTGACGTGTGTATCAACGGGTGAATTGTATAAAAACCCGCTAGGGAAAAGGTTTTAGGGCTACGCCCCTGAATTGATGGCATCGAACCTTCGTGAGGTATTGCCGAATGTAATTTGCAATGGCTGAGAACATTGGTATAGTGTACCCTATGTTTAGGCGAATTCGAATGAGTGATATGTAAAGCCACAACTTGACCCGTGAAAACCAGGATTTTAGGCTATATTGCTCAATTGCATAGCTTTTTTATTCATGATCTAGCCTTTTCAGCTTGTGAGAACTCCTTTGCAACTCGAACTGGACCGAGGCATAGGGGTGGACCCCACCCAGGGGAGCCACAGGAACACTGCGGTAGCCATAGGTACACCTGCGGCCAGCCGTGGGTGGCTTTTAAGGCTGCAAGTTGCCTTCTTAAGTCATTTCATGTTGCGCCGCGAAGGAAATCCGAGAGCTCTTATTCAAATTTGCTGAGTTCAGACATCTTTCTACAAATTCTATCACCGTACAAGTGTTCTACCCTGTCCTGGTAACGTATGCATGTCTTTTTTTCCAGTTTTTATCTGTTGGAAAATGACTTATGATATGAAATGCATCTAAACACATAGTAGTGAATATGCATGCTCATATGATGTGATAAAAAACTATTCAACATATCAAATGTTAGTATTAAATCATGATGAACGTAATGATGTTAAAAAATTTGACTTTTGAAACAGTCAAATTGGCACCTTTTTCTGCTATTTCTTATCCTATTTGAGGACAAATGAGCTAAGGTGAAAAAGTAAAATAATCCTGGTGATTAGGCTACCCTTACAAAATTTTTACTATGATGTATTAATGCATGTAGGATGTTTATGATCGTGGGGTAGGTGTCTTTCTTGAATGGCCACGTAGTCACGCTTACGTGCGTGGATAGTCCTATTTACAAAGTGGACTATGGCAAAATTTTTCCAAAATGTAGGCATTGGGTAGTCATGCATTTTTAACTATACTGTAGATGTATGCTAAAATAATGCATACATGCATGTGGTTATAAAATTTCATTTTGAAAAGCTCTAGGTTAGAATTTACCACACCCTCTCTGAGGTGATTTGGAGACTTGTTGTCTAGATATATGGATCCGGATCAGCCGAGTAGTTCCTGCAGGACCACTTCAGGTGTGCGGAGGAGGGCTTCTAAAGTGCCTTGACCCCGTTCTGTTAGACAGCCTTGTTGTTTGGCTGAGGTGGTGATACTTCCTGTCTAGGTTAACGTGCCGGATATTGAGGATGATGAGGAGGATGTTCCAGTTGTAGATCCTGCTTCTGCTGCACATGTTCCCCGAAGGGATTTCCCTGCCATTCAGGTGTCGATCCCAGAGCTTCTTGGAGATTTGAGTAGACACCCCTCGACTTACTTGCATGCAAATGAGGTACCAGTTGGATTTTGATCATCCTTTTTTCTTATTGATGAGGAGTAAGGATTCTGATGTTGATCTGCTTTGTAATGCAAGTTCCCAGCTTCACACAACCTGGAGGGAATAGGTTCAACATTCACTCCACATATTAGGCTCTACATCCTAATTATAGAGCGATTGTGTATGGCTGGGGCTTCAGAGCATTCTTTTCTATCCTTCCTCATTTTTGTCCCTGGGGTTATCTCAGGGCATTGTCTGAGCGTTGGTTTCACCAGACTCAGTCTCTCTATTTGTTAGACTCTGAGGTGATGATGACGCTGATGGATTGGCGATTTATCACAGGTATGGAGTTTGGAGGGGTGCTAGTGCCATGTACGGCAAATATTACCCTGACTGCCATTCGATCCTTGCTAGGAGTTTTGGCTGAGGCGCTCAAGGGCAGGACCGTTCGTACAGGTCCATTGAGTGTAGATGCTATAAGTGGGCTATTGAGTGATCCTATACCCGATGATGTGAGGGTCAGGGATCGCATTCTTTGGCGATTATTTCTGATGATCATTAGGGGTTGCTTTATAGCTGATAACTTTTCTACGGTGTCAGTCGCTTTGGAAAGCGCTACACGACATGTGGACCATATCAGAGAGTATGATTGGGGCTCCTACACCTTCGCCTATTTCTTTAGGGGTATGTGCATGTGTTCACAGGGCTTGACGGAGGCTTGGCTAGAATTTTACCCATTTCTACTGGTGAGTATTTCTCTTCTAATTTCCCATGTACAGGTTAAGAGTGTTGATTAACAACAGATGTTTGCCTTTGTGTTGGCAGTTTTGGGCCTATGAGAGGCTCCCATATTTGCATCCTATGAGTGTGCTAGGCTTGGAGACCTATCCACAAGGACGACGATGGCATCATTCCATACTGGCGGAGGTCACTGTAGTAGAGGGTTTCACTCATTGTCGCCTATAGCTGGAGTTATTGATATATGATGCCATTACTTGGATTCCCTATTTTGGGGAGCACATGGCCATTGGTTTTGAGGATGGATACCTGACTGGTGTTGAGTATGTGATTTCCACCCGTAGGATTCCTATCTTCACAGATGGAGGATGAGAGCTCTATTTAGGAGAGCGTGCTATTAAGAGTGCCACATGAGAGATTCGTATACCGATTTTGCCTCCTGTCAGGCGTTATTAGCCTGTTTCACAGTCACCTATCATTGATATCCCTTTGATGGGTGTTGACGGTTTGACACTGTCAGAGGGTCCACATACCCAGGATACATTCCACAATTGGTGGTCCCTTTATACCATCGGAGCCCAGACCCGCGCCACACAGTTTATGGGGGATATGGTTCCAGGATTCGTGATGATGACAGATTAGATGGCCTGTGTCAAAGACCCTACTCATTTGACACAGATTGACAGTTTGACCTGGTATTTGGACTGGGCACATTTCTTTATCTTGTACTTGGACAGAGATCCGGCAGAGGCAGATACATTTGATCCTTCCAACTCAGGAGTTGGCCCCTCAGGCGACCCATATGGTTTTGCGGTGCGGCAGAACCTCCATCAGATAGGCCCAAATCCCGCTGATGGAGATCCAAAGACTTCAAGAGGAGTTACATCGTGGGACAAGATTGATGATGTAGACATTGACACCATTGTCTTCTTCTGATGTATATTCTCGTTATATCTTTTGATAGGCCTCTGTTAGATACTAGGTGGTTGTGCCCCATTCTTGCTATATCTTTTGATAAGCCTCTATTAGTAGTTGGGCGTCTGTGCCCCATTTCCCTGTATTTTTAGCTATACAGAGATGTATTAGATGATGATGTACATAAGAATGTATATATTGTTATTCCCTACATCATATTGCCATCTATTGTTTATCATGCATGTATTATGTTATGCATATGTATGTATGTCCAGAGATATTTAGCATTGACCCCTGGATGGTTTTATGACACGGCCCACACAGATGTCTTTCTCGACAGTTAGCTGTATTGATCATACTCCACCAGTATTGGTGGCATCCCGTCTGAGATCGTGGTATGATAGTATGTCACCTTCAGATAGGGTGACTGTAGATCAGTTATTGCAGTATACTATAACCTTACTGATGTTTTAGGTTCCCGCAGGCTTTTTAGAGGGTAAGCTGGAGCATTGGATATCGAAGGGGTAGGTCTTCCGGTTTGGTATCCATGAGTTGACTCCTACATTAGAGGAGTATGCACGGTTGATGGCGCTGCCACTAGACAGACCTTGCGTGCAGATGGCTATTGGCGATATGAGCCTATAGTTTATGACCCTCACCGAGCTGAGGCATAGAGTTATGCAGGATGAGATCACATCCGGCCACGTTGTATCCCAACATTTTCTGATGGATAGATTTGGCTCAGAGGATAGCTATACACGACATTCCGGGGATTTTACCATGTCAGAGGATCATTGGCATTTAGCCAGAGTAGACGTACTGCTACTGTACGTATTGTCATATGTATACATGCCACGGTACATGGATGGGCTAGACATTGGCGTCATTATGGCAGTGAGAGCTCTCAGGGAGGGTCACACCATTGTGCTAATGATTGTCATAGAGACGCTGAGGTTGGTCACATATTACAACACTTACCATGCAGGGGTATTCACAGGTAGTTCGGTCATGTTGTACGTGTGGTTTGTGTCACACCTGAGACCGATTGTCACATTCCGACGATATGGGTATTATTTTACCCATGAGATATCCATGTCGTACTCCTTTCAGCCTACAGAGTGTACAGATCCTGCATCTTAGTCTATTTTCCTGGAAGGGATTGGAGATCCATTTGATATATTGTCGTGTATAGGGCTTAGTTCACCTTATAGCTTCATTACTCATGCTCCCAGCATGGATTATCTACCTCTGGCTAGATTGAGGGGCATGACTACTTACCACTCGCTGGCTGTGATGTGTCAGTTTGACCAGTTCCAGGGTTTACATCCTTTTAAGGGGGCTTTGAGTCAACGTTTGGCTTCTCGCCACTTGTCAGCAGAGGATAGATCCAGGGTGTATGCTTGTTGGGATCAGCGTGAGCTAGCTGCATTCTCTGTTAGCCATTCGGGCTGTTCTGCAGAGTATTCTGCATGGATGGAGGCAGAGACTACATCGGCTGCGGTAGTATCCACATTGTCGGGGATTGATTCTGATGATGGGGAGCCCATAGAGGACATTGATCTTCCCACCGAGGAGGAGCTATTCACTGGGTTGCCAACAGCTCTTGCAGATTCTCCCAAGACGAAAAGCACGTGTGATTCAAAGATTCAACACAAAGATTTGGAGCAGAGTCTTCATCTGATGACCTTTGAGAGAGATCAGGTTAGGGCCTTGATGTTGACTGCTCTTGATGGGAGAGACACCTCTCTATTGGAGAGAGAAGAGGCCAGATCAGCCAGAGATGCATTGATTATTGAGCGGGATGATGCCCTATCTGCCCGGGATGTGGCCGTTCCAGATAGTACTTCAGTGAGATCCCTTACGACTGACATGCTTGCCGATATTAGTGCATATATTGATGAGCATTGTGCCACCATGCAGTTGGCCTCAGATCTGTTAGCTTGTGTAGATACCCTTGGGTAGGAGCTTGCAGCGTTGCCTCCTTCTTCAGAGAGAGATGCCATGTTGGACTTGATAGCTCGTATATCCACGGGATTGTAGATAGACTTGTATTTTACTGCACAGACTAGCTTAGCCATTTTGTCATGTACATCACATATTGTATATATTAAACAACATTATACACAGTAGGGAAATATATTTTGATTCACTTCCCTTTTAGTTATGCCTTGATACTTTCTTGATATTTGCCTGCTTCTTCAGGGCTTGTGATCTTGATGTATTCTAAACTCATCCTTGATAGGTGGACAATGAGATATCTCAGGATCTTTCAGAACGGATCATTGATCTTTATGTATCCCTACCCTCTTTGGTGTCTTAGGACTGGTTTCTGTATGTAGATGTGGAGAGGAGTGTGGCTTTTCCTCTTTGAGATTGATCGCACCATAAATGGTCTCTAGTACTCCTATTTAAGAGGAGCCCAGTTAGTTCCATTTCTTATGGATTGGTTTTGCTCTTCAAGGAATCAACCGTAGCTTAGATGGTCGCCAACTCTCCCATTTATGGGGAGGCTAGGTAGTTCCATCTCTTTGGTCTGAAGCCGATGAAATGTAGTGGATTGAAGTTTGATCCCAGTACCGAACTATAAATGGCTGCCTACGTACTCCTATTGAAGAGGAGATCAGGTATGCGTTGTTCGAACCTAGTGTAAGAGGTTCAACGCTGAATGGTGTAGGGGTAGGAAAGGTGTAGGAGTGTTTTTTTTGTTTTTGTTTATAGAGAAGGGTGTAGAAATATTTTTGTTGTTTTTGTTTTATTGCGACCGGGCCATATAAAATGGTTGCCTACGTACTTCCAGGTATTGGGGAGAACAGGTCGACGTAGTTTGCCCCATATTCAGGATGATTTGCAGCTAAAATAGTTTGATCCCATGTTCAGGACAAACTGTGGGGAAAAGTTTGATCCCATGTTCAGGACAAATTGCGGGTATGAAAAAGTTTGATCCCATGTTCAGGACAAACTGTAGGGGAAGGGTTCAATCCCTGGTGGGATAACCAAAATTGTATGAAGTGTGAAAGATCTGATGATCTAAAAACCAGGCTGCTGGCTTGAATAGTGTGACGCCCCCAAAATAGGTATACATCACCCATCTTGAGTCGCCAAATACATGGTACAGAATACAAATACAAACTTAAATATACAACACGAGCTGTGAGTTTTAATATAAATATCATCTTCTAAACAGTATTCAAACTCAAAATAAGTCCTCAATACATTTATTATCACACTATTTCACAGAATAGTGAGAACTACTAATGCAAACATCTGGACCGTCACTCCGTTCTCCGACTAGTCCCAACTATATTTTCATTTCCTGAAGAGAACAATGAAAGTAAAGGGTGAGCTCAACTAGCCTAGTAAGAAATATTATGACTAAGATAATGCAGAATAAATTATAGTTAGCCTTCAACAGTGTTATACTAATAAAATACGATAGACATCAAGTTTAACTGCAACGGAACAAGCAATCTATTAGAAGAGTCAAGTAGAGCATGATATCTACTATCTTCTATGATTTAAAATGTTTTTCATCACTTTTATCGCTGAGACTCAGCTTAATAAATAATCCACATCATCGAATCACCCTTGCACTACGGCCAAGGATATTTATTAGTATCACGACCACGAATTAACCATGCACTACATGCCAAGGATATTCGTGTATTCATCAATGGTCATGATCACGCCATAAAACAATTCATCTTTGCACCCTTGGCCGAAGAGAACCCATGTTAATGATCATACCAAAAACTGTCCATCAATGCACTACGGGCTAATGAGGACTTTTATCACATCATTTGTAACATTACGGTCATGATTATACCGAATAATCCCTGGTCATAATCATACCAAGTCCACCTATACACTACGGGCCACAAATGACTTTCAACATAATATAAGCATGAAGATGATGACAATGATATAAGAATTCAATTAAAAAAATGTAAAGGATAAATTTTTAAGGATTTATAATTTAATTTATCTAGAATTCATTAATGTCCAAATTCTCAACATGATACTGCTCTGTGGAGTAAAATTCAAGATTAATATTGTACCAAAAATAATTTGGACAAAAAATGAATCAATTTTTATCATGAATAGTACCCCGGGTGAATAATACTCAAGTGAATAGTACCCTGTGAATAGTACTTAGGGAATAGTAACCCCGTGAATAGTACTCCGACATGAAAAAGCTAAAATTTAACAAGAATGTTCAAAAATATCCTTGTGAAACGATACTGGATGAAGCGCAAATATCAAAGATATTCTACTAATTTCATGGAGTATAGAAGCCAAAACTTTAACAAAATGAGTGTAGAATTCGAAATCAAAAACGAAATAATATTATTTACATACTACAGAGTATGGAAGAAAATATTATTTCATATGAATATTGAACAAAAATAATATCCCTTAAACTGTTGAACGAAAATAATATTCCTTACGAATATTAAACGAATATAATATTCCTTATGAATATTAAATGAATATAATATTTCTTGCGAATATTGAACGATATAAAATTTCTTACGAATACAAAAAATAATATCGTAAGCGAATATGAAATAAATAATACCCCTTACCTTGAAAAGAAGAGTATTCCAACTGGTATAGTGGGGATATTCTTGAAGAAAACTTATACTATTTTCTACACTCAAAGCTTCCTTAAACTCTAAAGAAATACGCTCAATATTATAGAAGAAGAATTCTCTAATTCTATTGTGATTTTCAATTCTAAATAAGCATCCTATTTATAGGAGAATGGAAAGAATACTATTTGAATTTTAGAAATCACGGACTGCACAATATATATTCGAACGAACTTCACAGGTGGAAAATAAATTTTTTTCAGACGTCCTTTATTTAAACTTATTAATATAATATTCAATAAAATATAATATATTCTATTTTTCATAAAAAAACAAAACTTGTTATATATATATATATATTATCACGTGTTATTTGAAAAACCAAACACTTCCCATAAAAAATTTTCAGATTCCTTCCCCCCCCCAATTCCTTCTTCCAACATGTGGGCCCCACCCATATATCATTATCATATATATATATATATATATATATATATATATACACACACACACACAATTACCCTCCATTTACGTAAACTCCCTCCCACCCCCAATTTTAGATTCCAAAGTTACACGTGGGCCCCACATATGGCCCCACCTTTATTGTATTAAATAATTTTCTACTGATTATTTTGAAAAATGGGTAAATGAGGGTCCATAAAATAAGCAAAATTTACAATAAATACTTCATAAAAATTCCCTCAATATTTTTAACAACATTTATTCATCATTATTATAACTGGCAATATTAACAACCAGATCGTTCCCAAGAAAGAGAGGGCTTTCCGATAAGGATTTCTCCCTATTGGCGCACAATTAGGTGACCAAACCTCTCCTCGACAGAACATTCTAGACATCATCAATATTGCAAATAATAATATGAATAACTGTATCGTCTCGATTATTGATTTAATAATATATAAAATATCGACAATAATTGAATCAAATAACGTAAGATACTATGCAACAATTATTGTAGTAATAATTAAGTAAAACTGAGTGACTTCTCACGTAAGCATCAATAATTAATACCGTGTGCTACGATGCAACCACGCATATTACTGTACTTTTCATTACCGGGTAATTCGACAGTTAACCGTAAAACTTTCGCCGTTATTTATATAAAAATATAATTCTGTCGTTTTCTCATTCCGACAATAATTTTGTTGTGGGGTCCACCAATGATTGTGCCGTCATACGAATATTCCCTGTTAAAACAAATATTCCACGACCAATTGAATATTTTACGACAACTTGCATACTTTGTAAAATTTATAAATACTACCCACAAATATAACATTATATCAAATCCACACTATAATATCAAAAAAAATATTTTGAGAAATTAAATCTTTATTCATAAAATTTGGGGTCTTACAAATAGTGTGTTTCCCTGATGGGATAAATGGGTATGAAGAAAGGGTTGTGTGTAATAAAGGTTAGAAAACCTGAAATGACTGGTGATCCAAAACTAGGATGTTTGCTTGATGATAGCTTTAGACATAGTACCATTTCACTGTGTCTGAGTTGATGAGTTGTGGAAATTCATCGCCGTTCATTTCCTGTAGTCTAAGAGCACCTCCTATCAATACCTCCTTGACAATAAATGGGCCTTCCCAGTTTGGAGCGAATTTTCCCTTTGATTGGTCTTGGTTGTCAGTGATCTTTGTCAAAACCAAGTCATGTTGTTTAAACTGCCGTAGCCAAAATTTCTTGTTATAGGATATGGCGATCCTTTGTTGGTATAACTGACCATGGAAGATAGCATCACTTCGCCTTTCGTTTATTAGAGACAATTGGTGATATTTGTCTTATAACCAGTAGTCTTCATCTAGCTGAGCGTCAATCAACACTCTGAGAGATTCCATTTCCACCTATATGGGGAACACTACTTCTATCCCATAGGTCAATGGGGAGCACTTCTTCCATCCCTAGTGGAAGTACGTATTAAAGTTCTGTAGGCTAATAGAGTCAGAGGCAAGAGGTCAGGCTATCCTTTATGATTAGCGGACATCTTTTGCATAATATTCTTGATATTCTTATTAGCCGCTTCAACAACACCATTCATCTTAGGACGGTAGATGACGAAGTTAAGGTGTTTGATGTGGAATTTACTGTACAAGTCCTCCATCATTTTGTTATTGAGGTTCTTAGCATTGTCTGACACAATCACCTCTGGTTGTCCATATCGATAAATGACATTGTTTTTTATGAAAGCAATGATGATTTCTTTGGTAACCCTGGGGAAGGAAGCTGCCTCCACCCATTTGGTGAAGTAGTCGATCATGGTGAAGATACATTGATGCCCATTACTGGATTTGGGCTCGATGGGCCCGATCACGTCCATTCCCCACATTGAGAAGGGCCAAGGTGAACTCATATTGTGGAGTTCCCTCAAAGGGGCGTGGATAGCATTCCCATGAATTTGACATTAATAGCACCTCTTGACATGATCATCCCAGTCAACATTAAGCGAGAGCAAGTAATGCCCTATTCTGAGGATCTTTTTAACAAGTAGAGGGCCGCTCATGTGTTGGCCACATACTCCACCATGGATTTCATCCCTAAGCCTCTGAGCTTGGTCCTTGTCCAGACATCTGAGGAGACCTATTCCTACATCTCTTTTATAGAGTGCATCTCCGCTTAGGTAGAACTTCATAGCCAATTGATGGATCCGTCTTTTTTCAGTCGGGCTCGCCTCAGCAGGTGTAGATCCATCTTGCATGTATTCCTTGATATAACGATACCAAGGGTGTTGGATGGGAGGTAGCTCATCCAATAATTCTCCAACATAATTCCCATAGGTTGGAGCCTTTTGTAGGGCAAATGGGATGCTTGACATGTTTTCCTTGTCAGGTATGTTGATCAAGGAGGCCAAAGTTGCTAGCGCATCCAAAAAATCATTCCTATTTTGAGGAATATGGAGGAAGTTTATTTCTTCGAACTCCATAGCTATCTGTAAAACTTACCGATGGTAAGGTTGCAAATGTAGCTCTTTGGTATGATAGATTCCCGTTGTCTGTCTGATTACCAATTCTGAATTTCCAAAGACAATTAACCACCTGATAGCCATTAATTGGGCAAGTTTGAGTCCCATGATATAGCCTTCATACTCAGCTGTGTTATTGGTGCTGACAAACTGCAATTTGACGGTGACGGGATATTGCTTCCTTGTACCGAATACTAGAACTGCTCCATCTCTAGAACCTTCCATGTTAACAGCTCTATCAAAATACATCTTCCATATACGACATGCATTGTACTGATGGTGTTGTTACACTATCATTACCCCTTCATCGGGCAAGTATGTCTCAAAGGGTTTGAAATCCCCTGAAGGTTCGACGGCCAGTTGATCTGTAATTCCTTGTCCTTTAATGGACTTTTACGTCACGTAGACGATTTTAAATTATTGTAGGATCAACTGCCATCTGGATAGCCGACAATTCAATATGGGTTTACTGAACACGTACTTGAGAGGATCCACGCGGGATATGAGATGGGTTGTGTGACCATGGAGGTAATGCTTTAACCTTATGGAAGCCCATGCTAAAGCACGACAAGTCTTCTCAATCAGAGTGTACTTGTGTTCACTACTGCTAAATCTTTGGCTGAGGTAGTAGATAGCTTGCTCTTGGCCTCTATCGTCTTTCTGTCCCAGCAAACAGCCAATGGCATTGTCTTTAATGGACATGTACATGAACAAGGGAACATCATCCTTGGGTGGTACCAAAATAGGAGCGTTAACCAACTGCACTTTGATTTGAAGGAAGGCTTTTGGACACTCATTGTTCCATTTCATGGAGGAGTTCTTCCTTAACAATTTGAAGATAGGCTCACAGGTTGCTGTGAGTTAAGAAATGAACTTGCTAATGAAGTTGATTCTTCCCAAAAATCCTCGTATTTCCTTCTCTGTCTGTGGAATGCGCATTTCCTTGATGGCCTAGATTTTGGTGGGATCCAGCTTAATCCCTTTGTAGCTGACTAGGAAACCTAGCAACTTACCTGATTTAACGCCAAAGGCGCACTTGGCTGGATTCAACTTCAAGTTGTACTTACGCAACCTGTTACGAAACTTTCTAAGATGGTCTAGGTGGTCTTCTTCCCTTTGGGATTTGACAATGATGTCATCCACGTAGATCTCTATCTCTTTGTGCATTAAGTCATGGAAAAGAGCCATCATAGCTTGCTGGTAGGTTGCTCCGACATTAATGAGACCAAATGACAATCGTCTATAGCAAAAGGTTCCCCAAGGCGTGATGAATGCAGTTTTCTCACGGTCTTCCTCAGAAACCTTGATTTGATGGTACCCTGCAAAACAATCAGGAAAGGAGTACATGTCCTATTGAGCAGTACTGTCAATGAGAATGTTGATAAATGGCACGGGAAAGCTATCCTTAAGGCAAGCTTTATTCAGATCCCAGTAATCCACGCAAACTCGCACCTTTTCTACTAGTTTAGGCACGAGGATTATATTGGATAGCCATTCAGGATATGTGGACATGATGATGATGCCAGCTTGAAATTGTTTTACAATTTCTTCTTTAACCTTTAAACTCCACTCAGGTTTTAATCCCTCTTTAGTGGGAAGGCGATGGATGACGATGTCCGTGGACAAACCCACTGTGTCTTCATGAGACCATGCAAACAAGTCCTAGAATTGGGTTAATAATGCAACCATGACATTCCTCTAGTTTGGAGTGTGGTCTGTACCAATTTGGATCAACCTAGGGCTTTCTAAGGTTCCGAGATTGAATGAGGTGGTTTGATCAAGATTTGGTTTGAGTTTGTCTTCGACTCATTCCATGATCTCCTGAGATATCTCAAGGTTCTCTTGTATTTCCATCAAGTCTGAGTCCAACTTTTCATCAATGTTACAGTCCTTGTGGAGAAAAGGAACCTCATCAGCAAGTACATGCACATCTAAATTCAGAGTCCTGAAACAAAATATTCTTTCACTTAATATATGAAATTGTTCAATCATACAAAGTGTTAGCATGTATTGATAAAAAAACTGCTAATATTGTACAGAAAAGTAAGCAGTTAAAGCTATCTACAGGGCAGAGGGGTTTCTACCCTTTTTTACCCTTGGCAACCAATGCAAGGAGTGTTGCTCCAATTGTCAAGGGTGAAGTCCTGGTGGATGGCAGTAATGAAGTGACAATCATCGTCCTCCTTCTCCCGAATGATGACAATAATGTCAGGACAATCATCGTCTGGAGTTTATATATTTGTGTGTTCATCATGAAAAAGGATGCGTAGATGAGACAAACTCCTGGCAATGTTTTGTTTACATTTCTTTTCCCTCTCTTCCACTTCGGGATCAAGAATCAGGTCCTCTTTTGCTCTAACCGATATCGGTTTGGGAAATAGTATAGCCATAACATGCGCTGCTACCTTTACCGGAGATTGCATAGGCTCAGGATCGATAGGTGGAGATAATCACCGTATGGCTGAAGATGAAGGAATTTATTTGTGCTTGTGAGTATTCCTGTGACTGGAGCTAGCAGAATAGCCTAACCCATCTGTCCTTGTTTGACTGGGAACTTGAATCGGGGACTTAATGCCCTATTAATTTTTGCCCAGCCCTTGTCCAGGTTGATGACCCAATGACACCATCTCTTAAGTGGCCGACATTACTTCGGCAGAAATATTGGGGGTGAGAGGTGGCGCCCCAATGGGATGGTAATGAGTGTTGCTCACCTTCAGGGCATGGAAACTGACTGGCCCAACTTCTGAATTGAAGCTAATGAGTGGTATGTCACCTTGTTCAGGACATTCTGGCTTAACATTAACAATGACTAGGATATTGTTGATAATGTACTTGAGTTGCTGATGAAGAGTGGAAGGGACGGCTCCAGCCATATGAATCCACGGTCTTCCCAATAGCAGGTTGTATCCTGTGGCTATTCCGAGCACATGAAAGGATACATTGAATATATGTGGACAATTCTCCACTGGCAGTTCAATCTCTCCAATGGCGTTTTGTTGGGACCCATCAAAAGCTTTGATAACCGTATGGCTACTTTTGATCCTCTTAGGGTTGATATTCATCTTTTCTAAGGTAGCATAAGGACAGATATTCATGTATGAACCTCTATCTATCAGGACTCCTCCCACCATGTATCTAGAGAATAAAACTGCTATGTGCAACGACTTATAATGACCAGTCCCTTCAGTGGGTATGTCGTCATCAGTGAAAGATATCACATTGTTGTTAAAAATGTGATCAACCAGATGTTGGAATTTTTCCACATTCACTGATTTCGGTAAATGGGCTTCTTCCAAGACCCTTAGCAAGATCTTCCTGTGATATTCAAAAGAGAAAATTAAGTCCAGTATGGAAATTTGTTGTGGAGCTTCTCTTAAGCTTAAAACCACCTTGGCTTCGTTATAGCCCATGGTACGGAGGAAGTCTTCAATTTTCTCCATGGGAACTTTCCCATTTGACTTGATGGTAGGTTTCATCACCCGATGGGGGAAGATATAGTGGATTCTCATTTGACACTGCAACAATTGTATGTGAGGTAGATCCTTCAGCCTGCCTATAATTCCATGGGACTTTTTCCAGCTGACAACAAGATACTGTGGCCTAGATGGCAAGAAAATTATCTCTAGTGCAGCCACTTTCAAAGGATTATCAACACCTCTGAGTTGAGTTGCTTGTATTGTGAGTGGTCTGGCAGCCAAATCATCCTCAGCGGATATAACTGCTACGCCATCCTTCAATTTTGTAGGACTTGCGTCCCACTCTCGAGTAACAAAGTGTCATCATCTGACATCTGCAGGACACCTAACAATGAAATTCTGAATGAGGTGGCAGAGTGCCCATCATTCTACTGTGCTGTGACCGCGAGAATGGGAGTGGTACTGGCATACTCTATTGGAATTAAAATGTCTAGAACATGGATTGATTGGAGGTAGAAGGGATGTAATTCTTCCTTCATTGATCAGCATCTGAAATATCTCTTCCATAGGTTGACCAAGGTATGTAAATTCCCGTTTGTTAGCCAAATCCCGACGGGATTTGGCACTTGATCTTTTCGCAACTTTATCCTTCAGTGTTTCACTTTCTGAAGGCGATGATGGAGTATTCATGACAAAAGGAAGGAGACTAGCATACTCTTGACCGACTAATTGGCGTGTGACTTGGTGTTGATGGATCACCAGTTCTGCCAATTGGTCTACTTGCTTGCAAAGAGCCTTAATCTTTCGTTCCATCATAAACTGGAACTACGCATAATCCCATCTGTCAGCACCGTCCTTGCTACTTTGGGAAGATTCAACAACGTACTTGGAACTTTGTTCACTGCTCCAATTAATCATATTAACCTCTTCTTCTTTGTGTTGAGGAAGAGAGTTATCTTGTACATGAGGTTGACTGGGTTTAGTCACCACAATCTCTCTATTGTATAATAAATCCTAGATCTTGTGTTTCAAGGCCCAACAATCTTGAGTATCATGTCCCGGTACCCCGTCATGATAAGCACACTTTCGTGTAACATTGTAACCCTTCCCATTCGGGTTGGCTGGTGGAAGAAGATGTGTAATTTTCTTCTGAGTAGTCAGAAGATTGAGAACATTCTCAAGCGAATACCCTAGGGGTGTGAACACTCAATTGTGTCAGACTTCTCCACCCTTTGGCAATGTGGGGTTAGAAGACTGTGCTCAAAAAGGGGAGTAGTTTCTCCTTTAGATAGGCATGTTCTGACTGCCTTTTTGACCTTGTAGTATCAAGGAAACATCCTCCTCTTTCTTTTTATGGACCCTCCGGGGGTTGTTTTCATAAATTCCGGACTGGATGTGTTCAGCAATAGCTTTCAGAGCGACTAGGTCTTGAATTTTTCCTGACTTCAATTGTGAGATCCCGAATTTTATGAAATGAAAGTATTCAATTTTCTTATAATGTTATTTAGTAAATGGTTAAATTGATGAAGGTTAAAGTTAAGGGTGATATTTGAAAATTTTTCAAAGTAAGCAAGTTGATATAAAATATTCGTTGTGTCGGGGAATATTCGATTTATCGGGGAATATTCATTTTAACAGGGAATATTCAGACAACTAAGACAATCATTAGTGGACCCCATTAATGGAAGTATTGTCGTAGTTAGAAAACGACGTAAATATCTTTTATAAAAATAACGACGAAAGTTTTACTGTTAAACCGCTGAACTACTTTAGTAGTAAAAGTACATTAATACGCTGCGGTTGCATAGCGACATTACCTATTGATTATTGATGCTTACGTAAGAAGTCACTCGCTTATACTCAATTATTGCTACAAATAATTCTTTGCGATCATATCTCTCATATTATTGATTCAATTATTGTCACAAAGATCATCCGTGCATAATATGTTATATTATTAAATCAATAATTGAGACGACAAAGTTATTCATATTATTATTTGAAATATTGACAATGTCTAGAAGTTCATCGAGGAGAGGTTTGGTCACCTAATCAAGCTACTAATAAGGAGAAATCCTTATCTGAAAGCCCCTCTTTCTTGGGAACGACATGGTTGTTAAATATTGTGAGTTATAATATTAATGATGAATAAGTTCGTGTTGATTAAAGATGAAATTGATAGTTTCATTGTGTTGGGATTATTAGTGTTAGTGGAAATTGACATTTATTTCGATAATAATTGATGTCTGGAAGTTATATTGACCAATCGGGTAATTAATCGGATAAATGAGTAATTAATTGCTATTAATTCACATGCTTATAACTATGTGTTCACATGTGTGTACTATTGATTCACATGTATGTACTATTAGGGGAGGTGGTTCAAGATTGATAATACTTACATGACTAAATTAAAAATGAAGGTATAGATGAAGGTACTAAACTGTAATTATTATTTTTTCACATGCATAGAACTATTGAGTCACATGATTGTACTATTGATTCACATGATATACTATTAGGGGAGGTGGTGCAAGTTTGATAATACTTGTAGGACTAAATTAAAAATGAAAGAAAAGATGAAGGTATTATACTATAATATTTTGAGCCCCAAAACGTGCAATTATCGAAACTATGTTTTCCTATAAATAGAAGCTCATTATTTCTTCATTCTCACTAATTCACTAAGACTCACAAGAGCAATTATAGAGAGAGAAGCTATAGAGAGAGAAGTTATAGAGAGAAAGAAGAAGAGAAGTCTGCTACTTCACTATTCGAGTATCCAGTCTTCTTCTGAGGTATGGGGTATTATTTACTTCATATTCTGAAGAGATATTATTTTTTGTATTCGTATGAATATTATTTTCGTTCAATATTCATAAAGAATATTATCTTCGCTCAATATTCGTAGGAATATTATCTTCAAGTAAATATTCGCTTGGAATATTATTTTCGCTCAAGGATGTTATTTTTTTCAATATTCGCTTGAAATAATATTTTCTTCCATACTCTATAGTATGTAAGTAATATTATTTCGTTTCAGATTTTGAATTTTATATTCATTTTGTTTAATTTTTGGCTTCTATACTCTATGAAATTAGTAGAATATCCTTGATATTTGCGCTTCATCCAGTATCTTTTCATGGAAATATTATTCTGAGCTTTCTTGATAATTATTGATCTTTTCATGACGGAATACTATTCATGAGTTACTATTTACGGGTTACTATTTACCCGAATACTATTCACTCAAATATTATTCACTCGGGTATTCGGGGCACTTTTTATGCCGAAGTACTATTCATGGGTTACTATTCACCCAATTACTATTTACCCGAATATTATTCACTCGGGTATTTGGGGTACTTTTTATGTTCGGGTACTATTCACGAGGTACTATTCCAGAAGTACTATTCACAGGGTACTATTTACCCGAAAAATACATTTCTTTTCTGTCCAAATTATTTTTGGTACATGAATATTATTCTTAAATTTTAATCCACAAAGCAGTATCATGTTGACAATTTGGATATTTTTAAAACTTTGGATAAATTTAAAGTCTTTAATATTTATCCTTGATTTCGTTTGATTGTTGCTTATATCATTATCATCATCCTCATGCTTATATTGTGATGAAAGTCATCTTTGGCTTACGTGCATAGATGGACTGTTGATTGGTATGATTATGATTAGGGATCATTCGGTATAATCATGACCCGTAATGTTACAAATAATGTGGTAAATGTCTTAATTGGCCCGTAGTGCATTGATGGACAGTTGTTGGTATGATTATGACCAGGGTTTATTCGATATAATCATGACCATTGATGATTACATGAATATCCTTAGCCCGTAGTGCAAGGATGATTCGATGATGTGGTTTATTTATTAAGCTGAGTCTCAGTGATAAATTTGATGAAAAACTTTTTAAATCATAGAAGATAGTAGATATCATGCTCTACTTGACTCTTCCAATGGATTGTTTGTTCCGCTGCAGTTGTTGATCTAAAACTTGTTGTCTATTATATTCTATCAGTTGTTATACTGTTGAAGGCTAAGGATAATTTATTCTGCATTATCTTAGTCATAATATTTCTTACTGGGCTAGTTGAGCTCACCCTTTTCTTTCATTGTTCTCTTCAAGAAATGAGAATATAGCTGGGACAAGTTGGGGAATGGAGTGATGGTTCTGGATAAGTGGCTTTAGTAGTCCTCACTATTCTGTAAAAAAGTGTGATAATAATTGTAATGAGGACTTCATTGAGTGTGGATATTGTCTAGAAGACAATATTCATTTTAAAAACTCAGCTATGTTTTGTCGTATTATTACACGATAGTTGTATTAAAGAAGTTTGTATTTGATTTATGTACCATGTATTTGGCGACTCAAGATGGGTGATGTATATCTGTTTTGGGGGCGTCACATCAATCCCATCTCATCCATCTCTCCATGTTTGAACATTTTAGAAAATGGCTTGCCAATGCCAGCTAAGATTCTCTCATAGAAAGGAGCTTCGTGTATATCTAAGAAGGTCATAACCATTTCTGACTCTGTCATAGAAGGAATAACTTGAGCAGTAAGGCGCCTCCACCTTTGAGCATATTCTCTAAATGACTCATTAGATTGTTTCTTGACCTTGGTAATTTGGTACCGATCAGGAGCCATTTGAGACTGGAAGTTGTATTGACTGAGGAAGGCAAGAGCTAATTCTTCCTATCTATGTATCTTAGAATTGTCTAATCTGGTATACCATGATCGGGCTTCTCCAGTTAGACTCTTTTGGAACAGCTGCATTCTAAGCTTCTCATCCTTGACATAAGATTCGAGTTCTCCTATGAATACCTTCAAGTGTGTGTAAGGATCTCCTAACCCATCATACTTTTCAAAGTCAGGAGTCTTGAACTTCTCTGGATAATGCACACCAGGGAATATACAAAGATCAGCATAGGAAACACTCTCGTGTGCGTTAATCCCTTTTATAGATCGAATGGTCTCTTCCATTTGAAGGACCTTTTTCCTGATATCACCCGTGTCTAGACGGGTGTTTTTTAGGAATTTTGTTGGTTGTATCCAACTGAAGTTCCGGAATTGTTTTATCTGAACCTTATGCTCCTCCCTGTGTAGAGGATTCTGTATGTATGGGTATTCGTGAACCCTGAGTAGACTGGTGAAGTTCTCTAAGCAGAACAACCAAATTTGTAATTTGTTTGCTTAATCCGTCAAACTCTTCTCGAGAGATAGGAGCAGGATTATGTTGGTCGATTTCGCTATTGCTAAATTGCGCGCAAGCATACGCGGTCCACAAGTAATATATGATAAGTTGAGTGTCGAATTCACGAGGACAAAGTCTTAAGAGATAAACAAATACTAAGGTAAAGTTTTTACTACCTTATCTAAACAAGGGAAATAAGATGGTTGGTTAAGCTATGTGATTAAAATTGTAAGAATAAGAGAAGTAGTTGTGCTAGGAAGTCAAGATAGGATTACAATTCCCCTAATGCATCACCTAATCTCCTAACTCTCCACATTATAAACGAATCAAGGAATGGTCAACTGAGAACAGTAAATACGCATAAGCTTCTGTCGAAGGTTAAATGCACATCCCTAGCCAGATAAATCACAATATGTCTATTGGTGAAAATAACTAGGCCAAGGTGTGACGCCCCCAAAATTAGGTATACATCACCCATCTTGAGTTGCCAAATACATGGTACAAAATACAAATACAAACTTAACTATACAGCTGTCGTGTAAAATACGACAAAACATAAACTGAGAGTTTAAACAAGAATACTGCCTTCTAGACAATATCCATTCTCAATGGAGTCCTCATAGACAGTATACAAACTCAAATTCAGTCCTCGTTACATTTATTGTCACACTATTTAACAGAATAGTGAGGACAACTAATGCTATCATCTGGACCGTCACTCCTTTCCCCGACTCGTCCCATCTATATTCTCATTTCAAGAGAACAAACGAAGAAAGAAAGGGTGAGCTCAACTAGCCCAGTAAGAAATATTATGACTAAGATAATGCAGAATAAATTATCAATAGTCTTCAACAATGTTAAACTGATAAAATACAATAGACATCAAGTTTAACTGCAGCGAAACAAGCAATCCATTAAAAGAGTCAAGTAGAGAATAAAATCTACTATCTTCTATGATTTAAAATGTTTTCATCCATTTTTATCGCTGAGACTCAGCTTAATAAATAAACCACATCATCGAATCACCCCTGCACTACGGGCCAAGGATATTCATTAAATCATCAATAGTCACGACTATACCGAATAATCCCTAGTCATAATCATACCAAATCCATCTCTGCACGTAAGCCAAAGATATACAACAATAAAACCAATAATCAACAATCCAGCTCTGCACGTGAGCCAAAGATATACAATTCAATAATCAAAAGTCCATCTTTGCACGTAAGCCAAAGATAACTTTTATCACCATATAAGCATGAGGATGATGACAATGATATAAGCATTAATCAAACGAAAACAAGGATAAATACTAAAGACTTTAAATTTATTCAAATATTATCAATCACTCATAATCTAATATTATTAATATTATAACAATATTTTAATCGCTTCTCAAACTTATAAACAATTTATTTCAATTGTTTACACTTTACCACATAATGCATTTAATCATTCAAAATGCCATACTCATAAGATCTCATCACCAATGATCAAATTCCTTATCAAAAATCTACATATACCTTATATAGGATTTCCAAGCCATAAAATCCTATTTTTCCAACTTTGTTACTTCACATAACATATTTAACTCATATGTTTGTAACTAAACTATTTTCATGAAAAATACCAAATCAGTCCCAAAAATATTTCTTTTCCGATTTAGCGTAATATAGTCCCATAATGAACATATATTTTCTCGAATTTTAAAATTCATTTACTATTTTTCAAAAATCAATTTCTAATTAATTCCTTAAGAAATTAGCTACCTCAAGGTTAACTCCAAAAATTCCCAAATCTTAGCAGAATCTTACACATGTTAACGTGAGCTTCCAGTTTAAATTTTATGGTCATCGGAGTTATAGAACTCCGATTATAGTATTTTTCGTCGGAAAAACCTAAATATTGAAATGGTCATAACTTTCTCATTTTAAGTTAGAATGAGCTCATTTTTGGACAGGAGGTACTTTATACCATATAATTTCATGTCCTAAAAGGCCAGAATTTTTCTCATAAATTAAGTGGCCGAAACAGCCCCTTAAATTTATGGGCAGTAGCTATTTCGTAAATTATAGCTTTGGACTCCTTTGCTAAAATCAGTCCTCACGAAAATCTACAACACCTTTTGCAGTGATTCCACTTGGATAAGTTACAAAACTCATAGACCTAACTCTAGAACTTGACCTCACTCAAAAATTCAAAATATAATAGGAGATATGGTCAATTGAAGTTTATGTTCCGTTTTCACCAAAATCTGATTTTCAACCCGTTGTGATTTCTAAGAAACTTTCATGTTTTCACATAATAACCAACATAAATCATCATAACACTTACTAATAATTCATATACCCATGATTTTCATCAGTCCAATGCTTTTATTATGACTCTCATCATAATCAACATAACCAGATCATTTCCACAATTTAATAAGGAATGAATATAAAGGATTATTCACCACGCATGTGGTAATCCACATAGACAGGTTATTCCAACAGAATAATAAAGAATGGAATAACAGAAGGATTCACCATGTATGCGATAGAGACCGTACAAACAAAAGTTATTCCCAATGTAATAATAAAGATTTTAACTGTGTCCCATGTAAAAAACGATGTATGTGATATTCCAAACAGTAATAGTAGTAAAGAATGGAATAATAACAGACATCACCAAGTATACGATAATCTGCGTATACAGGTTATTCCAACAGAATAATAAATGGAACTAGGTCAAGCGAAATTCACATTGACAGGATATTCCGACAGAATATTAAAGAATGGAATAATAGAAGAATTTCACCATGTATGCGGTACTTCGCATAAACAGGTTATTCCAACATAATAATATAGAATGAAATAATAGAAGAATTTTACCATGCCTGCGGTACTTCGTATAAACAGGTTATTCCAACATAATAATATAGAATGGAATAACATAGGGATTTCACCAAGTATAGGGTATGCCGCGTATACAGGTTATGTATAGGGTATGCCGCTTATACAGGTTATTCCAACAGAATAATAAAGAATGGAATAACAGAAGTTCTCTTCATGAATAAGAAAGAATAACACCCCTTACGGGTACAACAAATAATATCCCTTACCGTAAAAGAACTGGATATAGAAGTAGTGAAGTAGCAGAATACTCTTCTTTCTCTCTATAATTTCTCTCTCTAGAGTTTCAGTGAATTCGTAAGAAATAATGAAGGAATGAGCTTCTATTTATAGAAAAATTGAGAGTGGCTCTTGGTCTTAACGAAAGGTCAAAATGACTCTTGGTAATATTGAAGAGACAACTACTATTTGCGAAGGGGTAATTAACCCTTGGAACACCGAAGAGGCAAATAACTCTTGGTAATATTGAAGAGACAACTACTATTTGCGAAGGGGCTATTTACTCTTGGTAATATTGAAGGGACAAGTTACTATTTACGAAGGGCAATTAACTCTTGGTAATATTGAAGGGACAAGTTACTATTAAGACTTTAAATCAACGATCCATATTGATTTACTATTATAATTTCAACCAACGGTCTTAAAAATTAGCACATCTCCTCATGGAATAATATTGTACCCAAAAATGATTTGGACTGAAAATATATATATTGTTCGGGTGAATAGTACCCCGTGAATAGTACTCATGAACAGTAATTCGTGAATAGTAACTCATGAATAGTAACTCGTGAATAGTAACTCATGAATAGTAACTCGTGAATAGTAACTCGTGAATAGTAACTCATAAATAGTAACTCGTGAATAGTACTCTGACACGAAAAGTGCCCCGAATACCTGATTGAACAATATAACCTTCAGACATCAATTATTATCGAAATAAATGTCGATTTCCATTAACACAAATAATTTCAACACAATGGAACTATCAAATTCATCTTTAATCAACACGAATTTATCCATCATTAATATCATAATTCACAATATTTAACAACCAAGTCGTTCCCAGGAAAGAGGGGGCTTTCCAATAAGGATTTCTCCCTATTAGCGCGCAATTAGGTGACCAAACCTCTCCTTGGTAGAACTTCTAAACATTGTAAATATTGTAATTTAATAATATGAATAACTTTATCGTCTCAATTATTAATTTAATAATATATAAAATATTGACAATAATTGAATAAAACTGAGCGACTTCTCACATAAGCATCAATAATCAAAGATATTGTACAATACCATGTGCCACTGTGCAACCACGCGTATTACTGTACTTTTATCAATTTAACCATTTACTAAATAGAATAATAATTATAAAAATTGAATACTTTCATTTCATAAAATTCGGGGTCTCACACAAGGTCATTAAGATAAGTCTAAATTCTACACAAGGCAAATAGAGATATGTCTATCCTATTAGTAGTTTATGCACATATTCCATTGGCATTGTTATAACAGGTGTTGTTGTATTTAAAGATAGATAATAATATCCATTTGTCAATTTCCATTATTATCAATACCAATTTCTCAATCAAGCAATTAGTCATTAAGTAAGAAATACAACAACCCATTCCAAAATGATTCATTATATAAAATAGGAGAGAAAGTTAATTAAGCTAAAAAAAAGGTTACATTGCAATCCTAAAAATGGAATTAGTTCATATCCATGGTACTAAAACACATTTTCAATACATTCCACATTTTCAGTAATACATAAATAAATGGGAGATTTGGAATGAGAAAACCCCTATTTTGAAGTGTTCTTCATCCAAATCTTCTCTTCACTGCGTAGCTACTGAGTTTCTGTCGGATGCAATAATTGTTCCTCCTTTGAAGCACAACTTCTTTCTCTTCTAGGAATTTAAGACTGTAATATAAAATCCTAGTTTATGCTATCTGTCTTAAATTTCTATTGCAGGCGGCTGGTATTAAGTATCTCTGAAACCCCTCTCTTTAGGTCATTTAAACCCCTTTACTTGTTCTGGACACTGAGCTCATGTATGCAACAAGAAGTAATGAACTAGCAAGTAATGGCTGGCATTCCATGTAGCTTAAAAATTAGAGGTCGCGCTGCGACGCGACTCCATGAAGAGGTCTCGGGGAATGGCGTTGGGGCACCGAGTATGGCACTGGGGCGCTAGATTCCAGTAAGGTCCAAGGAGGTGTGATGTCTTTGCATGCTGCTCTTCATATCATCCTCAGCGATCTTGGCTACCGATTTCAATATATATTCCAACTTGCCATGAAATACATTTTTCTAATATATTCCAACTTGCCATGGCGTTGCGGCGCAGATTCTTAGTGTATCCCTGGCGCTGCGGTTCCAATACAACAAAAATGTCCATTATGCCCCTCGAAGCTGGAAAAGATACTGCAAAGCCCTGCATGATAGAACTTAAATATAATAACAACAAAATATAAATAAAAGCTAACTAAATGACTGAAAACAGGCAACAACTTAAGCCACAAAAGATCTAATTCATAGGTATAAATCCCACTCATCAGATTAGACTGGTCAGATGAAGACATAATTGGTTGTAGGCTCGTGGCCTTTTTGGACTTTGAGCGGGTAACAGACCCAATTGTTTCCCTACAAAAACTTATGTAGTTTAGTCTTAGGGAATGTATAAAATGTTTACATGCTATAATAATGTGTCCATTTTAGGAATATTATCCTGTAAAACGGGTGTCATTTGATAGTATGTCAAGCCTTAATATGCATGTACACATATTCTTCATATTTTCCATTACATACAGATTGACATGGAATAAAATTACAAGTAATTGTCTTTACAAGTAATTAAAAATGGAAAGCATGAAGAGACTTTCCTCCGCGTTTGGTTTATCAGAGGCTGACCTATCTTAGGTTACTCTCGCGACTTTTTTGGCACGAAGGTTCCCAGATCATCGCAATTTACTTGACGGGAAGTTAATCCGGTCTTTCAACTGGAGCGAATCTAGGTGGTGCCTTTCCTGAGCCTCATTGGAATTAGTCTCCCTACGAGTCAAGTAATCAAACACCGACAGAATAGCCTCCTGGTAGAGGAACCACATAACATACATTCACATATAATGTGTCTCACCATTATGGGAATGATGACATGTGTGAAGCACTAATATCACAGATAGATATATTGAATTGCATTAAGTAAATGCATTTGTACACATTCATCAAAATGTAAATGCAACATCCACACACAAGCATATAAACAGTTTTAAAAATCTTGTAGTAGCGGCTTAAGTCCTCTTACTAGAGTCCCCAGCAGAGTCGCCACCTGTCGACGTCGGGATTTTTATTATCCCTCTTCTGTTCTTGTTTTTTGGTGATCTCATGTTAGGTGAGATTTGTTTGAAAAAACAAGTTGTGAAAAGGTCCGACATTTATATGTCGACGATTTGACTGTAAGAGTCGCCAGTTGGTGTTTTTAAATGGTTACACCAATGCAACCAATAAAAGGTTTGCACATTAACCAAGTGATGTGACACTGCTAAACGAGTCTGTGAAACTGACATTCATTAGGGTACGGGGGCTTGCTTATGCGGAGGGAAGGAGTTAGGCACCCCTCGACATTCGTGTTACCACGGTGACCGCCACTTTTCAATTAAACTGTTATATGAATGTGTGTGTGTATGGGTCAATGTGCAGTTATTTGGAAGTAGTGTTATGCCTCGTTCGCACCTATATACACAGGGTTTGAATTTATGTAAAACATTTAGTTTTAAACAAGATATAGCAATGATGTTTTGTAAAAGAGGTTTTTCAAACCCTGTGCTTTTATTAAATGTCCGGCTTGATTTCTTTTATTTTTGAGATGCAAAGCATCTTCGAGAAAATAATATATAAAGTAGTTCCGAACTCCTCATGGGCATGAAAGTCATCTAAGAAAATTCAAACACCGTGAATAATTTACAAGCTACTTACATCTGAAAATGTCCATCATGGGAATCGAATCTAGATTCAGTAGACTGAATCTGTGATCACATGATTCCTAGGCTCACATGATGCCTCAATTTATATGAAAGCAGTATGTAGTTATATATATAAAAGTTGTAAATATATATATATATATATATATATATATATATATACAGACATGATTAACCACCATGAAGCACCTCCATGGGGGATCAAAAATGTAAATATATAAAGGCGATAAATATATATAGAGAGACATGATCAACCACCATGAAGCACCTCTATGGGGGATCAAAAATGTAAATAAAGCAATAAAGACGATCAACCGCCACGAAGTAAACTCCAGGTGGGATGCAATGTAAATAAAGCAGTAAAAATGATCAACCGCAACAAAGTAAACTCCAAGCGAGACTAAATGTAAATAAAGCAGTAAAAGGCCATGAAGTAAACTCCAAACCGACAAATATATATATATATATATATATATATATATATATATATATATATATATATATAGCTTAGAACGATATATATATATATCGATCCCTACCGATTTATCATTTCAAATGATTTGTCGCTATATATATACATATAAAAGCAGTAAACGCACAGGATGTAAAATCCAGGCTCATCGAACAGAGTTCGACAACAGTTCATATATATATATATAAATATATACAAGTAATAAACGCTCGGGATGTAAAATCCAGGCTCATAGAATAGAGTTCGACAACAGTTCATATATATAAGTATATATATAAAAATGCAAATAAATGCTTCGGACGTGAGACCAGGCTCAACCGAGGCATAACTCGATAATGTTAGTCCATATATATATATATATAAAAGGAAATAAAAGCCACAGTCCGAAGTTCGGATATACACACGTAATACGACTCTCAATGTGAAGAACGATGTGTGCAAAGTAGAAGAGAAAGGCTTTAAAGGGTGTAAGAAGGCTTGCAGTGGACTGCCAAAGAAGACTTCTATAGCTTTAAATGGTTGAAAATCGGCTCCCACCGGTAAAAATATGACTGAATATAAGCTCACAAGTGTTTAAAATGAGAAAGCACTCAGTTTAGGGTGTGTACAAAGCAAATTGGACAGGGCTTCCTCCCCGTTTTCTCTTACAAAATGGCCACCCCAAGCCCTCTATTTATAAAGGAGGGAGCCACAGGTACACCTACGGTAGCCGCAGATGTACCTGCGGCTACCCAGGGTGCCTCGGGCTTTGCGGGTCCCACCGTCTCGAAGTACGTGCATGCGTGCAACGTAATATTCGCTCGAACATGCAGAACTTCAATACGAGCCTTTGATTAAGGTATATAATACCTTTTTACAGAGTACTGTTGTCGAGAGCTACACCATGAAATGGGATTAAAGGTTGTCAGAAGTCAGGAAGATGGGACCATGCCCTTGGTCTTCAAGTTTCAAATTCTCTCCGGTGTGCTGCCTTGCATAATATTCACTTGGGAATGGAACTCCTTGGTTCTTGTGGGACATTACTGTGTAGAATGTTTGTCGAAATGTTGTTGAGATGGCGCAATGTGGGATCGAGGTGGTAAAATGATGATTTTGCCCCTCACCAGGGTTATCTCCGGTTTGGGCTGATATAGTAGTCGTTGCTCAGGGTTATCTTTGAGATTGGGCTGCTGTATGTACTGGATGTCCTCAGGGTTGTCTCTGAGGTGTGCCTGACCTCCCGGGGTTATCTCCGGGACTAGAGCTGAGTGCCTCAGTGTGGTTTTCGAGGTTGAAGCTGACTGCATAGGTTGAAACGAGCATCTCTGGGGTTATCTCCGGAACTGCAACGACATTCCTCGGAGTTGTCTCTGAGGTTGATGCTGTCTTTCCTGGTGTTATTTTCGGGACTGAGATTGAGTATCTCGGGGTTATCTCCGAGATAAAATGGCCTTCTCCGGTGTGATTTTTTGTATTGAGCTGAGCTGTCCTCCAAGGTTATCTCTGAAAGACAATTCTGCCCTCCTACAATGTTAGTAACAAGTATGCAGAAAATTTTGAGTGTCTACTGGTACCTCATGGCATCATAGATATATTAAATTGGATCTTTTAGCCATCAAACTCCATTGTTAAGGTCCCATTGTGCACATCAATTATAGTTCTCGTTGTTTTTAGGAATGGTCTCCCTAACAAGATGTGGGATGGGTTTGGTGATGTATCATCCTCCATATCCACAATGTAAAAATCTACAGGAAAGATTAGTTCGTTCACCTGCACCAAAACATCTTCAACCACCCCTCGAGGATAGGTGTTATTCTATCTGCCAATTAAATAATCACACTAGTATTTTTTAAAGGACATAGATTTAGAGACTTATAAACAAATAATGACATCACATTAATTGAAGAACCTAAATCTAGCATGGCCTTTTCAAATCTAGTTCTTCTGATCTTACAAGGAATGATGAACATGCCTGGGTTGTTACATTTAAGGGGCATTTTTTTTGAAGAACAACAAATATATTCTCCCCAACTGTGACTTTTTCATCATTTTTCAATTTTCATTTATTATGCACAATTCTTTTAAAAATTTCACATATCGTGGCATTATTTAATTGCATCAAGTAATGGAATATTCACTTCTACTTTCATAAAAGTTTCCAGAATTTCTTTTTCTTGTTCATCGTTCTTTGAAGTTCTAGAATTTCTGGGGGGAAAGGGAAGAGGAATATTTTTAAGCTGAGAAAGACGGTTAGGGTTTACCTTAGATTTTTTCATTTTCTCCTTAGCTTGTTCTTTCTCAAACTCAACTGTGGCTATAGGTGTGTTCATCTGCTTTCCACTCTGCAAGGTTATGGCACTGGTATTTTCCTTAGGTTTGACAACATTTAATGAAGGTAGCTTCCCTGAACCTTAAGAATCCAATCTCCCCACTGTACTAGCTAGTTGGCCCATTTTACTCTCCAAATTATGAATGGAATATCTCGTCTCTTGTTGAAATTGTTGTGTCTATTTCATAAATGCCTTGAACATATCTTCCAATAAACTTCTAGAATTTACCGGTGCTGCTGGTTTAGGTTGGTATTGTGGCTGAGTTGGCTAAAATTGTTATTTGCTTGGGTAAAACCCTTGCGCTTATGGCCTATCACCCCCATAACTCAAATTAAGATGATCCTTCCATCTTGGATTGTACGCATTAGAATAGGGATCATACTTTCTCTGCGGCTATGCCTGGTAATTTCCCTTTGCATTAGCTTGATGTGCATTATCTTCCTCTTGTAATGTTGGGCATGAATCCATGGTGTGCTTTACCATTAGACATATCTCGCAAGCCTTTGCAATTGGAAAATTTCCTGTTGCTAATTGTTTCTGTCGACGTCGGGAAAAAATTTCTCTTGAATTCTTCTTTTAAATATCTCTTACCCTTTATGTTTTCTACGTGGTTTGAATTTTTTTGAAAGGGTGAAATTGACACAAGAGTCAGACATAAATTGTTGATGATGTGAAAAGATTGATTTTACAGAGCTGCTAGTTGCTAGAAGTGAAATGGTTATACCAACTCAACCAAGTTATGAAAAGTTTTGCTAAAAGGCCCAATTATTGGACTCTATTTAATGGGCATTGAAAATCAAGATTCATAGAGTTCGGGGGCTTGCATAAGCGGGGGGAAGGTGTTAAGCACCCCCCGACTTCTGTGACAACACGGTTACCGTGTCTTTTCAATTCTCTAATTTATTTAAAATGTGTGTGGTTGCAGTTAATTGGGCCTAAGTGCTTTATTTGGAAGTAGTGTTATGCCTCTTTTGCATATATATACAAAGGGTTTGACTTGTATAAAAGCTCAATTTTAAGAAGAGACATATAAAATGATGTTTTGAAAATAGATTTTCAAAACTTTATGCTCACATAGTAATTGAGGCCTTTGATACTTCCATTTTATTCCATATTCGACTTATTTTGATTTTATTCTCAAAATTCGAAGCATGTTCGATAAAATAATATGCATATAAGTGTCGGGCTCATTCAGGGCATGAAATCCATCAAAGTATGTTCTAGCACTACACATATGATTTGCAAGCTAGTTGAACAACTGAACAGGGTCCATCATGGGAACCAGATCTAGATCCGTCAGCTAGATCTTAGATCCCATAGCTCCTAGGCTCACATAATATCATATGAATAGCCTGCATAACAAATATACTAAAATAAAATAGATATTTAATCTAAACATAGTAGAACAAAGGATTCATCAGTTAAATCCTTGCATGTGTGTGGTCTAAGCTTCTCGTTCCCTCTAGATACAGATCTAGGGTCATGTGGTTTCTTAATATTTACAAAATTAGAATGAAAACTAGATTTAAATAAATTTTAGCCATTCTAGCTCAAAGGTTCCAGTTTTACAACTTTTAAACTGGTTAAAAGTTAAGTATGGCTACATTTAGATAAATCTAATTCACATATTTAAATATTACAACTTTACATTGAATGAACAGTTAAAACTGATTTAATCATAGTTAAAAATTAACATATATATATATATATATATAATAAAGCGGGAAAAAGCCACAGATTAGCAATCCAGGCTAAACTGATAAATATATAAATATATATATATATGATTATATATATATTAAAACAGAAAAAAACTCACAGATTCATAATCTAGGCTAAACTGGTAAATATATAAATATATGTATATGATTATATATATAATAAAGCGGGAAAAAGTCACCGATTCGCAGTCAAGGCTAAACTGATAAATATATATATATATATATATATATATATAATATAAAAGAGAGCATAGAGAGAAAATAGATAAGTGTCCCATCAACATTCATGTCAGCAGGTCTCTCTCATTTCCCCAAATTCAAATTTCAAACTCTCGGTCTCTCTCTCATTTCAAACCCTCATTCTCTCTCTCTCTCTCTTCTTACGCACAGAGCTTATCTCTCATACATAAAAAATACTCAGCCCTCTCTCTTCTTACACACAGAGCTTATCTCTCTTATCTTAAATACCTAGTCCTAATTCCAGCCCCAAATCTCTCATACCCATCCCTAAATATCATACCTAACCCCTAATTTAGGATCCAGAGCATAGAGAAAGTACCTAGAATCAAATTGGGTTCACAAGGCTAGAAGTATCAGCTCAAGGACTCGAGAGCGGCGTCACTTTCATTTTGCAAGAAAGTACCTAATTTACGACAGTCGTTTTGCTTGGTTGGCTTGGATCGAAACACAAACATTTGAGCAGTGTGCTGCTTAATTGTATAATTCGAGAGGATTCTCGCTATTACATTTGTTGCTCGATGAAATACTTTCTCTCGAGTTCGAAAGGAGATTCCAGCGACGGATCTCTGCCTTGGCTTTCAATCTTGCTTCTTGGTTGTCGCGGAGAGAAAAGGATGTGCGGGAACGCTTCTTGCTCTTCCACACTTTCAACAATACAGGTTGGTTTGAGTAGGTTTGATTGATTACTATTTTAATTTTTAAATTAATGTGTTCAATTTATTAATAGTTTTGGTCACACGATTGTTTTTACTCTTAGCTTTAACATTTAGTGGTAATGATTTTATACCTAGCACCCTATTGTGCGAGAATCTAAGTATTGTAAAATGATTAGTTATACTCTTGAAACTTTAAATTTTTTATCATGTTTATTGATTTTTTGTTGTTTCCACAGCTATGGTGCAATTCTTGATGACCTGCAAGGAAGACTTGACCTACTGGAGAGGAGGGGGGCCTAATATAAATTCTAAGGTTTGTGATTATGTGTTTTTGGGAATGTAAATTTTGAAGGTCGTATTAGTCTATTAGGATTTGCATTGATTTACATTCCTTTCTCTTTATTTTGTCTCGTCAGAAAACTGAAAGTTAAACACGCTTTCTATTTGATCTAATTTGTAGCTATCGCATTATGTTGTTCTCTTCACTGATCAATTTTATGAACTTTATGGAAATATTATTGGGAAAAAAATCTTTTCTAAATATAAAATCTTGGTTCAAGCTTTTGTCATCTTTTCAAATGTTGTGAAAAATAATTTGCCATATACATAGATTGTGGAGGTCCAATTGACACAACTTTTGTGAGTTCCAAGAGATGTTTATATTTGCAACTTTTTTTTTCTTTTTTTTCAATTTACATATTAGTAAAGATTATGTCATTTTGTCGATGTCGATCATTTACTCACTAAGAAAGTCGTCGATCTTCACAAGTGATTAGAGCTTACTAAATCAACCGAAGTGAAGTTCTCGGTGAAGGTACTTATAAATTCATCGCATGGACAAAGCCATTGACACCAAGATATGCCATATTAATTACTTATATCTACCGATATGTTTATATATTTATGTTTATATTAAATGGGTTTCTTCGGTTATATAAGATTAGATTTGGAGATGTTTGTTTTCTAGGAAAACACAAATTTGGGTAATTTTAGTTGTTTAAACAATTTTTTTGGGTTCTTGATAATTCCTGTACAGTGTTAAGGTTGAATTTAAATTAGTGATGTTGGAAGAAAGCCATAATTTTGTAGTGTATGTTTTGGAGTAACACAAAATATGTTTCGATGGATGAAAATTAAAAATAAGACAAATTTTGTGTTTATGTTTATATTTCATGGGTTTCTTCATTTATATAACAATTGATTTAGTTGTTTTAACACTTTTTCTGGTTATTGATAATTCCTGTAGAATTTGAAGATTTACTTTAAATTAGTGATACGAGAAGAAAGCTCAAATTTTTGTAGTGTATGTTTCTTGAGGTAACATAAAATATGATTTACTTTTAATGTTGGTACTCATTCTCTACTGCCTTTAGTTTTATTATCTAGGAGTATTTTTAATATTTAAGATTCAACTCAACCTAGACAAAAATCTAAGAAATATAAAGTAGTGTAGTGTATTCTTTTAAATATATGGAGAAACTAAAAGAAATATAGAATTTTGAGGCTTCTTGGACTCATTCTCTAATGTTGCTATTCAGTGACAAATATGAAATTTACTTTGATTTGGGTTGTTATTTAGACATTAAGGTAGGTTGTTAATCAAATTTTCCGGAATAAATTTCTAAAATTTACTAAAAAGTATGTAGCAATGAAGATTCATGTATAAAAATTACACATGGTTACATTCATAATGTATTTGTTTAGCTTAATTTTTATAGCCTGTGTGCCTATAGAATTTTTCATTGTTAATTCTATCCACTATCCATTACTTCATCTCTTATTATTCCTCATTGTTTATATTGAACTTCCACTGGTTGAAAATGTAGCACCAGACTTTGAAAAAGAGGTTGTGTTTGATCAGGAATTTATCAAGGTAATCTATGAGTTTTAATGATTAATGGTGATGTTTCTTTGCCTTTGCAAATTGTAACATATTTGATAGTTGATTTATGCACTTGAACTTGTAAACTCTGTGTGAGGAATACTCATGATTTGAAATCTGCTTGGAAACAAAACATTTTATGCCAATCATTTGGTGTTTCTGTTGAAAACCTGTTCGAACATTATATTATGCTAACAGATTCTTTTTTACTTTTTTACATGAATCTCTTATTTGGTATACCCGTTACTCTTGGTTCATCACGATATTGATCTACAGTATTTTAGGCAATAACAGGAACTCATTGGACCAAAGTTTGAGCTAGATTCAACATATGGTTCCTGTAATACTAGCTACTAAGGTTAGAATTTCTGTTCCAATTTCCCTTTTTCTTCTTTTCCTGGCCAGAAGTTAAATAATCATAAGAAATAATCCATTGATTGATGTGATGAATAGGGATTACATGCTTGAATTAAGTTCTGGTATGTGACATAGCGTATCTAATACATATTCATACTAATGCATAAGAGATTTGGGGGGGGGGGGATAGAGAGAGAATAACATTATTCAAAGTGCCTTTAAATCTCTAAATCTCCTAGCTAAATAGGACAGTCCTATTTGGTTAGGCTTCTCAGTTTTTATTTGGAAAAGAATTTTGCTTAACATATAATTTTGAGTGCATCTCATTCTTTCAGTTTGAATATGTATTAATTCAAGCATGTAATCCCTATTTCATGAACAAAAACTCAGTTAAACTACACAAAGTATAAATGTATACTACCACTTTAGTTATAAGACATGCTAATTCGGTATAGTCTGATTCTTGGTCTGATTCTGTTCTAAAAAGAAATGCACATGTTATGTTCGATAAATTGCCTCTAAGAGGCTGTCAAGTATAAAAAGGGAGAGTTGGTCAAGATTGTTAATAGAGAAGTCTTCATATATGTTAGATGATATACATGGAGTAATTTATGTAAGCCCAATGAGAGTTGGAACCTGTTTTGGAAGAAATGATATGTTAAGGCACTGTTGAAAACATATGCTATATGTATGTACCTTGTATATATAGCCTCCAAGTAAAATAACCCAGCAAAGCTTTATGTGTATCCTGCAAGAATGAAGAGTTAGGAGCAAGCATTATGTCTGTAGAGTAAGAATTATTCGTGAAGGCCAAGAAAATTTCCTCTAGAAATCAAATACTCAGCCTTCTATTATAAAACTAAGGATCTTATAAAACTAAGGATCTTATAAAGCAGAGAAAGCATATCTAATATGCACTATGTGATCGCTGAATGCAAAAAATTTGGCAAAATTACTCGAAAAGCATAAGCAGCAATGTACATCAACACTGAATACAAAAGATTAAAATTCAAAACGTAAAACCATAATAAAGATTGAGTAAAACCACAAAAGTAAAACCACAACAAAATTTCTTCATATATGCACTATATGATTGTTGAATATTTCCTCCGTTCCTAAAAGAATGCGTTTTAGGAAGTAATTTTTGTTCTTAAAAATTGATGTTTTGAGTTTATCAATACAAAGCAACTATTTTTTCTCTACTTTATCCTTATTTAAAGCTTTTTCTACTATTTATTGTTGAATATAACTTTGGGATACAAAGTAGAATTATAACAAGGTATACTCCTTTTTGGAATCTACCAAGCTTATAATTGGTTGAGAAAATTCTAACAAGGGTAGTATAGTATTTTCTATACGTATTAAGTACATTCCTTAATCTATGTGAATTAACCGTAAACAACAATCTTTTTTAGAAGCAGAGAGGGAGTTAATAATAATCATAAATTGTTGAAAATGACAATTTATTGACTAATTTAATAATTACTTTTGAAAAAATAGGAAGAACATAATAATAAATTAGACATGTTTTGAATTTCTCTCTTTTTTTTTTAAACAAAAAGAAATATAAAAATGATTCTTACTATTTGTTTCTTAGACAAAGTAACCACTTTTTTTTTATAATAGTAATCAAAAAGATAATGAAAATATAAAATATGTTAAAAGTCTATTAATATTGATAAACCGTAAGTAATTTTAAAAATATAATACACTTAATCTATGTATATGTGTGTTTGTATGTGTAGGATCTCATAAATAAAGATTGAAATACGCTAACCTTTTACAAGGGGTTCCAACTTGACCGCAACCAATCAATGTTTTTCTTCGTAATCCATGCAATATACAAGGCCTATATGACAATAGAGATTAATTAGAGGTCGATTAAAGCAACTAAGATCACATGAATACCTTTAGGTGAGATATCACCACAAACTTCATATGTTTGTCATTATATCTCATAATAGGCTGCAAGAAAGGTCTATAAAATATAGCAATACACACGTAGCAACAAATTCATAAACACCTGCTGGCTAAAGGAACACCCATGTGGGTTCTCATGCGGTATTTACGTGTGTTGTGCTATAGTTCAGGAACCCTCTACAGTGAGCCTAGGAATGATGGGTCCTTTATAACATGAAAATTTATGCAATTGAAGATTATCTAAGTGATGACATCTTAACAAATAAAAAATAGTAATTCTTGAAGATGCAACCGTACCTCCATTAGGACCAAGAGAATGCTCAATCATCACATCACTTAGTTTTATGTCTGAAATTAAGATTGAAAGAGGCTTGGAGCAAGATTATAAAAGTCTAACAACAAGAATTCAGTGGGTGTGTAGCAATCAAGAGGTAATTCCAATATTTTGCTATGTTTTTATTAAATTGGGTAAAGTTCAAACATAGAATTTGTATATAGTTATGCGAAATATTTGTGAAATTAGTTGAGATTTTAGCAAGGAGATTAGTTGTTGTTGTGCGAAGAAATAAGGAAGAGATTTCTATGAAGAAATTCGGTTTAACCATATCCAAACATGTATGAAATTTGAATTTCTAAGCTATGCCCACAAGTTATTTGATAAAATGCTTAAATGGGAAATTTTTTCTAAAAACTGAAAATTAGCTAATGTAATAAACAAGGTAGCATTCACATTAGAGTTATGTTATAACTCAAGTGTATGGGTGTTTTTTTAATTAAGCTAAAAGAAAATCATGTTAAACTGCATATTTTCAAGCTTATTGATTGATGTCATAATAATTTTATTAGAAACCAAAATTTGAATAAACTTGTAGTTTGTTGTATGGTATTGGAATAGGATCAAGTTTCAGGTCAATTAGACTTGTAGAATGATTGTTATGTGGTTGAGAAGGTAGATTGCAAGAAAGGTTAAAATATGGAAAATTTGACAATGTTTAAAGGAGGTTCAACAGATTCAGAGCCTCTCGCGCTGGCCATAGTGTAAATTGAGACCCGCCAGCTCTGGATCCGCAGAAGGTTAGACCGTCTGGACATTCTTTAGTAAATTGGACAAAACTTTTTTGTCTGAACTTAGATTGAGATGATTCAAGATGATCCAGAAAGATAAGAAGTAGACCTACAACTTTCATTCTTTAAGAATTGAGATTGAGGTCTGGAGCAGCGTTGAACATTATGATATATAAAGATGTTTAACATTAGTCAATGAGCATTATATAAGTGATATGAGTGTGTAAAGTGTAAGCAAGGGTGTTCACATAAGCAAATGAGACGTGTGACGCATGAATGTCGAAACGCTGTGACAAAAAATTAAGGGAATTCGATAATGTTTCAATTCAAGTGAATCAAACTCTAAAAGAAATGAATACAATTTAATATGCACCAAAATCTCACAGAATTCTAAAGAGATTTCTAAATATTAATGAAACTTTCAAAACAAAGTAAAAGCAAAATAAGCAATCATATGGTTTGAATGTATACGTGGTTGAATAGATGCCTAGAATTGTAAGTCGAATAAGCAAGATGTAGTTACATTAAGTAAAGGTTTCCAAGAAGTTCCTAAATAAATGATTTTCAAATAAAAACGAATAAGATAAGTTTAGAGATAATGTAATTTATAATTATATTAAATGTATAGTTAAAGTGTTTGTGCAATAAGTATGTGCTTTGAATGTATGGTTTCCATGTACCTAGATGTGTATTGAAACTAAATAGGATATGTGAATTAAAGATAGTAATAAGTGTAATCTACGTCAAATGTATGTATCATAACCTATGCATTTAGATTATGCGATTGGTCTATGTGTAATCATGTATCTTGAACTCATTTATCTTTAAGCAAGTATCTCAAACCTTGTGCAAATGTTTTTATATTGTGAAAAATTTTAGCTTCGTTTAATTCATACATTGAATGCAAAATGCAAGTGGGTTGTAAACTAACATTGAATGCAAGCTAAAGCTAAATTTTCATAGAAATTGAACCAAGAAAAGCTAAATTTTCATAGAAATTGAGTACTTGATATATTATATTTTGCTATATGATGGCATTTTTTGCAATTGGGTGAATTTATTATCTTGGTAATACTTTGTTCCTTTAGTCGCAAAGTGCCTGGTCCTCAAATTAAAGAATTATATCTCCTTTGTTTGTAATTATATTCATTGACAATATTTACTAATATATCAGTTATTTCAACCCACGATTATGATTTACACCATGATATTCACTAGAGAATATTTAACAGCAGATTCACCTCATGAATATTTTCTCCACAGACCCTACTTTCTTATATAAAATCAATCAGATACAACTCAAGATGCTAAAATCCAAATAAGCAACACACAGGAGAAAACATAAATTTTGTTATCATACCACACTTGATTTATTAAATTTAACAATTTATTATTTTTAATAGTATACCTGTAAACAAAATTATGTCCTTGATATTCACACATTTTGTAAATGAGACTATTTTTTCTATTCTTTTTTGTTTGTGTGTGAAAGGGGAGTATACAGTTTCTCATTAATGGTCAATAAACAATCCTATAACCAAAATTATTGCCAAAGACTCCGTCATTACTGCATTGTTTTTGTAAAGATTGATTGTGGGCATGAAACCCTTTAGACTCGGTCATTACTGCGTTTTTTTTGTAAAGATTGATTGTGTAATCACAGGCCATGTGGCCTCATTTTGATAGTACGAATGGATGGGAATGATGCTCTCACCTTATTATAAGTTAGTTCTTGCAGAAAGTAGTGATGGCCTCATTAGATGAATCTATAAGAGCGTAGTTGGTATGGAGAAGATATTTTTCGTTGTTGTTATTATATTATATATAAAAATATAAGTGGCGTTGTTATTAGAATGACACCATGTCACCATATCGAGTGTCATTGTGTTCTTCAATTCCAAGATTATTTTATAAAATACAAATGAATCAAAGGCGAACAAAAGATAAGTGAAGGTAATGCTTATACGTGTAAACACACACACACACACACACACACATCTCATTCTCCGTGTGTATAATCATATTATCTATGCAGCTAGGCAAATTGTTACATTTTTCCCTAATATACTTTAGTCTGGTTATATATATTATCGCTTTAACCTTTTGTGTTCTGCAGGTACAATGTTGCTATAAAGTGTGCTACTATTACTCCTAGTTAGTTATCCTAATTCTTTAAATGCTTTATTGGCCTCCTCACTCTTTATCCTCATTCTTTAAATGCTTTATTGGCTTCCTCACTCTTGTAATATAATCACAAGGAAACATAGTTTATAGGCTTTTTGATTCGGTTGATTTTTTTTCCCTATAAAGGTTAATATGCTCTGTTTGGTTCTTAACAACTGGTATTAGTGTCGAGTTGTTGACTTATGATTATTGCATCTCTTCTTTTACTTGTCCAGGAAAGTCAAATATGTAGTTAGTTTTAATGTTGTAGTTCTTATATTGGGAGGTATCTTAATAGCATTTGAAACTCTTACAATTAGGTGTGTACTGCATAGTAAGTAGAGTACACAGGCCAAAGGCCACATTTTGTCTTGGTAGATGGTGTGTGAAAAGTCATCATATTTGAAGCTAAGAAAAGAGAAGTTATTGAATGGAGATTGTTGCCTAAAATATTTTATTTTTTCACTAGAGGTTGTGAGTTGGATGGCGATTTGAAATTTATTTGTCGTGTCATTCATCTTGTGTCACACAATTATATTTTAGGACTATCATGGTTGTTATTTGTGATTTTCATATGAGACAAAAATCAAAGAATTCTTATTCAAGTCCATGTGGAGGAGTCCAAACAACACGATCAGCAATATCTTAAATGGTTTGTGTACTGGTCAATTGAGCAAATTCAGTGCCTGTGTTCTTATTTGGATGCATCCTTATGATTGTGCCATCTTCCTTAGCTCCTACTTTTAGGACTTTATAGTTAGTGCAATGGGAATTTGGGGCATCTTAGGTCCATTAATGATGTTAAGTACGGTGATTAGCTATCAGTTGCATTCACAATTATGCACTCACCACTTAACTCTGTTAACTGTCATACATATATTTCAACCATCGATACCATGTAGGAAAAAGCTTCCAGGAAGAAACATGAATGACGAACCAGTTCTTTGGTTCATTCTGGTTTAAATTTTCTTAGTGTTATATTTCTATTATTTTATTAATGTCTTTCTTCCTAATCAGAAAGGCTATTTAATCTTCATTACGCAACAACATTCATAGAACTGTTCCTGGTAATATTTTGTTTCTCAGCCTGGAGTGTATGTGAAATATTTTACATCCACCATTCACTCCATTCAAGGTATCAGAGCTACTTTCAAAACGATTAATTCAGATAACGTGTTTAATTTTTTTCGATATATATGATATGTGATGATACAATTTTACCGATCTGAAATTGATTATATTATTTTTGATATATATGATATAAGTTGATACAATTTTACCGAACTGAAATGGAGTATATGATATTCTGTAATCGCATATTATTCGTTATTATGAATATCGTTAAATAGATATGCATGTATATGATATTCTATTAATTGAGTATATGATATTCTCAAATCGACATATATTCGGTATTATGAATATCGCAATAGATATATGCATGTATATGATGTTCTCATTAATTGTATCTTATATGGGCGTAATAACGTTATACAACTTATGTTCTAATTTGATTAAAGTATGCAGATTAAGTTTAATATGATTAATTGGCCCGAACATATATGATATTATTATTACAGTAGGATTAACGCTGTGGGGGAGACCCCTTGGACCCCCAGTCAGAAAGACGCGATTTATCGTCGTGTCCCCTATATGTTATATATAGTTTTCTTTAATTATATATAAATTGTTATGTGTTTATTATGATATGTATGTGCAACGATTATGGCTTTTGACCCATAAAGTTAGTGGTTTTGGTTTTGAAATACGTCTTGCATGTCGTGCCTTTCTATAAATTCTAATGTAATATTCTTCTTCTCATCTAAATCCCCTCGAATGTAACTCGAGGTTTCTTTATGACATGTAATAATCTGTAATCGATGAAGATGACAATATGGAGAACACGATGGAAAGATGATGATGGAGAGGAGGCACATGCTTAAGGAAGCTATTTATTTTAAGATCTTTTACCATCTTAGATTGACCTTCAATCATTCATTAGCTAGAAAAGATTGACAGTGGATTGGGCCATAACTGTGACACATTTATTTTTGCACTTTATTTATGCTTATATGCGATATGACATGTGCATGCTTAATAAGATTAAAAATTGGTGAGATCTAAATTTATTTATAAAATCCCTTATTAAATTATTAAGTCTAAATCAGATGCCTTCCAATGAATAACACTCATCAAGCCCTTGATCAATAGATGTAGGTTTGCCAAAGAAAAGTACCCTATTTATCTTGGTAAGATGCGATAGGATAATTGTGATATCCAAACTGATAAAATCATTGGGCCCGACTTAACTAAGTTATCTCAATAGGATTGTGGACTTAGAGGCATAGAGTTTGGTAGGTACCATAAGATGGACTAGAAATAAATGTTGTTTATCAAACTATCCAAGAGTTATATATGATATAATTGACAAAAGGGTTGTCTACCTAAATAATTGTGTTTTAAGAGATTAGCTAAAGCTAACTTCAGGCGTAATGAAATATGGATCTTGGCTCACTAGAAAGATTTAATTGAAAAAAAAATGCTTTCCGAATTAATGGTGAGGGCTATTAATTTGAATAAAATAGTGGGAGGTATATTTTGAATGTACTATTATCAATTACATAATATCAACTCTGCAATTTGACTTATTATTTTTTTGCACTTATAAATTATAGAAATCAATGGCAAATAACAACAATACAAGTAGTCTTTCACTACGATCAATCCTTAAGAAGGACAAGCTGAGTGGAATTAATTTCCTTGACTGGCATAGGAACTTGAGGATTGTCTTCAAATAAGAGCGCAAGCTATATGTCATTGAAAAGCCCATTCCTGCAGCACCAGTTGATACTGCACCATGTGCAGAGCATAATGCTTGCAAGAAGAATAAAGATGATGCTCTGGACGGGAGTTGTCTCATGCTAGCAACCATGAACGCTGAGCTTCAGAAGCAACATAAGTTGATGGATGCTTATGAGATGATCGAGCTTCTCAAGAAATTGTTCGAAGGGCATGCTCGACAGGAGAGGTATGATACAAGCAAGGCATTGTATCACTGCAAGATGGGTGAACGTGATCCAGTTGGTCCACATGTGCTAAAAATGATTGGGTATATTGAGTACCTTGATAGGTTGGGTTTTCCAATCACTCCGGAGGCCTAAACAGATCTTGTTTTGCAATCCCTGAACAACAGCTATTCTAAATTTGTCATAAATTATCTTATGAATGAAATTGTAAAACCCCTTACTGAGTTATTGAGCATGTTAAGAACTGCCGAGAACAACATGAAAAAGGCAGGACCCGCTCCCATAATGATGGTGCAAAAGGGGAATGCTAAAGGAAATTGGAAAGGCAAGAAGAAGATAGGATCTAAATCTGGTGCCAAACCCAATTCCAAAACAAAGCAGACTTTAAAACCTAAAGGTGAGGTGGCTAAAGAAGGTGATTGTCACTTCTGTGGAAAACCTAGACACTGGAAAAGGAATTGTCATGCTTATTTGGAAGAAGTGAAGAAAAGGAAAGGAAGTATGACTTCCGATTTAGGTATATATGTTATTGAAGTCAACTTGTCTACTTCTACATCATGGGTATTAGATACTGGATGTGGTTCTCACATTTGTGTTAATGTGCAGGAACTCCAAAGGAGTAGGACTTTGGCAAAAGGAGAGGTTGACCTACATGTTGGGAATGGAGCAAAAGTTGCTACACTGGCTGTAGGAACTTATCATTTATCTTTGCCCTCTGGGCTAGTTTTAGAATTAGAAGATTGTTATTTTGTGCCTGCTATAAGCAAAAATATTATTTTTGTTTCTTGTTTGGATAAGAAAGGTTTTTTATTTATAATAAAGAACAACCGTTGTTCATTTTACTTAAATGATATATGCTATGGTGTTGCACAATTGTTTAATGGTCTTTATATTCTTGATTTGGAAATGCCTATCTATAACATAAATACAAAACGATTTAAATCAAATGATTCAAAACCGACATATCTCCTCGGCAATCGTTTGGGCCATATAAATGAGAAACGCATATCAAAACTCCATAAAGATGGATTTTTGGATTCATTTGATTTTGAATCATATGAAAAATATGAATCTTGTTTATTAGGCAAGATGACTAAAGCCCCTTTCACTCGATATAGTGAACGGGCTAGCGATATATTGGGACTTATACATAGTGATGTATGTGGACCTATGAGTTCGTTAGCAAGAGGTAGGTTTTATTACTTCATTACATTTATCATGACTTCAAAGAGATATGGATATGTGTATCTTATGAGACACAAATTCGAATCCTTTGAAAAGTTCAAGGAATTCAAGAATGAAGTTTAAAACCAATTTGACAAAAGCATAAAAGCCCTTCGATCTGATCGAGGAGGTGAATACTTAAGCTAAGACTTTGATGACCTTCTAAAGGAGTGTGGTATTATATCACGACTCACCTCCACCGAACAAAGACAATGGAATGGTTTGTCTGAGAGGAGGAATCGAACCTTGTTGGACATGGTACGATCAATGATGAGTCATGCAGATCTTCCAATAAGCTTCTGGGGTCATGCCATAGAGACAACTGCAGTCACACTTAACCGTGTTCCTACAAAAATAGTTCAGAAGACACCATATGAGATGTGGACTGGGAAACGTCCTAGTATGTCGTTCATGAAGATTTGGGGTTGTGAGGCATTTGTAAAACGTCTAGATTCTGACAAGCTCGGACCCAAATCTGACAAATGTAATTTTGTAGGATACCCAAAGGAAACAAAAGGGTATTATTTCTACAAACCTTCTGAGAAAAAAGTGTTTGTTGCTCGAACTGGTTTTTTTCTAGAAAGAGAATTTGTCTCTAAAGGAAGCAGTGGGAGGAAAGTAGAACTCGAAGAAATTCGAGAACTACAGAATATCATTGAACTTGAGTTGGAACGTGAGCAGGAACCACAAGATGTTGTGGAAAGTGAACCTGCTCAAATTACACAAGGAATTTGTAGATCTGGTAGGACACGCCAAGAGCCCGAGAGATATTATGGATATCTTGTGACTCAAAACGGCGATGTGATGCTCATAGATCAGGATGAGCCTGCTTCCTACCAAGAAGTTATGAATGGACCAGATTCTGAGAGATGGCTTGAAGCCATGAGATCTGAAATGGACTCCATATATACTAACCAAGTATGTACTTTGGTTGATCCACCCGAAGGGGTAAAACCAATCGGGTGCAAGTGGGTTTTCAAGAAGAAAACTGACATGGATGGTAATGTACAAATCTACAAAGGTCGACTGGTAGCAAAAGGTTACAAATAAGTTCAAGGTGTTGACTATGATAAAACCTTCTCTCCAGTGGCAATGGTTAAATCCATCAGGATCTTACTTTCTATTGTAGCCTTTTACGATTACAAAATCTGGCAGATGGATGTCAAAACTGCTTTCCTTAACGGAAATCTCCTTGAGGATGTGTACATGACACAACCTGAGGGATTTGTCAATCCAAAGGATGCTGGAAAGTTATGTAAGCTGTAGCGAACCATTTATGGATTGAAGCAAGCCTCTCGGAGTTGGAATCTTCGATTTGATGAAGCAGTTAAAGAGTTTGGCTTTATTAAAAATGAAGATGAACCTTGTGTATATAAGAAGGTTAGTGGGAGTCATATTGTATTCCTAATATTATATGTTAACGACATATTAATTATTGAGAATGACATTCCTTCATTACAAGCTGTAAAAACATGGTTAGGAAAATGTTTCTCCATGAATGATTTAGGCGATGCAGCCTACATTTTAGGTATCAAGATCTATCGAGATAGATCGAGAAAAATGTTCAACCTAAGTCAGAGTACATATATTGATAAAGTACTGAAACGGTTCAGCATGCAAGAGGCAAAAAGAGGACACTTACCCATGACTCATGGTTTAAAGATCTCTAAGGCCCAATGTCCTCAATCACAAGATGATGAGGAGCATATGAGAAAGATCCCTTATGCTTCGGCAATTGGATCTATCATGTATGCAATGATATGTACTCGTCCAGATGTCTCATATGCTTTGAGCATGATTTATGTGATACAAGTCGAATCTAGGTGAAGGTCATCGACGTGATCCAAGAATATCCTCAAGTACCTAAAAAGGACTAAGGATTCATTCTTGGTATATAGAGGTGAAGACGAATCTGGCGATGAAAGGGTTACATGATGCTAGTTTCCAGACTAATAATGATGACTATAAGTCTCAGTCAGGTTTTGTGTTTTGCCTTAATGGTGGTGCTGTTAGTTGGAAGAGTTCGAAGCAAGAGACAGTAGCCGATTCTACAATAGAGGCTGAGTATATTGCTGCTTCTAGTGCGGCCAAGGAGGTTGTATGGATTAAAAATTTCATCTCTGAACTAGGTGTTGTTCCAACCATTGTTGATTCGGTTAAGCTATACTGTGATAACAATGAATCCATTGCATAGGCTAAGGTGTTAGGTTTATAATATTCATGAACCCAATCAAATTGCACAAATTAGCGGAAACGTGTAAAAATCAGAGTTTAAAATTTTACAAACCATATACTCGGATCACCCTTTATGCACAATTATTAATTAAATAAAAAAGAAAGAACAAGAATCATACCCTTGAAGATTCGAGCTTCCTCAGGTACAAGTTCACCTCCAATCCTTTCCGCGTTCAACTTGAATCCACCGGGTTTGGTTCCTTCCTTTGATCAACGTTAGCCACCCAAGTGTTTGGCCTCTAGAGGTGATCCACCAAGGAAGAAGAAGAATTCAAGATGGGTATTTGGCAAAACCCTAGTTTCTATATCTATAGAAAAAGGCGTACTCTCCCAACTATTGGAATTTCGTATTCACGTGTTGTGAAACTGTCAACCCTCTCACCCATAATAAGACTCCTCTTATTTATAGATGTGGGCAACCCTCCTTAACAATTAAGAAATTGGGTTTTATTTTAATTAATTAAATTCCTTTAATTAATTAGGCTCCCAATCTTACTAGGAATAATTAATTAAACTCTTTTAATTAATTAGCCTCCTAATCTTATTAGGATATTTGAGAGTACTTTTATTAATTAATTCTCAAACTCCTTTAGGAATTAAATAATATTAATAGTAATAATAATAATAAGACTCCTCTTATTAATTTATATTTAATATTTTCAAAATATTAAATAATAAATATTAAGCTATTTAATTTATTCTATCACCAAAGATTAAATTAAATATACTTAACTTATTATTACGCTTATGCCTTTAACTTCTTAAATAATTATTCTTCCTTTTATGGTGTGACCCTTTAGGTTCTCCATATTAAAATGTTGTGAATAAATCAATTAAAACAATTCTAATCTTATTTAAATAAATAAATTAAACTATTAATTTATTTAAATAAATAATATTTATTCTACAATAGGGATAAGCCTCCCTAGCGATCAACGACTTTTCAGATAATATAGATTTCAACATTAATCATAAAAAAACCTTTGAGTAAATAGTTACCATATAATTCAATCCTTTCACCATACAATGTCCCAATTTAATATAAGACATGGAATTACTGTCAAGTTTTATTTTATTTAATTATATGTATTTCGACTCTTAAATACACAACTCCAAATAATGCAAATTAGAAACTCCTTTCTAATTTCATTCTCTTTAACCAAGGACTACTTGGGTTGTCATTTATCGAATCACATAGACATTTCTCTTCTTTTACTAGAAGTGGTAGATTTTTTATTGATCATACATTATCTCCATGTACAACTTATTATACCCAAGCATACCCTTTGATATACTTTTTCCTAAGGGTCTTAAGGAATAAGTCAAAGTATAACTCATCATACACAAGATACTATGATGATCTCAAGTCTAAGGATCACTTGTACTACTATCACTATAGGAATTCCTATTGACAGGCAAATAAAACTCTATTAGGTATTCCTTAGCGAGCCACGTTCAGTGAACTTATTCTCTAATAAGCACCTACATACTTGCTTTAGTGTCTCCACACAAATGATCATGAGATCAATCATCCTCATCCAATGAGCAAGAAGAACGTATGTACTAATCTATCCGGATTCACTAATCCCCAATTTAGTAATCCAACGATTGGGAACTATTTTAGCTTTAAGCTTTCTAAGAATTTAGATCTCATTAGAATGATCATCATCATTATTCTAAAAGCATTGCTTAAAACTATGGGTTTATCATATATTATAAAACAGCATCATGTAGATAATTAAAAGCCTTTAATAAATTAATACTTTTTATTAATAAATGAATAAGATTGTTACAAAGTATATGCTTTATCATCAAACATGATTGGCTTGTGTGCATACTATTTTCAATCTCCCACTTACACTAAAGTCAATCGTCATGGTATCTCATGCCCTTCTTCTCTAAGCGACGATTATCCTACTGTTGGATAAGTTTTAGTTAATGGATATGTAATGTTGTTCTTGAGAGTCCATTATCTTATAGTGATTTCCCATCTTTCAATAATTCCCATAATCAAATGAAAGTGCCACAACACATGTTTAGATCCAAGATGAGACTTAGGAACTATTCCTAGTTCTGTAATGAATTTTTCATCCAAACAATCAACTTGTAGCTTCATTTATAGCTATATACTTTGTCTTTATCACTAAACCAGCAACTCTTTGCTGTTTGAAACCTTTCCAATTCACTGCACCACCGTTCAAGGTAACCCTTTAGCTTAAAGTGGATTTTCTGTCGTCTTGGTCTGTCTGAAAAAAACTTGAGTTTGTTAAGCCCTTTAGTTTTAATTCAGACCCACCATGAATATGATCACATCCTTAGTGTCGGTTAAGTACTTTAAGATGTTTTTCACTGTCTCACAGTGAACTTCTCTAGAATATGACTGATCAACATCAGGTCTCGTACATTTCATTGCATACATGATAGTTACTCATGCGATCTCTCTTTTTGGAGTCAATGGGGACTATTAAGAGAGATACACTCCATGTCTCATCAACATGAGATATCTCTTGGAGTTTGTCATGCTAAACGACTTTAGCATCAAATGCATATACGTTCCTTGGGTTAAGTTGAGCATCCTTTTAAATCTATCTATATAGATTTGTATCCCCAATTACGATACTCTTCCCAAATCATTCATGGAGGAATGTTTAGACAACTTTATCTTTACTGATTGTAGCATTGGTATGTCATTCCTTATCCGTAGTATATCAACATATAACACTAGGAATGTCACGATGCTCCCACTGACCCTTTGTACACACTAGGTTAATTCTTATTTTTTAAGAAATCAAACTCTTTTGATTATTTCATCAAAACGAATGTTCCATTTTTGAGAAGCTTGCTTCAATCCATTTCTCTGAGTGTCTACAACTCTTACCTCATTGTATGTAACGGGATCATCATCTTCTATGATGCGTACCTCATCATCATCATCTATGATGAATCCATACCTCCCAGGTATCCTCGGTACTATTCCAGATTTACGATTCGGTTGTGGTACAATAGGTCCATCTACAGGTTCCTCTTATTTGACTTATATTGTTTTGTGGTTCTTGAACTCTTTAATATTCTATTATCCTCCCACTAGCCCTTTCAATGATAAACACCTTTATCTTAGAAGGCAGCGTGTTTCGTAACATACACCTTTTGCTAAGTAGTATTATAGAACATATACCCTAAACTTACTTTAGGATGTCCCACAAATCTGTACTTGTCAAATCTTGTCCCAAACTTATCCCTTTGAAACCTTTTTCACATAAGTTGGACAACTTTTTATCTTAACATGCTTAAGATTAGGAATCCTCCCTATCCATAACTTTTATGGAGTTTTGGGGCTGGATTTTGAGGTTACCTTTTTCGTAGATATGCAGCCATTTCTAGGACATTACCCCAGAAGGATACTGGAATGTCGGTAAAATCATTATGGACCGTACCATATCCAACAAGGTATGATTTTTCCTTTCAGATACATCAATCAATTATTGCGTATCAGGATGCGTCCATTGTGAGAAAACCATTTGAGATGATTTAGAAACTCATTGCACAAGTATTCCTTCCTTGATCCGATCAAAGAATCCTAATACTTTGCCAATTTATTTCACTTCTGAATTCTTTTAACCATTCAAAAAATTCACACTTGTATTTCAGCAAATACACACATTCAACTCTTTGAATGATCATCTCCTTTTCTTATACTAGTTTGTTCAATTTGTAAAATAATTTTTCATGTAAGTCAAGTACACAAAATCCATTAAGTGATATTCCAATTCTATAAAAACATTATTATTATAAATAGAACAACAATTGTTTTGAAATATAATACCAAAAATTTTTATTGTCCAACAACAAAAATGGAAATAATGCTTCTAACAAGAACTGAAATACAATAACAACTTATTGACTTAATAGATTTGCCTGTAGGCATTGCTAAACTATAAGTTTATATGGCTAATGTGGCAACCTTTGCTTCATTTCCAATGCATAGGATTACTTATATTTGTTTAGCTTTCTACTTCTGCTTGGTCCTTTCATAAATCTATATTTATGATAACCAAAGTTGGTATCCAATACCCAAGTAGAAACTTGACTTAAAGAAAATTTATTTTAAATCATGAACAAAATTGTATGTGACGCCCCAAAATAGGTCCATTCCATCCAACCCATTCTGAGTCGCCAAATACATGGTACGTAAATAACTACAACTTTATTATTACAACATATAAACTGTGAGTTTAAATACGTATATTTCCATCTGCACAATATCCACACGCAAATAAATCCCCATCATAATTATTGATACATTATTTTACAAAATGGTGAGGACTACTAAACAACTCTCTCTAGAACCTTCATTCCATACCCCGACTAGTACTCGCTACATTCTCGCCTCCCGAGAAGAAAAATGGAACAAAAGGAAAAGGTGAGCTCAACTAGCCCAAGAAAGAATATTATGACTAAGATAATATACAACAAATTATCGTTAGTCTCCAACAGGAAAAATCTAATAGAATACAATAGACAACCGCTTTTAAATCAACAATCGCAATGAAACAACAATTCATTAGAAGAGTTAAGTAGAGAATGCAAACTACTATCTTCTATATATGAATTTAAAAGTTCATCGTCGATATTTTATCCTCAGTAACATCAATCAATATATATCTGAATCAAATATTCATCTTTGCACTACAGCCAAAGATATTCATCAACCGATCATGTTCATCTAAACACTTGCTCATCTTTACACTACGGGCCAAAGATATTAATCAATCCACCATATTCATCTCAACACTGCTCATCTCTTGCACACTACGCCAAAGATATTCATCAAGAAATCATTCATCTTTGCACTACACGCCAAAGATATTCAAGAATATCATCATTTAGGACCGAGGATGATGAAAAATATTTTAAAGAAACGAATCCAAAGGAAACAAAAAGAACAATATAAGGATTCAGATTTTAAACAATCCAAGTTCAAAAATACTTCATAAGTAATCGAGTGGAGTAAAATTCAAGAATGATCAAAACATGGATACAATCAAAGCTAGTATCCATAATAGATATTTTGGACAAAAAGAAGAAATTTCATTTTTCTAATGAATAGTCAGATTCGTGAATAAAGTGTCATATACGTGAATAGTGCCGATACGTGAATAGTAACTCCGACACCAAAAGATAGAAATTTCACAAAAAACATCTTCACGCTTCGTGAATAGTACTTTGAATAAGAACTCATGAATAGTAACTCGTGAATAGTAACTCGTGAATAAGAACTCAGTAACTTAAATAGTAACTCATGAATAGTAACTCATGAATAGTAACCCCGACATGAAAAAGTTCCAAATTTGATAAAAATTTCAAACCAATATTTCAAGATAATGATATTGAAGAAATAATATCATTTTCAATAAAATAACATCCCTTACCTCGAAAGATAAGATTTAGTCAAACACCTTGATATAGGTTATGACTTGAACTTCGCACTCAGAGTATAGCAATACTCAAAGTATACTCAAAATACTCACAAGAATACGCTTCGATAATATAGAGAGAAAAAACTTCAGCTTCGGTGTGATTTTCAATTCTAACCTAAGACCCTATTTATAGAAAATGCTTAATAACACCAAAGTAGAAAAATTTAATATAATAATATTATATATATTACAAATTTTTTCACGCGCACATTTTGACAATCGATTTCAACTTATCTTGACATGTTAGAATGAGGCCACAAAAAAAAAAACGTTTTTCCTATTTTAAATATTTTAAACTTCCAAAATCAATTATTTCGAGCTTTGAACTTCAATAATTCATAATAAATAGCCTTTTATCAGAAAATTCAATCTCGCACTACTTTTTATAGGAAATTCAATTCTCTACAACTTTTCGTAAGAAAGTTTTTCCAAATTCCAAATGTAAATTGACCGCAAATCCATAAACCAAGCGATTTTACAAGCTATAATCAAATTTCTATCAATAATTGTGTCCACCAACACACAAAATATGTGTTAAACATTTAATGCCACAAAAATACTCTTCCTCCTCATATACTCATATATCCCACATTCATTATAAAATATCACCGTAATATATTATTAAAATAATATATTTAAATGAATTATTTTATCGTAAAAGATAAAATATTAATTTTCAACAATTGTCACATTAAAAATTTCTCCATCTATATCCACATAAAATCAATATTTTCTCATCATATAAATCAATAATTAATTATTCACAAATAATATTACAGAATCACAAGATCGGGCAACCGTGCCGCTCCTGTGAGAGAAGAGGGGGCTTTCCAATAAGGATCTCTCCTTATCATGCGCCGCAATTAGGTGACCAAACCTCTCCTTAGATGTAACTTTCTAGACATCGCCAATAATGTTATCCAATAATATTATTCGGATAATATGAATTATTGCTCGATAATGGAAAATACTATGTAATGACAATTTATCAAACAACAAAGAATATAAAATATCAATGCAAAGAATTATTGAATCAATAAAATAAAATAATCGAATAAGAATTACCGTAATAATTATTTAGTAGTGCCTTCTTCACGTAAAAATCAATAATTGGTGCAATACCGCAGCTATCGCTCAACAACGCCAGATTAGTGTGTTTTAACCACCGGTATTCCAACAAGATAATTCAGTAATAACTACGCCTGTATTTATAAACAACTTATATTTGTCGCTTTCTTCATCCAATCGCTTTCAAGCATGGGGCCCATAAAAGATCTGCTACCATCGCATTTAATATTCCCCGACAAAGATTTAATATTCCACATCCAAACGAATATTCCCTAATAATAATGAATATTTTATAACCACTTGCTTATTCAAATATTTGCGATTTTTACCATAACTATCCACATTAATCAAATCAACCCTTACTATTTCAAAATAATAAATAGAGGAAAATAAATTTCATTTATTAATAATTTAGGGGTCTTACAACCTCCCTCCTTATGAAATTTCGTCCTCGAAATCGACGTGACGACTGTGTGTTTCAAAAGATGAGAATACCTCGCTTTCATTTCGCTTTCCAACTCCCGTGTCATTTCCTCATATAGCATGGTTTCTCCACAAAACTTTAACTTGTGGTATAACCCCTACATAGGACATGTTCTTTCCTATCCAAGATCTTGACAGTACTTCCTCAGACGTTAAGTCTTCGACTATCTCGTCCCGGTTCTAACTCAATGACGTGGTTCGGTCGTCCACATATTTACGTAACATCGATACGTGAAAAATGTTATGAACACGCGCCATACTTGGCGGTAAAAAACGAGTCTATAGGCCACGCTTCCTATTCGATCGAGAATTTCAAATGGATTAATAAATCAAGGTTTGAGCTTTCCTCACCTCACCGATTCTCGCTTTTAAAATAACAACTTCTTACACCTCCTTCTTCAAATTCATCACCGGTGTGTAGCTTGAATGCCTTTAACTTTATCGATTAAAGTCGATTATACTCGTATATCATCACGCTGGTACCTAGAGTTTTCATCTCCATCTCTATTATTTGTAAATTATAAGAAATGAGTCTTTGACAATATCGCATCAGACTTGTATACGATCTTCTACTCAACACGCCACTACCACGCTCGCTTTTCTAGGATGGCATGGTCGTAACATGTGTTTGAATGAGTCTCCTCTTGAGTTCTTCAAGCTCTTCCCACATTCCTCGCTCCATTCAAATTTTGTATCTCTACGAGTCACCAAGCGTTAATGGAATAGCGATTCGAGAATATCCTTCAACGAATCTCCGATAATAACCAACTAAGCCTCAGAAAGCTACGATTTCGATTACCGACTTTAGGTTGTTCTCAACCGTGACTCATATCCCAACCTTGATAAGACGCTTACAATGACACCTATCAGCTTTACTATCGCATCTAATATGGTGTCCTCTACGGAGAGTCCGCTTCGTGCATTCCACAAAGGAAGTCACCAGATAAAGGCTCAGGTACCAAATTCTATAGTTGAATTTTTAACTCCTGAAGTTCAATAGGGGCCATTTGATATGAGATTTTAGAAATGAGTTTTGTACCGGGTTCAAAGTCGATACAAAATTTAATATCAAGCTTTGGGAGTAAACCAAGAAATTCTTCAGGAAATACGTCAGGAAAAATTAATAACAACAGGAATATTATTCAAATTTGACGTGTCTTTATTCAAATCCATAAATGGACTAAGAACTTGACATCCGTAATAAACGAATGACTTCATGGCTTGATATGAAAATGTTTGACTACAATGGTTTGATTGCTTGAATTCAAATAACAGGTTGCTTAGGAATATATAAACTAATAACCTTACGAAAGTAATCAATTTCGGCATGATGAGTAGTTAACCTTAAAATCACATCAAAAGCAAATATCTCTATAGAAATAAGGTTAACAGTAATGTGATAGTGCCAACCTCAATCAAGCAAGATTTCTAAACAACGGATGTAATGAAAGTTTCTCCTAACTGAGTCTCCATAAATAGGTCAAAGTCTAATTTCTCCGTAGTCAAGTTCAAACGCTGAGCGCAAGCAAGAGAGAGATAAAGAATGGGTAGAACCGATATCTAGTAAGGTATAAACTTCGCAAGAATTTATAATTAACTAACCCGTGTTAACTTCGTCGGGTTCCTCGATTTTGACCCCATCACGACAAACGCCTTCCAGAACCGCTGACTTTGACCTTTCTCGGGACATCCTTTTGAGTCACCATTCCCGTTTGATCTGGTTTTGATAATACGCATAATCTCGAAAGCGATATGTCCTTCTTTTCCACAATTATAGCATACCTTAAACTGCTGTGGGCGCTTTGGGCTGATATGTCCTCTTCCCCGATTTTTGTAACATACGACCGGTGGTCTTTCTCCTCCTTGGAACCAGCCATGTTCGGTGTTGACGCCTTCACATGGTCGTTGTTGAATCTCCTCTTTTAAAATCTCCTCCCGACTCGCTTTTCTATTTTCATGGCCACGATTACCACCGTAGTGGTTACCGCTTTTGTCCGTATTCTTCTTTCTCCGCCGGTTATCGTTATTCTAATGATCGCTATCTTCTGTATGATCCTCGGTTATGGTCCCTCGCTTGAACGTACTCAAGTATCTCGCTTCTAACAATCGAGCCCCTGCTGACAACATCCGAATAGAGAGAAAATTTATGAGAAATGAGATATCGACGATGCCGTGTTTCAAACCTCTCGTAAACATCATCCGCCATACACGCTTCTCATTCTCCACCAAATGAGGTGCAAACCCGGATAACTCCGCGAACTTCGCCAGATCGGGACACCGCCATGTTATTCTCGCTTCCACCTAATAAACTCCACTTCCTTCATACGACGTAATACTTTCGTGGAAGTACTTATCATTGAACTGCTTCAAATGTCTCCCATGACATGCCGAGTGCAAATGATGGGTACGCTTCACGATTCCCACCAAGAATCGCCTCATTACTTTAAACATAAAGGTGGTGAATGGAACCTTCGTTCTCCGCATCCCAAGACATCGAATATCTTGGTAATTTACTTTCGACCCATGCCTCCGCCATGATCGGATCCGCTTTTCCTTTAAATTCGTGGTCCCAACTTTTTCGAATCGCTTGGCAGTGACAACCCGTGAATTTCTATCATTTCTCCTCAGTATTTTTAACACGAGTCTCCTCGTCGCCTGATTTTGCATGAACTGCAAAAAGCTTCTAAACATCCCTCGCTCATCATCTCGCTTCAAAGGTGTTGTTCACAGGAGGTACATTGCCACCGTCAGACGCTTCTCCTCGCTGGTAAGTACAGCATCTCCACGGGCCTCATTTACTCCATCATTAATATTCTCACGACATTCTCAAATATCATCATAAAACAAGGGTTAATTAAGGAAATCAATATATCACATAATATCCCTATATACTAACCAACTAACAAATAAGCTTAGGTAGGACACACTAGGAAGGATTTACTCGCCTCCCCTCCTAGTTCTATTCCCCATCTCCGCCAGAGATCATATCCCTAAGCTTTGATACCAACCGTGACGCCCCCAAAATAGGTCCATTCCATCCAACCCATTCTCGAGTCGCCAAATACATGGTACGTAAATAACTACAACTTTATTATTACAACATATAAACCGTGAGTTTAAATACGATATATTACCATCTGCAGACAATATCCACACGCAAATAAATCCCCATCATAATTATTGATACATTATTTTACAAAATGGTGAGGACTACTAAACAACTCTCTCTAGAACCTTCATTCCATACCCCGACTAGTACTCGCTACAATCTCGCCTCTTGAGAAGAAAAAATGGAACAAAAAGGAAAAGGGTGAGCTCAACTAGCCCAAGAAAGAATATTATGACTAAGATAATATACAACAAATTATCGTTAGTCTCCAACAGGAAAAATCTAATAGAATACAATAGACAACCAGCTTTTAAATCAACAATCTGCAAATGGAAACAACAATTCATTAGAAGAGTTAAGTAGAGAATGCAAACTACTATCTTCTATATATGAATTTAAAAGTTCATCGTCGATATTTTATCCCTGTAACATCAATCAATATATATCTGGAATCAAATATTCATCTTTGCACTACAGGCCAAAGATATTCATCAGTTGATCATGTTCATCTAAACACTTGTTCATCTTTGCACTACGGGCCAAAGATATTAATCAGTCGGTCATATTCATCTCAACATCTGTTCATCTTTGCACTACGGGCCAAAGATATTCATCAAGAAATCATTCATCTTTGCACTATAGGCCAAAGATATTCAGTAATATCATCATTTAGGATTGAGGATGATGAAAAATATTTTAAAGGAAACGAATCCAAAGAAAACAAAAGAACAATATTAAGGATTCGTATTTTAAACAATCCAAGTTCAAAAATACTTCATAAATAATCAGAGTGGAGTAAAATTCAAGAATGATCAAAACATGGATACAATCAAAGCTAGTATCCATAATAGATATTTTGGACAAAAAAAAGAAATTTCATTTTTTCAGTGAATAGTGTCGTATTCGTTAATAGTGCCGTATACGTGAATAGTAACTCCGACACCAAAAGATAGAAATTTCACAAAAACATCTTCACGCTTCGTGAATAGTACTACTCATGAATAAGTAACTCGTGAATAGTAACTCATGAATAGTAACTCGTGAATAAGAACTCATGAATAGTAACCCCGACATGAAAAAATTCCAAATTTGATAGAAATTTCCAACCAATATTTCAAAGATAATGATATTGAAGAAATAATATCATTTTCGAATAAAATAACATCCCTTACCTCGAAAGACAGTACTTCTAGTTGAAACTCCGGATATAGGTTATGACTTGAACTTGCACCGTTTAGCAATACTTAAAGTATACTCAAAATACTCACAAGAATACGCTCGATAATATAGAGAGAGAAAAATTCAGTTTCTAGTGTGATTTTCAATTCTAACCTAAGCACCCTATTTATAAGAAAATGCTTAGAACACCAAAGTAGAAAATTTAATATAATAATATTATATATATTACAAATTCTCACGCACATTTTGACAATCTGATTTCACTTATCTTGCACATGTTAAATGAGCCCACAAAACAAAAAAAAAATTTTTTTATTTTAAAATATTTTAAACTTCCAAAATCAATTATTTCGAGCTTCTAACTTCAATAATTCATAATAAATAGCTCTTTATCAGAAAATTCGAATCTCGTGATCTTTTTTATAGGAAATTCAATTCTCTACAACTTTGCGTAAGAAAGTTTTTCCAAATTCCAAATGTAATTGACCAAATCCATAAACCAAGCGATTTTACAAGCTATAATCAAATTTCTATTAATAATTGTGTCCACCAACACACAAAATATGTGTTAAACATTTAATGCCACAAAAATACTCTTCCTCCTCATATACTCATATATCCCACATTCATTATAAAAATATCACCGTTAATATATTATTAAAATAATATATTTAAATGAATTATTTTATCAGAAAAAGATAAAATATTAATTTTCAACAATTGTCACATTAAAAATTTTCTCCATCTATATCCACATAAAATCAATATTTTCCTCATCATATAAATCAATAATTAATTATTCACAAATAATATTACAGAATCACAGTACTGGCAACCAGGCCGTTCCCAAGAAAGAGGGGGCTTTCCAATAAGGATCTCTCCTTACTGGCACGCAATTAGGTGACCAAACCTCTCCTTAGACAGAACTTTCTAGACATTGCCAATAATGTTATCCAATAATATTATTCAGATAATATGAATTATTGCTTCGATAATGGAAAATACTGTGTAATGACAATTTATCAAACAACAAAGAATATAAAATATCAATGCAAAGATTATTGAATCAATAAAATAAAATACTAAATAAAGAATTATCGTAATAATTATCGAGTAGTGCCTTCTTCACGTAAAAATCAATAATTGGTGCAATACTGCAGTGCTACTCGCTCAACAACGCGTATTAGTGTGTTTTAACCACCGTATTCCAACAAGATAATTGTGAATAACTACGCCTGCTATTTATAAACAACTTATATTTGTCGCTTTCTTCATCCAATCGCTTTTCGTTATGGGGCCCACAAAAGATCGCACATCAGTATTTAATATTCCCCAACAAGATTTAATATTCCACGACCAAACGAATATTCCCCGACAATAATGAATATTTTATAACCACTTGCTTATTCAAAATATTTATGATTTTACCCATAACTATCCACATTAATCAAATCAACCCTTACTATTTCAAAATAATAAATAGAGGAAAATAAATTTTATTTATTAATAATTTGTGGTCTTACAACTTTTGTTTGTACTGTAGTGTCATTGGTCATTCTAGATCGGAAGAGCTCCTTAGATATCTGATATCTATCAGTCTTACTTTCCTCACCATCAACTACTTGATGTACAAAAATATAGTAAGAGCATCCATAGCTTCATGCTGCCGCTGAAGCTCGTTACTCATGGATGCGAGCATGATGCATTGAGCCAACTGTGCATCATCTTGCAACTTTCTACTAAAAGTAGCAATCTCTTCTTCAGAGGCATTGTCTGCAACCATTGCAGGGATAGGCGTATTAAAGACATAAGATAGCTTTTCAGCCATGAGAACTATTCTCAAATTCTTTAACCAATCCGTTTAATTCGGTCCGATTAATTTAGCATCTAATATGCTACGTAGTGATAGTAATTTAGACATTGTAAAATTCTATAAATGAATTTGTAATTAACAACATTTTAGCATACATTCTTTTATTAATTACCAAAATAAATTAGGTCTTGTTTTAAATTGGTATCTCCCACTATTTTCTTCAAACTATATTACCCTCAATATATATAGTTCGGCAATATCTAATTAAAGATATGCTAGTGAGAATAAGGATCCCATTTCAAATGTATATAGCCTTGTGTGTGCACAACAAACTATATATAAATAAATAGGTAGACAACTCTTGTCAATTACATCAACTATGTAACTCCTTGTATTTTGCCTCTTAAATCATAATGGTCAAGTGTGTGCACATCCGAACTAAAATGATTTAAGTTAAGTCAGACCCAACATTTCCATATAAGTGAAGAGAAAACTACAGCCCTTGTGTGTGCACAACAAAGCAGTAATGTTCAATTCTTTATAAACATCATATGTAATAAAAATAACATCTTAAATATTTAATACTTGCCTTGTGTGTGCACAACAAACTTGTATTAAATATTCAATACTCTATTGTTTCTATCATGCTAGAAGGCGACGTTCGATATTCCAAATATCTTTGAACGTTACAACTTAATATAAAATATTTTAGGGGTTTGTTATTAATTGTCTCATCTTATTTAGCGCGCATGCACTTATATATATAAAATACGCATCATATTAATTAACATGCGAAGCATGTTTTCATAATATATAATATATATATATATAGTATAAGCATGCACATATAGAATACTATATTCTACCCAGATTGATTACGAACATTTATTCTAGTTTGGTTCACTAGAGCCACCAAGTGAACCAAAAGGTCAAACCCTAGGGGTGCAAGAATTATATTTAAATATAACTATTACATTTAAACACGGGCTCCATTACAAATGGGTCTTCACGCTCTCCTTTCTCCTTGCTCTCTAAATATTCAAAAATAAAGTCTAACTATTTCTATTACAAAACTATTTAAAATAAATAGAAACCTTGATCGCCAGATCGAGGAAATACATAGGAGGAGATAGAATTTACATTAAGAAAAAATTAGAGAAGGCGAGGTCACGCAGAATTCCGCTTAATTAAACTTATACATTCACGCATCCAACTAAAATAAAATCCAATCACATTGGTCAATAGTCCATAATCAATCTCATTTATTATCATACACATCACCATATGCATCAATAAATAACATTCATCTCATGAATAATAAACATTCAATATATATATTGATATCATTTAATGGGCAAATTTAGTTAGCATAAAATCTAATTTTGAATCAAAATTAACTCTTTTATTTTAATTCAAATTTAAATCAAAATAAAACTCTTTTATTTTAATTTATCCAATTTTGAATAAAATAAACTATTTTATTTTAATCAAAATCTTTAATCAAAATAAACTTATTTATTTTAATTAATTATGGAATCCAATTCCAAGAAAAAAAAACTTCATCAAAAGAAACACGGATTCTCTTTCCTATTCACAAATAAACTCTTTTATTTTGAATAATATGAAATCTTATTTCATATCCAAATAAACTCCTTTATTTAAGAAAACATGTAATCCAATTTCAACTCCAATTAGTTATCATGAAATTCAATTCCAACCCTAATTAGTTAGCATGAAATCTAATTTTAAAATTAAAATAAACTTTTTATTTTAATATTAAAATAAACTTTATAAAATTATTAAGAATTGTTATATATATATATATATATATATATATATATAACAATTCGCCTGTATTACATGTGAATCCTATTATCACCCTGCTCCGTGATCCGCGCCACCCTTGATAATTATTTTAGTTAACAGGAGATTAAGGTAACAGGATACTATATATCATATATATAATATTGGGCCACGTAATTACAAAATCTCCTGTAACTATCCAGGAAGAAAAAACCACCTTGAATAATGATAATCAAATCACATATATCACGAGGTTCCTTCCTTGAAAAACGAAATCAGTCCGCTGACATATATAAGTTCGCGAATGACGTTTTTTTTTAAAATTTTATACAATAAAATTATTCCCAATTAAATTATTCTAAACACATATCAATATACATATCAAATAAGAACAATTAATAATTCGCATAAAGGTTTAGCTCTGATACCACTGTTAGGTTTGTAATATTCATGAACGCAATCAAATTACACAAATAAGCAAAAACGTGTAAAAATCAGAGTTTAAAATTTTACAAACCATATACCCGGATCACCCTTTATGCACAATTATTAATTAAATGAAAAAGAAAGAACAAGAATCATACCCTTGAAGATTCGAGCTTCCTCAGGTACAAGTTCACCTCCAATCCTTTCCGCGTTCAACTTGAATCCACCGGGTTTGGTTCCTTCCTTTGATCAACGTTAGCCACCCAAGTGTTTGGCCTCTAGAGGTGATCCACCAAGGAAGAAGAAGAATTTAAGAAGATGAGTATTTGGCAAAACCCTAGTTTTCTATCTCTATAGAAAAAGGCGTACTCTCCCAACTATTAGAATTTCGTATTCACGTGTTGTGAAACTGTCAACCGTCTCACCCATAATAAGACTCCTCTTATTTATAGATGTGGGCAACCCTCCTTAACAATTAAGGAATTGGGTTTTATTTTAATTAATTAAATTCCTTTAATTAATTAGGCTCCCAATCTTACTAGGAATAATTAATTAAACTCTTTTAATTAATTAGCCTCCTAATCTTATTAGGATATTTGAGAGTACTTTTATTAATTAATTCTCAAACTCCTTTAGAAATTAAATAATAATAATAGTAATAATAATAATAAGACTCCTCTTATTAATTTATATTTAATATTTCCAAAATATTAAATAATAAATATTAAGCTATTTAATGTATTCTATCATCAAAGATTAAATTAAATAAACTTAACTTATTATTACGATTATGCCATTAACTTCTTAAATAATTATTCTTCCTTTTATGGTGTGACCCTTTAGGTTTCTCCATATTAAACCTAGTTGTGAATAAATCAATTAGAATAATTCTAATCTTATTTAAATAAATAAATTAAACTATTAATTTATTTAAATAAATAATATTTATTCTATAATAGGATAAGCCTCCCTAGCGATCAAACGACTTTTCGATAATATAGATTTCAACATTAATCATAAAAGAACCTTTGAGTAAATAGTTACCATACAATTCAATCCTTCCACCATACAATGTCCCAATTAAATATAAGACATGGAATTACCACAAGTCTTATTTTATTTAATTATATGTATTTCGACTCTTAAATGCATAACTCCAATAATGCAAATTAGAAACTCCTTTCTAATTTCATTTTGCCTTGCCAAGGACTACTTTGGGTTGTCATTTATCGAATCACATAGGATTTTTCTCTTCTTTACTAGAAGCGGTAGATTCTTTATTGATCATACATTATCTCCATGTACAACTTATTATACCCAAGCATACCCTTTGATATACCCTAAGAGTCTTAAGGAATAAGTCAAAGTATAACTCATCATACACAAGATATTATGATGATCTCAAGTCCAAGGATCACTTGTACTACTATCACTATAGAAATTCCTATTGACAGGCAAGTAAAACTCCATTAGGTATTCCTTAGCGAGCCACGTTCAGTGAACTTATTCTCTAATAAGCACCTACATACTTGCTTTAGTATCTCCACACAAATGATCATGAGATCAATCATCCTCATCCAATGAGCAAGCAACGTATACACCAATCTATTCGGATTCACTAATCCCCAATTTAGTAATCCAACGATTGGGAACTATTTTAGTTTTAAGCTTTCTAAGAATTTAGATCTCATTAGAATGATCATCATTATTATTCTAAAAGTATTGCTTAAAACTATGGGTTTATCACATATTATAAAACAACATCATGTAGATAATTAAAAGCCTTTAATAAATTAATACTTTTTATTAATAAATGAATAAGATTGTTACAAAGTATATGCTTTATCATCAAACATGATTGGCTTGTGTGCATACTACTTTCATAAGGAACCCAGATCTCACCAACGATCCAAGCATATACTTAGGTGGTACCATCTCATCCGTGAAATCATTGATAGAGAAGATGTACATATAGAAAGAGTGCCAACTGATGATAATGTTGCAGATCCACTGACCAAGGCTTTGTTGTAGCAGAAGCACGACGGTCACACTAGTTCCATGGGTATTAGATACATGTGTGATTAGCTCTAGTGCAAGTGGGAGACTGTTAGAGTTTATGCCCTAGAGGCCAATTATTTGATATAATTGCTTAACGTTTTGATATTATATTTGATTGAATAAATGAATAATTTTTATTATGGTTTTATTTACTACGTTATATAAATGTTAACATAATAAAAAAATCCTTAGAATAGTGATACAAATTATATAGTTTCAAGTATGTGACTTGAACATGAGATTATATAATTACAATTAGTATCATTGTTCTTAAATGTCCCTAGTCGAGTATCATTGTTGATAGGACAACAATGATGCATTAAGACTAGTATGTGAATTAACTGATGACTAAATCTCATTGGTCATAAATATATGAGATATTAAGTCAATGCATAGGTACATGTTAGAGAACGATGTACTGGACAGACCCACCATGAGAATTCTATGTGGAGCATTATGCGAAGTGTTATTAGCAATTCTCATAGTGACAATGATGTAATGGTCCTCCGACCTGAAATCACTATATTTCTACACGGGAATTTATGTACTTTGATATCATCAAATGTCACCTTTAATAGGGTGGACTATAAAGGTGATTATTGGGTACATCATGAATCATGTGAGGAATATGAGTGATCTAGATGGAATTTAACCATCCTATATATTAGGGGTGATATCCATAGGCCTCTTGATTGAGTAGGACTATGAAATGTATGGCCATGCTCAAATAGTGATTTGTTTCATATAGTCTACTCATTGATCAAGAAAACTCAGATTAAATTATGAAGAGTATGACACATTCCATGACTCGAGTTTAATCTAGGATATTAAGGTTAAAAGGATTAAATTATATTGAAACATTGGTCACGAAAAAGTTGCATCGAATCATCGGTCTTATTATTACTTGGGTAGCAGTGATGCATTACTAGATGTCGTTCACTGTTTATAATTTTATAATATAATTTTAAAATTATTGCCAACGTAATAATAACCTATAGGGTCACACATGTAACATAATTTAAAATGGAATTAATTTAAATTTTAAGGATTTAAATATATTAATATGATTAATAGTATTTAAATCACAAATTTAAATTAAAAAGATAATTTGTATATATGTATATTAATTAATTAAGACTTAATTAAGATATATATATATATATATATATATATATATATAATTTGGATTTTATAAAATTAGGTTTTGATTAATCCCCTTTTTTAACTACTATATATATGATATAGTAGCCACTTATGGTTATATCATAACTTAATAACCCTAGCCGCTCTTAGAGAGAGACTAGAGATAAACAGTTCTAAAATCCATTCCTTTTGGTGGCTAGTACCGTAGTTCCTTTTACTGCAAATCGTATGACGGTTCGTGGGGCGTTCATGTGGATACCGTAGAGGCGCGATTCGTTTGGATTGCGTTGGAGATTCGAGCGCATCAATTTCAGAAGCATTTTCATATTCGGTATAATTTCTATCAACTGAATTAATTATTTTCGCATGGATCCTGTTTAGGGTTTCGAATTTGGTTTAAATTATTCTATTTCCGCTGTGCGTTTCTGTGTCAAAACCCTTCAGAAATGATAACAAAGCGTAGTTTGTCACAACCAAGCAGTTCAAGGAGTTGGGACCACCAAAATTCTGGGGAAAGCCGGATCCGATTAAGGCGAAAACGTGGGTCAAGCAAATTAGCAAGATATTCGATGTCTTGGGATGCACGGAAGAACAGAAGGTTCCATTCGCCACCTTTATGTTCCGTGGTGAGGTAGATTACTGGTGGGAATCTGTGAAGCGTACCCAGCCAGCCGCACTGAACATGTCTTGGTAAAGATTTCAGAAACTGTTCAATGACAAGTACTTTCCTGAAAGTATTCATCATATGAAGAAGGTAGAGTTTATTAGACTGGAATAGAACAACACGATGGTGTCCCAGTATGAGGCGATGTTCGCGGAGTTATCCAGGTTTGCACCTCATTTGGTAGAGAATGAGGAATGTATGACGTGGATGTTTCTGAGAGGTCTAAAACCTGAAATTTGTCAATACCTTATCTCTCACAAATTTTCTTTATATTCAAACGTTGTCAACAAGGCTCAATTATTAGAGCGATATAATGAGTATGTTCAACTGAGGGATCATAGCCAGGGTCATACCAGTGATAGCAGTCATCGGAACGATGATAACCAGCGGGGAGAGAAAAATACGGACAAAAGCGGTAACCACTTTGGTGGTAATCGTGGCCATGATAATAGGAGAGGTGAGTCAAGTGGAAATTTCAAAAAGAGGAGATTCAATAATGATGAGAAGTCATCAGCAGCAACACCAATACCAATAACAAATTATAGGGGAGGAGAACAACCACCAGTTAGATGCTACAGATGCGGAGAGAAGGGACACATAAGTCCAAACTGTTCACAGTCTTCCAAGGTGTGTTTCAATTATGGAAAAGACAGTCGTATAGCCCAATTTTATCCGGTAGAGAAGTTAAGTCCAACTGGGACGGCGGCACCAAAGGCAACTACGGAAAAAATAAAGTCGGTGGTTCAAGGGAGAGCATTTGTCGTGACTGGCCAAAACGCGAGAAACCCGACCGAGGTGATCATGGGTAATCTAATCTTGAACTCTTGCAAAGTTTATACCTTACTAGATACCGGTTCTACCAATTCTTTTATCTCTCCTGCTTGTGCTCAACGTTTAAACTTGACTCCGAAAAAATTAGACTTTGACTTATCTGTGGAGACTCCGTTAGGAGAAACTTTCATTACATCCACTGTTTATAAATCTTGCTCGATCCAAGCGGGCAAAATCACATTACCTGTTGATCTTATCTCTTTAAAGATACTTGCATTTGATGTGATTTTAGGGATTGATTAGTTAACTACTCATCATGCCAAAATTTGATTGTTTTCGTAAGGTTGTTTGTTTTCATATTCCCAACCAACCTGTAATGTGAATTCAAGCAACCAAACCACTAAAGTCAATCACTATCATATAAAACCATAAAGCCATTCTTTTATTAAAAAATGGATGTCAAGCTTTCTTAGCCCATGTTATGGACTTGAACAAAAAACACGTAAGATTTGAATAATATTTCTGTTGTTAGTGAATTTCCTGACGTATTTCCTGAAGAACTTCTTGGTTTACCCCTAGAACGTGAAGTTGATTTCTTTATTAACCTTGAACCGGGTACAAAGCCCATTTCTAAAACCCCATATCTAATGGCTCCTATTGAACTTCAGGAGTTAAAAGTCCAATTACACGAGTTGTTAGATATCGGTTTCATTCGTCCTAGTACATCCCCTTGGGGTGCTCCTGTTTTATTCATAAAGAAGAAAGATGGGAGTATGCGACTTTGTATTGACTACCGAGAATTGGACCATGTCACCATCAAGAATAGGTATCCCCTACCTCGCATTGATGACATGTTCAACCAACTACAAAGAGCACAATTCTTTTCAAAGATAGATCTTCGTTCTGGATATCATCAGGTAAAGATTAAAACTGAGGATATTCCAAAGACTGCCTTCAAAACTCGGTATGGGCATTATGAATTTTTGTTCAAATGTGGCTGGTCTTGGTTGGCAACTTGGCATGCGTAGAAGAAAAAAAAAGAAGTAATATTATTTTATAATTTTAGTCTGCTTTGGCGTTTTAACATTTTCTTATATGGTGCTTAGTTAGAATTGAAAATCACACCAGAAATAAGTTTTTTCTCTCTCTATATTGTCGAGTGTATTTTGTAAGTATTTAGATACTATGAGAGTTGCTATTTAGTGCAAGTTTCCTTCAGCATCACGTCCGATATTCCATTCAAAAATAATGTTCTTTTGAGGTAAGGGATGTTATTTTCTTCGTAAATGATATTATTTATTTCAATATCATTATGCTAAAATATTGGTATGAATTTTATTGTGAAATTTCTAACTTTTTGTGTCGAGGTTACTATTCACGTATACGACACTATTTACGTATACGGCACTATTCACGAATACAACACTATTCACCGAAAAATAAAATTTTCTCTTCTTTGTCCCAGATGTCTATTATGGTTATTATCTTTGATTGTATCTATGTTTTGATCTCCATTCTTGAATTTTACTCCATTATGGTTTATTATGGAGTATTTTTAAACTTGAATTATCTAAAGTACGAATCTCTAATCTTTGTCCTTTTATCTCACTGGATTCGTTCTGTAAAATGTTTTTCATCATCCTCAATCTTTAATGGTGATACTTGATGAATATCTTTGTCGTGTAGTGCAAAGATGAATGATTACTTGATGAATATCTTTGGCCCGCAGTGCAAAGATGAACATGACCAACTAGTGATACAAATGAATATCTTTGGCCCATAGTGCAAAGATGAATATTTAATGCAAGATGTATATTGATTGATGTTACAGGGATAAAATATTGATGATGGACTTTTAAATTCATAAATGATAGTAGATTTCATTCTCTACTTAACTCTTCTAATGAATTGTTATTTCCGCTGCGAATATTGATCTATAACTGGTTGTCCATTATATTTTATCTGATTTATTGAAGGCTAACGATAAATTGTTGTTCTTTATCTTAGTCATAATATTCTTTACTGGGCTAGTTGAGCTCACCCTTTTCCTTTTTGTTCCATTTTTCTTCTCAGGAGGTGAGAATATAACAAGAACCAGTCGGGGTATAGAGTGATGGTCCTAGACAGTTGTTTTAGCAGTCCTCACTATTTTTGTAAAATAGTGTATCAATAATTGTAATGAGAACTTTATCTGAGTGTGAATATTGTCTAGAAGATAATATTTGTATTTAAAATCACAGTTTATGTGTTGTCGTATTTTGCACGACAATTGTATTAATGAAGTTGTAGTTATTTCTGTACCATGTATTTGGTTACTCAGAATGGGTGATGTATACCTATTTTGGGGGCGTCACACATGAGGCCTTCGAGTTCAAGGAGGAGATAAAGGCCAAGGGCTAGAAGATTAGGAAGATGTCCTATATTAATAGGAGTTCACATAAGGATTATCAGCGACAAGTTGCTAAGTATTTTGTGGAGGCAGGGCAGACTCGGTATACGATCAGTCAGGATGTGGTGGTCAGTCTTGCCGACGCAGATTATGCAAATGCCATTAGAAAAATGTAATCTAGTAATAACTAGAATATGTATAGATATGTACGTATTGTGTATCTATGTAGTGACATAAAATCCTCTTTTGTATAATCAAAAGGGTAGTCTTTTGTAAATCCTAAATTTTGGAAAGTAATTGCGAGAAAGTAATGTAATTAGCTAAGATTATGTAATGGTGAACTATAGACACTCAAAATTTTTCATTCCTGTTACTAACCTTACATGAGGGCAAAATCGTCTTCCAGAGATAAACCTGAAAGTCAAATTAGCTCAGTCCCGGAGACAACCCTGAGATACTCAGTTTTCCATCTCGATCGGAGACAACCCCGAGATACTCAGTTCTAGTCCCGGAGATAACCCCAGGAATTTTATGTAAAGACCGAGAATTTTCAGACAATTATATCTATATTTTTACGAATAATTTTTTTTCATGTTATTAGTTATTATTAATATTGTTATCAGTAAAAATATTTTAAAATATATGCGATATGGATTTGGCAGGTTAGTCGATTTAATTTTTATAAGTTGACTAAGAATGAAAGTGAAGTCAGATATTGTTCAAAACCCTAATTTTGGATTTTGAATAAGAAATTTGAATATTAACAATATATTAATTGTATTTCAATATTATAAATATGTACTATCTGTGTGTAATATTAATTGTTGTTCAGTTATAACGTAGCATTAGAAAACCCTAATATTTAATTGTTAAACCCTAATTTTTAATTCAAATAGGAAGTTAATAATGATTAGTAATTGTGTTTATATGATTAAGGAAATATGTTATTGATTATAAACCTAATTAGGGAAACCCCTAGCGATTAATTAGAAACCCTTATTATTAATTAGAAACCCTAATGTTCCATTAGCAATTTTAATGTTAATTAGGAAATCGTAATCTTAATTTACAAGCCCTGATGTAATTAGGAAACCCTAATATAATTAGGAAATCCTAATTTCTAATTTAGAAAGCTTGATTTTCTATTTTAAACCCTAATTAGAAAATCCTAAAATTTAATTAGCAAAACCTAAGGGTTAGTCAAATTACTTGTATGCCATTAAAATTTTAGGTAAAAGGACCAAAATGCCATTTTTTTATTTCTTTAATGAGAAAGAGTGCAAATCTTGCCATATATTGGTAAGTCACCAACTCTAGATATCCCATGTGCTCATATATCTCAGCCAAATCTGATATTAGGTGCCACCTTGCAAGTTTAGATTCATTGGATCAAAGATAGAGTGATGAAAGAGAGAGAAAATACAAAAACCAAGCCCATTTGTGATCTTACACGTAGCCAAACTCTCTCACCCTCAAAGTCACGAATTTCATAAGTGATTTAGTCCCTAATCAAACCCCTAGCACCCCAATATCCATTAAGGAAGCCAAGATCCCAGATTGATCAACGTGAGGTATAAACTCTAATTCAATTTAATCTTGTATGCTAAGTAATAATGATGATGATCATTCTAATGAGATCTAAATTCTTAGAAAGCTTAAAACTAAAATAGTTCCCAATCATTGGATTACTAAATTGGGGATTAGTGAATCCGGATAGATTGGTACATACGTTACTTGCTCATTGGATGGGGATGATTGATCTCATGATCATTTGTGTGGAGACACTAAAGCAAGTATGTAGGTGCTTATTAGAGAATAAGTTCACTGAACGTGGCTCGCTAAGGAATACCTAATGGAGTTTTATTTGCCTGTCAATAGGAGTTCCTGTAGTGATAGTAGTACAAGTAATCCTTGGACTTGAGATCATCATAGTATCTTATGTATGATGAGTTATACTTTGACTTATTCCTTTAGACCCTTAGGGTATATCAAAGGGTATGCTTGGGTATAATAAGTTGTACATGGAGATAATGTATGATCAATAAAGAATCTACAACTTCTAATAAAAGAAGAGAAATGTCCTATGTGATTCGATAAATGACAACCCAGTAGTCCTTGGCGGCGCGAATGAAATTAGAAAGGAGTTTCTAATTTGCATTATTTGGAGTTGTGCATTTAAGGATCGAAATACATATAATTAAATAAAATAAGACTTGACAGTAATTCCATGTCTTATATTTAATTGGGACATTGTATGGTGGAAGGATTGAATTGTACGGTAAATATTTACTCAAATGTTCTTTAATGATTAATGTTGAAATCTATATTATCTGGAAAGTCGTTGATCGCTAGGGAGGCTTATCCCTATTGTAGAATAAATATTATTTATTTAAATAAATTAATTGTTTAATTTATTTATTTAAATAAAATTAGAATTGTTCTAATTGATTTATTCACAACCTGGTTTAATATGGAGAACCTAAAGGGTCACACCATGAAAGGAAAAATAATTATTTAAGAAGTTAATGGCATAATCATAATAATATGTTAAGTATATTTAATTTAATCTATGGTGATAGAATAAATTAAATAGCTTAATATTTATTATTTAATATTTTAGAAATATTAAATATAAATTAATAAGAGGAGTCTTATTAATATTATTACAATTATTATTATTTTAATTTCTAAAAGAGTTTAGAATTAATTTAATATAAGTACTCTCATTTATTCCTAATTGGATTAGGAAAGAATATTAGTTAAAGGAATTTAATTAATTATCCCTAATAAGATTAGGGAGCTTAATTAATTAAAAGAATTTAATAAAACTCAATTCCTTAATTGTTAAGGTGGGTTGCCCACATCTATAAATAAGAGGAGTCTTATTATGGGTGATGGGGGTTGTTGACTTTGACAACTACGTAATAATTTCAATTTGTTGGGAGAGTACACCTTTTCTATAGAGATAGAAAAACTAGGGTTTGAGCCAATACCCCTTCTTCTTGAATTTTCTTCTTCCTTGGTGGATCACCTCTAGAGGCCAAACATATGGGTGGCTAACGTTGATCAAAGGAAGGAACAAAACCCCGGTGGATTCAAGTTGAACGCGAAAGGATTTGAATGTAAACTTGTACCTGAGGAAGCTCGATCTTCAAGGGTATGATTTTATTCTTTATCTTTTCGTTTAATTAATAATTGTGCATAAAGGGTGATCCGGGTATATGGTTTGTAAAATTTTAAACTCTGATTTTACACGCTTCCGCACTTTTTATGCAATTTGATTGCGCACATGAATATTACAAGCCATAGAAACAGTGGCATCAGAGCCAAACCTTTATGCGAATTATTAATTGTTTTAATTTGATATGTATATTGATATGTGTTTAGAACAATTTAATTAGGCATAATTTTATCGTATAAAATTTAAAACAAAAAAAAAAAAAATATCCGTCGCAATTTTTTTTTTTTTTGAAAACAGGAAATCATTTGAATGATTTCGGCAGAGGCAAGAAATCAGCAGCGAAAATTATAATAATAATAATAAAAAAAAAAGCAGCAACAATTCATGGTTTTTACATGCTTTTGAGATGCACGGAAATCGAAGCTACAGGATTCACAACATAAAAAAAAAAAAAAAAAGGCTGCTGGCGAAATTTTTTTTTAAGGAAAGGCACGGTTTTATATAATATATATATATATATATTGATTATTATATTATATATATATATATAATAGTTATATATATATATACTATATATATATATTATTCTTAATTATTTTATAATTAAAATAAAATGTTAATTTTAATTTTAAAATAAAAGGTTTATTTTAATCTTAAAATAAAAGATTTATTTTAATTTAAAATTAGAATTTCATGCTAACTAATTAGAGTTGGAATTGGATTCCATGATAACTAATTGGAGTTGAAATTGGATTATATATTTCCTTAAATAAAGGAGTTTATTTAGATATGAAATAAGATTTCATATTATTCAAAATAAAAGAGTTTATTTGTGAATAGGAAAGAGAATCCTAATTTCCTTAAATAAATGAGTTTATTTAGATATGAAATAAGATTTCATATTATTCAAAATAAAGGAGTTTATTTGTGAATAGGAAAGAATATCCGTGTTTCCTTTAATAAAAGATTTTTTTACATGGAATTGGATTCTATAATTAATTAAAATAAAAGAGTTTATTTTAATTAAAGATTTTTTTTTACATGGAATTGGATTCCATAATTAATTAAAATAAAGGAGTTTATTTTGATTAAAATTTTTGATTAAAATAAAATAGTTTATTTTATTCAAAATTAGATAAATTAAAATAAAATAGTTTTATTTTGATTTAAATTTGGATTAAAATAAAGGAGTTTATTTTGATTCAAAAATAGATTTTATACTAACTAAATTTGCCCATTAAATGATATCAATATATATATTAAATGTTTATTATTCATAAGATGAATGTTATTTATTGATGCATATGTGATGTGTATGATAATAAATGGGATTGATTATGGACTATTGACCAATGTGATTGGATTTTATTTTAGTTGGATGCATGAATGTATAGGTTTTATTAAATGGGGTCTGCGTACCTCGTCTTCTCTAATTTTTCTAAATGTAAATTCTATCTCCTCCTATGTACTTCCCTATTTAACGATCAAGGTTTCTATTTATTTTAAATAGTTTTGTAATAGGAATCGTTAGAATTAATTTTGAAAAAATTGGAGATCAAGGAGCAAGAGAGCCAAAGACCCGTTTGTAATGGAGCCCGGGTTTAAATGTAATAGTTATATTTAAATATTATTTCTTGCACCCCTAGGGTTGACCTTTTCAACATACGACATAATCAATCCGGGTAGAATATATAGTATTCTATATGTGCATGCTTATATTATATATATTATATATTATGCAAACATGCTTCGCATGTTCATTAATATAACGCGTATTTTATATATATATGTATAAATGCATTAAACAAGATGAGACAAATTAATAACAAATCCTCAATTTTATATTAAGTCCTAAGCGTTCAAAGATATTTGGAATATCGAGCGTCGCCTTCTAAGATGATAAAATTAATAGAGTATTAAATATTTAATATGAGTTTGTTGTGTCACCATAAGGCAAGTATTAAGTATTTAAGATGTTAATTTATCACATTTGATGCTTATAAAGAAAATTGAACAATATTATTTTGTTGTGTCACCACAAGGATGATATTTTTCTTTTTTGAATATATGGAGTGCTAGGTCGGACTTAACTTGGATAATTTTGATTCGGATGTGCCACCACTTGATCAAAATAATCTAAGAGGCAAAATACAAGGAGTTGCATAGTTGATGTAATTGACAAGAGTTGTCTACCTATTTATTTATATATAGTTTATTGTGTCACCACAAGGCTATATACATTTGAAATGGGATCCTTATTCTCACTAGCAGATCTTTAATTAGATTTTGCTGAACTATATAAGTGAGGGTAATATAGTTTGAAGAAAATAGTGGGAGATACCAATTTAAAACAAGACCTAAATTATTTTGGTAATTAATAAAAGAATGTATGTTAAAATGTTGTTAATTACAAATTCATTTACGAGAATTTTACAATGTCTAAAATTACTATCATCAAGAAGCATATTAGATGCTAAATTAATCGGGAATCAATTAAACGGATTGGTTAAGGAATTTGAGAATAGTTCTCATAGTTTTGAAAAGCTATCTTATGTCCTTATGTCGCCTATCCCTACAATGGTTGCGAGATAATGCCTCTGAGGAAGAGATAGCTACTTTTAGAAAGTGGCTAGATGATGCACAATTGGCTCGATGCATCATGCTCACATCCATGAGTAACAAGCTTGTTGTCGGCAAGATGAAACTATGGATGCTCTTACTATATTCACGCACATCAAGTAGTTGATGGTGAGGAAAGTAGGACCGAAAGATATCGAGATATCTAAGGAGCTCTTCCGATCTAGAATGGCCAATGGCACTATAAGTGCATAAAAAAGTTCTTAACATAATCAATTTGATTGATCAATTAGGACAACCGATTTTGTCATGGATGGAGAGTTGAGCCAAGATTTGATCTTGCACTCACTCCGGACTCCTTTCACAATTGTTGTGAATTTTCATATGAACAAGCTAGATACCGACCTCGTTGATTTGCTTATCATGTTGAAAAATGTTGAGAGTCACTTTCAAACCAAGAAAGATCAAGTCTTCTTGGTAGGGGCCAAAAGATCTTCCGAAAAGAAGAACGATTTAAAGAAGGTAAATAGAAAGGCATAAACAAAGGATAATAAGAACAAAAGCGTCACGGATAGCAAAGGGAGTTTGCTTCCACCGCAATAAGCTTTGGACACCTTTGGAAAAAGCTGCGAGAAGTATCTTGCGTTGGCTAACCAAAGAAGCTTAATGAAGTTTGATGTTACAAATACAATTTTGTTCAAGATTTAAAATAAATTTTTCTTTAAGTCAAGGTTCTACTTGGATATTGGATATCGACTTTGGTTATCATAAATATAGATTTATGAATGGACCAAGAAGAAGTAGAAAGCTAAACAAAGATAAATAATCTTATGTGTGGGAGATGAAGCAAAGGTTGCTGCATTAGCCATAGGAACTTATAGTTTAGCAATGCCTACGGGCAAATCTATTAAGTCAATAAGTTGTTATTGTATTCCAGTACTTGTTAGAAACATTATTTCCATTTTATTGTTGGACAATGAAGTCTTTGGTATTATATTTAAGAACAATTGTTGTTCTATTTATAATAATAATAATATTTTGTATAGAACTGGAATATTACCTAATGGATTTTATATACTTGACTTACGTGAAAAATTATTTTGTAAATTGAACAAACTAGTATAAGAAAAGGAGATGATCATTCAAAGAGTTGAATGTGTGTATTTGCTAAAATACAAGTGTGAATTATTTGAAAGGTTCAAAGAATTCAGAAGTGAAACAAATTGGCAATGTATTAAGATTCTTTGATTAGATTAAGGAATAAATACTTGAGCAATAAGTTTCTAGATCATCTCAAATGGTTTTCTCATAATGGAAACATCATGATACGCAATAATTGATTGATGTATCTGAATGAAAAATCGTACCTTGTTGGACATGGTGCGGTCCATAATAATTTTACCGACATTCCAGTATCCTTCTAGGATCATGTCCTAGAAATGGTCAGACATATCTACGAAAAAGGTAACCCCAAAAATCCATTGAAGACTCCATAAAAGTTATGGATGAGGATTCTAATCTTAAGTATATTAAGATAAGGGGTTGTCCAACTTATGTGAAACGGTTTCAAAGGATGAGCTTGGGACAAGATTTGACAAATCTGATTTGTGGGACATCCTAAAGTAAGTTTAGGGTAAATGTTCTATAATCCTACTTAGCAAAAGGTGTTTATTCTAAACACGCTTCCTTACTAAGATAAAGGTGTTTATCATTGAAAGGGCTAGTGGGAGGATAATAGATCTTGAAGAGTTCAAGAACCACAAAACACTATAAGTCAAATAAGAGGAACTCCAGTAGATGTAACTGTATTGTACCACAACAAGAATCAATCGTAAATTTGGAATAGTACCAAAGATACCTAGGAGGTATGGATTCATCATGGATGATGATGATGAGGTACACATCATAGAAGATGATGATCCAGAGTTATATTCAATGAGGTAAGACTTCTAGTGTGTATAAAAGGGTCAGTGGGAGCGTCGTGACATTCCTAGTATTATATGTTGATATACTACTTGATAAGGAATGACATACTAATGCTACAATCGAAAAAGATAAAGTTGTCTAAACATTCCTCCATGAATGGTTTGGGAAGAGTATCTTAATTGGGGATATAAATCTATATAGATAGATTTAAGAGGATGCTCGACTTAACCCAAGGAACGTATATTCATTTGATGCTAAAATCGTTTAGCGTGGCAAACTCCAAGAGATGTCTCATGTAGATGAGCTATGGAGTGTATCTCTCTTAATAGTCCCCACAGACTCCTGAAAAGAGAGGTCGCATGAGTGACTATCATGTATGCAATGAAATATACGAGACCTGATGTTGATCAGTCATATTATGGAGAAGTTCACTATGAGTCAGTGAAAAACATCTTAAAGTGCTTAACAGGCACTAAGGATGTGAGCATACATGGTGGGTCTAAATAAAAACTAGAGGGCTTAATGACTCAAGTTTTTCGAGACGCACTAAGATGATGAAAAAAATCCACTTTAAGGTAAAGCGTTATCTCGAACAATTGGTGCGAGTGAATTAGAAAGGTTCCAAACAAAGAAAGAGTTCTTTGGTTTAGTGATAAAGACAAAGTATATAGCTATAAATGAAGTCGCAAGTTGATTGTTTGGATTAAAAGTTCATTACTGAACTAGGAATAGTTCCTAAGTCTCATCTTGGATCTAAACATGTGTTGTGGCACTTTCATATTATTATTAGAATCATTGAAGATGGAAATCACTATAGAGATAGTGGACTCTCATGAACAACATTACATATCCATTAATTAAAGCTTATCCAACAACGGGATAATCGTCACTTAGAGAAGAAGAGTATGAGTTACCATGACGATTGGCTTTAGTGCAAGTGGGAGATTGAAAGTAGTATGCACACAAGCCAATCATGTTTGATGATAAAGCATATACTTTGTAACAATCTTATTCATTTATTAATAAAAGTATTAATTTATTAAAGGCTTTTAATTATCTACATGATCTTTGTTTTTATAATATGTGATAAACCCATAGTTTTAAGCAATGCTTTTAGAATAATGATGATGATCATTCTAATGAGATCTAAATTCTTAGAAAGCTTAAAACTAAAATAGTTCCCAATCATTGGATTACTAAATTGGGGATTAGTGAATCCTGGATAGATTGGTACATATACGCTACTTGCTCATTGGATGGGGATGATTGATCTCATGATCATTTGTGTGGAGACACTAAAGCAAGTATGTAGGTGCTTATTAGAGAATAAGTTCACCGAACGCGTGGCTCGCTAAGGAATACCTAATGGAGTTTTATTTTCCGCCAATAGGAGTTCTGTAGTGATAGTAGTACAAGTAATCCTTGGACTTGAGATCATCATAGTATCTTGTGTATGATGAGTTATACTTTGACTTATTCCTTAAGACCCTTAGGGTATATCAAAGGGTATGCTTGGGTATAATATGTTTATACGTGGAGATAATGTATGATCAATAAAGAATCTACCACTTCTAATAAAGAAGAGAAATGTCCTATGTGATTCGATAAATGACAACCCAAAGAGTCCTTGGCGGCGCGGCGTAATGAAATTAGAAAGGAGTTTCTAATTTGCATTATTTGGAGTTGTGCATTTAAGGATCGAAATACATATAATTAAATAAAATAAGACTTGACAATAATTCCATGTCTTATATTTAATTGGGACATTGTATGGTGGAAGGATTGAATTGTACGGTAACTATTTACTCAAAGGTTCTTTAATGATTAATGTTGAAATCTATATTATCTGGAAAGTCGCTGATCATTAGGGAGAACTTATCCCTATTGTAGAATAAATATTATTTATTTAAATAAATTAATTGTTTAATTTATTTATTTAAATAAAATTAGAATTGTTCTAATTGATTTATTCACAACGGTTTAATATGGAGAACCTAAAGGGTCACACCATAAAAGAAAAAAATAATTATTTAAGAAGTTAATGGCATAATCGTAATAATATATTAAGTATATTTAATTTAATCTATGGTGATAGAATAAATTAAATAACTTAATATTTATTATTTAATATTTTAGAAATATTAAATATAAATTAATAAGAGGAGTCTTATTAATATTATTACAACTATTATTATTTTAATTTCTAAAAGAGTTTAGAATTAATTTAATATAAGTACTCTCATTTATTCCTAATTGGATTAGGAAAGAATATTAGTTAAAGGAATTTAATTAATTATCCCTAATAAGATTAGGGAGCTTAATTAATTAAAAGAATTTAATAAAACTCAATTCCTTAATTGTTAAGGTGGGTTGCCCACATCTATAAATAAGAGGAGTCTTATTATGGGTGATGGGGGTTGTTGACTTTGACAACTACGTAATAATTCCAATTTGTTGGGAGAGTACACCTTTTCTATAGAGATAGAAAAACTAGGGTTTGAGCCAATACCCCTTCTTCTTGAATTTTCTTCTTCCTTAGTGGATCACCTCTAGAGGCCAAACATATGGGTGGCTAACGTTCATTAAAGGAAGGAACAAAACCCCAGTGGATTCAAGTTGAGCGCGAAAAGGATTTGAGGTGAACTTGTGTACGAGGAAGCTCGATCTTCAAGGGTATAATTTTATTCTTTATCTTTTCGTTTAATTAATAATTGTGCATAAAGGGTGATCCGGGTATATGGTTTGTAAAATTTTAAACTCTGATTTTACACGCTTCCGCACTTTTTATGCAATTTGATTGCGTACATGAATATTACAAACCTAACATCAACATGACAGTCCAAGATACGGCGGCAGCTGGCGATGGAACTCCAGGTACTATTCGTATAACTATTATTTTTATATACATGATTTTCATATATATAGTAAATTATTTTTATAAAGAAATTTTGAAGGAGGAATTTGAGTTCTTTTCGAAATCAAATTTCTGTTGAATCAAATAGACAAGCTTTATGTGAATAGTTAAAGATCAGTTTGATCAAAGATGGTTGAGATCTACTTGAAATGATTGTGTATGTTATGTACCCTTGTATGTATAGGTTTTAAAACGGTGATTCAGGGTACGGAATCCTTATAAGGGAGGGTGAATGTAATAACCTGATATTTTCTATATAAATAAATGAGAAATTTTACATATAAATTTTTTTTATTATTTTAATAATGGGAATATGTGTTAGGTAATGTGTATGTATATATGTGATAAATAAAATTTATTTATTACATGAATAATTTCAAATAATTTTGTTTTAGAATTATTGATCATTATAAAGTATATTCTTATGATAATTAATTTTATAGTATAACTATTTTTATAAATTATTTTCCATGAAATATGATTTTTATATTATTTAAATAATATATGAAGTGATTATTAGAATAGTAATAATAAATATTTTATTATATGAATTTTTTCAAAGATATTTAAGTTAATTATTTTAACTTAATTATTAATGTTGTATTTGAAAGATAAACCAGATATGGAATCCAAACCCTAAATTGGGATTTTGATCAAGGGATAAGAATAATAATATAATATTAATTATATTTTGATTTTTCAGTGCTATAATAGGTACTGTAAATGTGTAGACTGATAATGGTGGGTCAATTATGGTAAATTATGTCATAACCCTTATATCGTGTTTTTACACCCTAATTGTTAAACTCAGTAATGAGTTCGAGAATGCGTAGTAATTGTGTTACATGAATTTTACTGTGTACTATAGAATTTCTGTAATCAGGAGAACCCTAATTATTATTTAAACCCTAATTGCTAAAATTAAAAACCCTAATTTGCTAATTAAAAACTCTAATTTGCTAACAAATACTATTTTAGTAAATTATAATGATAATTAGGAAACCCTAATTTTGAATTTGGGAACCCTAATAATATTAAGGAACCCTAATTTTAAAAACCCTAATTTTCTATTAAAAACCCTAATTTTAAATTAGTGTGTTTAATTAAAATTTTATTGTACTTTAATTTTAATTTTTCAAACCCTAGAAATTATTTGAGAAATTTTAAGGCTTAAAATCTAGAGATTAAACCCTAGATTCAAGCACCTTGGACAAGAATACCCTTGAAGTTGTAAATAAAATTACTAGAGTACCCTTTTTGTCTCATTTGTGAATTATTGTAAGCAAATCTAGCAAAATCTAGCTAGCCACCCTAGTCTACCAAGCTATGAACCTACAATTCCAGCACATCAGCAGCATACATTGCATCTATATCACATAAGTAAAATTGGAGAGAGAAAGATTATGTTCATGTTCAATTATTTTCCAATACTCAAACTCGACTCCCTCTCTCTAAAACCTTCGAATCTCATTGCTAATATCAGTAACAAATCAAGCCTCACTAACACCAATATCAAATCAGAAGTATAGGAATCAGATTTTGCTCACTTAAAGGTATGAACCCTAATGAATATTCTGATCTTGATCAAAGTGTTAGAAGTTAGTTTTTTGTGTTAATCATATTGTATGTAGTATATAATGATGATCTGGGTTACTAGATGTTAGATCCATAACATCTAGAGGCTCAGATTTGAAGATTTATAAAATCTGGAAAAAGTTTGTTTTGTGGTCTGACAATGAATGTCAGTGGCTGTAGATCTCTGCAGGTTTTTGATTTTTGATGTTTTAAAGTTGTAATATGTAGCTTGTTATATGTTCTTTAATCTGGAAGTGGAACCACTGTGATTACATGTCTAGATCATAAGTTATTCTTGGTCAAAACCTGTCGACCGGGCATGACCAGAGGAAATTTGGGTAACCCAGAAAGGAGTTTGCAGCGTCTGACAAGATATTCTAAGCATTAGATCTGACAGTAATTTAATGTTCTGTTATGGATCTTGAGTCTAAGCTGTAGTATGTTATGTTAACTTTATGTTCACGCTTTTAGATCCTTGAAATCATCAACATATTGAACTCTATGAATGGTCAAACCAGCTCAGATGATCACGGATTTGGTTTTCTGGAATTTCCAGAAAATCAAGAACATGATTTCTGACAATGGTTGACCGGCTTGGATCTTGATTTTGTGATGTTGTTATATCAATATTATGTATCACATCTGTTGTCTTGCATGTTTTCTACAACCCGGAACCCTTAAATCACAAAAACATTACATGAACCACAAGTTGTGGAAGCCCAAACATGAACAATCGAATTGTTCTTCATTTCTGGGGCAAACCCAGAAATGAAGAACAACTCTGACAGTCTTTTTAGAGCCATAGATCTTGTAAATTAATAATGTTTAGACTTGTATATTACTTGAATAATATTCTTTGTTAGTTACTCTACACAGCCCGACGTGTAGACCACCCATAACATGAACCAAAAGACTAGAATAAGGCCACTAAGGTCGTTGACCGGCCATGACCAGAAATTCTGGGCAGCCCAAAAACATGATGAACATGTCTGACAGTGATTTCAAAGCTTTATATCTTGCTCATATGTTATGATCTGACCCAGATATTGATTTAAACTTGTAGTATTACATCAATACTACAAGATCAAAGTTATATCTAGCCCAGAAACACTATACACAACGAATTAATCATGGTCAAAGTTGGTATCTAGGAACTGTCTATGAAGGCTCAAGAACACTTTAGTCTACACTTTCTGTCGCTAAAGGCTATAGCGACAGACTTTGTAATTTAATTTAATTTATTATAAAAAAAATCATTTAAAATAGTAAATAAATTCTGATAATTACAAAAATTATTTTAGAAATTATTTGAAGTTATAGAAATTAACTTTTAATAATTTAACATATTTTTCATAAATATTAATATTTATTTGGATATTATTGGTATTTAATTTATTTAATAAATGCACTAAATAAATTAATTAAAAATGATTTTATTATATTAAAAATCATTTTAAATGATAATAAGGTATTTAATAATATTTTTAAGTTATAAAAACATAACTTTTAATATTTTAAGATAAGTGTCATTAATTATTTAATATTAATGATATTAGAATTATTTAATAATTATATTAAATAAAGTAATTTAAAAATTATTTTAATATTAGAAAAATCATTTTAAATGAAAATAAAATGTTTAAAGATATTTTAAGTTATAAAATATAACTTTAAATATTTAAAGGATAATTTTATTAATAATTTAATCTTAATGATATTTATTTAACATTAATGATATTAAATTTATTTAATAATTATATTAAATAAATTGTTTTAAAATAGTTTTAATTATTTATAAATCATTTAAAAAGGATATAAATGAATTAAAATATTTTAAGTTATAATTAATGACTTTTAATATTTGGATAAATAGTACATTAATATTTAAATATTAATGATAATTATTTAAAGATGATTTTAAATGTTTTAAAAATCATTTAAAAATTTAATATTAATACTTTAAGAATATTTTGAGTTATTATAAATAACTTTAATATTTTGAAAATGATTTTATTAATAGTTTAATATTGATTAAATGTTAATGATAGTAGAATTTTTTAATATTTAAATCATTTAATTATGATTTCGGTGTTTGAAAATTTATGATAAATTGTAATAAGTGTTTAAAAATTATTTTAAGTCATTTAAAAATAATATGACTGATAATTACAGTTATTGAACTAGCTGGATAGAGTCTTAGACTCGATTATTACCCGATAAAACTGTCGGTACATCGACATGTTTAAGAAATTGATCTGGACTTAGATATTTTGACTGTGTTAATGATTGTTTGTGATTCAATGACTGTGGGATATGTGTGACAAGGTGATTAGGTTATGTGCTGACTACAATAGGCAGTAATATGTGTTGTGATATGTTATTCTAATCAGTAAAATGATCTTATTACTAATACGTGATTACATAAAAGATAAAACTAAGTTTCAAATTGTAAGCAGCGTACCAGGAAAGTATCCTACCTTTGCATTTCCTTTATGCAATGGATATGAGTAAGAAAGTTTCAGAATTATATTATTGTTATTAACCCTATTGTGATATATTCTATATCCGATCATTGTTTATCAACATGTTAGTATATGGTAATTCAGATATATATTCTGTTCATAAATTTCTAAACATGGTTATACAAGTGTTCCCACTTGGATAATCATTATATATATATATATATATATATATATATATATATACCTATTGATCCCCAGTATGTATACGATAACAAAGAGTCATCGAAGCTATTTGATCAGCTAGACACAGATTTAGAAATATCGTTGAATATGATAAAACTTTTTTTTTTGTATCCAATCAAATTATTTTGGTTTGGATTCCAGACTAAATATGAACATCCCGATCAAGGGAAAAATTTTATGGACCCAAGGTGGAAAGAGTGAACGATAATATTGTTCTTGCATGTAGTATTGATAAGTATAGGGTACAACGGGCTGATCACCCCCCGTGCCCGTAAGTTATGATGGTTTGTGGATGAAGTTTTGCTTAAACCTTTGCGAAAATAGAAAACAATGTTCATAGCATGTCACCTTAACCCTATTTATAGTCAATACGTAGTTTCAAATATTTGATAGAAAGTTGTTATGTCATTATTATCAGTTCAGATTACTTCACAACTATTGACTTGTTGTAGAAGGGTAGTACAAAGAAAACATTTAACCCTTTCAGCTAATATTTATAATTGTTATTACTTGTTGGGCACTTAAATGCTCATCCTTGCTTAATTTAAATGTTTTCAGCTAAGTGTGAACAACCTGAAGGCTTTGCTAGTAACAAGGGAAAAGGAAAGGTTGCTGAATGATTGCAATATTATCTTATGAAATAGTTTAATAGTGTTAAGACAATGATATATATTATTTATCATGTATTGTAAGGAATGATTAAAGGTTACGCACTTGGGAGCTAGACTCTGATAATTATGTAAATTAAGTTTAATATTTATATTATTGTTTTTATTATTAGTATTATTCCGCTCATAGAAATGGTATCGTGAAACACTGAGTTCGAGTTTCAAGTACCCGGATTTGGGGGCTTTACACCTGCGGCTGCCTGGGGTGTCCCCGGCTCTGTGGGTCCCATCATCTCGAAGTACGTGCATTTGTGCACTACAATGTCTGCTCGAGCTTTTGGAACGTCAATTCGAGCATCCGATTGAGGTGTATAAGACCTGTTTCGGCATACTTTTGTCGAGAGCCATGTAATGACATGGGATTAGAGGTTTTACAAAGTCAGGAAGATGGAACCATGTCCTATCTCTTCGAGCTTCAAATTATATTCGGTGTGCTGCCTCGCGTAGTAGTCACTTGGGATTACAACTCCTTGGTTCTTGTAGGACATTTTGTGTATGTATGTATGAAATATTGAGACAGCACAATATGGGGTCGAGGTGGAAAAATGACAATTTTGCACCTCACCGGGGTTATCTCTGGTTTGGGCGATAGCGAGACGTTGCTTCGTGGTTATCTCTCGAGATTGGGTATTGTAAGTCTTTGAAGGTCCTCAAGGTCATCTCTGAGGTGTGCCTGAATTCCCGGGGTTATCTCAGGGTCTTGTACTGAGTGCCTCGGAGTGAGTTCCGAGGTTGAAGCTGCATGCATTTGAAATAAGCATTTCCGTGGTTATCGTCGGAACTACAACTGCACTCATTGGGGTTATCTCCAAGGTTGACATTGTCTTTCCCGGTGTTGTTTCCGGGACTGAGACTGAATATCTAGGGGTTGTCTCCGAGATGGATCGGGCTTCTCCGGTGGAATTTCTGGTATTTGAACTGCATGCCTCGGGGTTATCTCCGAGGTTGGAAATGCTACTCCTGGTGTGTTTTCTGAGATGGACTGAACCTCTGGTGGTATTTCCGGGATGAATATGAGCTGTCTTTTAGGGTTTTCTCTGAAAGACGATTCTGCCTTCTTGAAATGTTAGTAACAGGTGTACAAAAAATTTTGAGTATCAACAAATGCCCCTCATTATCATATTCATACAATCCAATGGCATGGATAGGATAAAGAATCCTAGACACTTGAAATGCAATAAGATAAACATGATGCCATGTGCAGCAACATGATGCAAATGTATGATGCATATGTTTTGTTGGATTGTTCTCCAATATGATGGGAAGATTGTCGGCTCCCTGTTGCTTCTACTGGGGACGGAAATAAATAAATAGCCTGATGAACTGTCATAAACGCGTGATCCATAGCTACCAGGAATCTCTAGGATTGTTGACGTTGGGGTTATCACCAAAATCTTGAATCTTTGATACAGACTTTCCACTGAAGATATATCTCTCATGTGCAAGAGACTCTGTGGGGATGTGTGTTGTCTATTTGAGGATGTGTATAACATATTCCATCATCGGTCCTCCCCGATGAGGATGGTCTTCCCTGGTTTGAATTGTCCGTTCTGTCGGAGTTGGGCAAACTGTCAAGGTTGCTTGACCTTTATTGACGTGTGCATCAATGGATGAGTTCCGTTGTAACCCCTGCCGGGGATCCCTATGGATACGTGCACCAATAGATGAAATCATCGAATGGCTTTTGATGCTTTGATAGATTTATTTGCCATCAAAGTTGTTTGACCTTCATTGACATGTACATCAATGGATGAGTTGTGTTGTAACCCACGCTGGGGATTCTTGTGGATACGTGCACTAATAGATGAAATCATCGAATGGCTTCCGATGCTTTGATGGATTTACTTGCCATCAGTTAAAATAACGTCAAAGTTTTTTAACCTTCATTGACATGTACATCAATGGATGAGTTGCGTTGTAACCCCCGCCGGGGATTCCTATGATTTTAGGGTGACGACCCTGCATTTGACGGCATCAAACCTATGTGGGGCATTACCGAGCATGATTTTGCAAAAGTGAAAATTATTGGTATAGTGAACCATGTGTTTGGGCGAAGACCAATGAGTGACTTGTAAAGCCATGGTTAGACTTTGTGAAAACCAGGATTTCAGGCTATTTTGCTCAATCGCGTAGCATTTTTATTCCTGATTTGGCCTTTTCAGCTTGTGAGACCTCATTTGCAACTCAAACTGGACCGAGCCGGAGTGGTGGGACCCATGTAGGAGCGCCGCGGGTACACCTTCACCAGCCGTAGGTGGACCTGCGGCCAACCGTTGCTACTTAATGCTTGCAGGTTGCTTTCATAAGTCATTTTCAAGTTGCGCCGCGAAGGAAATCCGAGAGCTTTTCTTCAGATCTGCTAAGTTTGGGCGACCTTCTGCAAATTATGTCACCGTACAAGTGTTCTGCACTGTCCTGGTAATGTATGCATGTATTCTTTTCCAATTTTTATCTGTTGGAAAATGACTTATCACATGAAATGCATCTAAACACATAGTAGTTCACATGCATGCTGAAATGACTTGATAAAAAATATTTAACATAGTAAATGTTAGCATTAAACCATGCTGAATATAATAATGTGAAAAAATTTAACTTTTAAAACAATCAAATTAGCACCTTTTACTGTCATTTCTTATCCTATTTGAGGACAAATGAGTAAAGGTGGAAAAGCCAAATAATCCTGGTAATTAGACTACACTAACAATTTTTTTTACTATGATGTATTAATGCATGTAGGATGTATATGATTATGGATAGGTGTGCTACTGAATGGCCACCTAGCTAGTCATGCCTATGCGCATGTGGATAGTCCTATTTACAAAGGGGACTATGGTAAAAAAATTCCAAAATGTAGGCATTGGGTAGTCATGCATTTTTAACTCTACTGTAGACGTATGTTAAAATATTGCATGCATGCATATAGTCATAAAATGCATTTTGAAAAGGTCTAGGTCAGAATTTACTACACCCTTTCTGAGGTGATTTGGAGACTTGTTATCCAGATATATGGATCCGGATAAGCCAAGTAGTTCCCGCAGGACTACTTCCGGTGTACGAAGGAGGGCTTCTGAAGTGCCTCGACCCCGTTCTGTTAGACAGCCTCGTCGTTTGGTGGAGGGGGTGATACGTCCAGTCCAAGTTGATGTGTCGGACGTCGTTCCTATGGAGGAGACTTATATTCCCATCGAGGAGGATTTGTCTCTTTGGGTGCCAAAGAATTGTGATGGATTCTCCCCTTATGAGTGCTCTTTGTGATTCAAAGATTCAAACGATGATCTCGGAGCAGTCTACATCTGATGACCTTTGAGAGAGATCAGGCTAGGGCCTTGATGTTGACAGCTCTTGATGGGAAAGACGTCGCTCTATTAGAGAGGGATGTGGTCAGATCAGCCAGAGATGCATTGATTGTAGAGTGGGATGCTTCTTTATCTGCCCAGGATGTGGCCGTCACAGATAGTACTTCAGTGAGATCTTTTATGATTGGCATCATTGCTGATATGAATGCATACATTGATGAGCATCATGCCACCATGCAGTTGGCCTCAGATCTGCTAGCTCGTGTAGATACCATTGGGCAGGAGCTTGCAGCATTACCTCCTTCTTTGGAAAGGGATGCTATGTTAGATCTGATAGTCCGTATACACAAAGATCCGTAGATAGACTTGTATTTTCCTGCACAGACTAGCTTAGCCATTTTGTCATGTATAGTACATATATATGTATCAAACAGTATTATATTTGGGTGGGAAATATATTTTGATTTACTCCCCTTTTAATTATGCTTTGATACTTGCTTGATATTTGCCTGTTTCTTCAGGGCTTGTGATCTTGATATATTCTGAACTCATCCTTGATGTGTGGACATTGAGATGTCGCAGGATCTTTCAGAATGGATCATTGATCTGTGTGTATCCCTACCATCTTTGGTGTCTTAGGACTGGTTTCTGTATGTAGATGTGGAGAGAAGTGTTGTTTTTCCTCTCTGAGATTGATCGCACTACAGATGGTCACCAGTACTACTATTTAAGAGGAGCCCAGTTAGTTCCATCTCTTATTGATTTGTGTTGCTCTTCGAGGCACAACCGCAGCTTAGATGGTCGCCGAATTTCCCATTTAGGGGGAGGTTAGGTAGTTCCATCCCTTTGGTCTGAAGTCGATGAAAAGTAGTGGATTGAAGGTTGATCCCTGTACCGTTGACAAGTATTTGTATTTTGGTGGGGGGTTAGACCGAACCATAAATGGCTGCCTATGTACTCCTATTGAAGTGGAGATCAGGTCTGCGTAGTTCGAACCTGGTGTAAGAGGTTTAACGCTGAATGTGAAAGGTGTAAATGGGTGTAGAAGATTTATTGATGAAGAAGGGTGTAGAAATGTTTTTGTTGTTTTTGTTTATGTAGAGAAAGGGTAGAAATGTTTTTGTTCTTTTTTATTTCATTGCGACCGGGCCATATAGAATATGGTTGCCTATGTACTCCCGAGTATCAAGGAGATCAGCTCGACGTGTTTCGCCCCATGTTCAGGGAGATTTTTAGCTGAAAAAGTTTGATCCCATGTTCAGGACAAACTGCAGGGAAGAAAGTTTAATCCCATGTACAGGATAAACAACAGGGGTAGAAAAGTTTGATCCCATGTTCAGGACAAAATTGCCGGTGTGAAAGGTTCAATCTTTAGTGGGATAACCAAAATTTTGTAAGATGTGTAACGAAATGAAACCAGGCTGCTGACTTGAGAAGTGTATTTTTCCCTGATGGGGCAGATGGGTAAAAAGGAAAGGTTGTGTGCAGTAAGGGTTAAAGAACTTGAAATGATTGGTGATCTGATGATCTAACACCGGGATGTTTGCTTGCTGGTAACCTCAGACATAGTACCATTTCACGATGTCCGAGTTGATAAGCTGCGAAAATTCATCGTCATTCATTTCATGTAGTCTTAGAGCGCCACCTGTCAATACCTCCTTGACAACAAACGTGCCTTCCCAGTTTGGAATGAATTTTCCCTTGGACTGATCTTGGTTGTCAATGATCTTCTTCAAAACCAATTCATGTTGTTTAAACTGCCGTAGTCGGACTTCCCTATTGTAGGATCTAGCGATCCTTTGCTGATATAATTGTCCATGAAAGATAGTCGTGATTCGCCTTTTGTCTATTAGAGACAATTGGTGATACCTGTCTTGTACCCATTGGTCTTCATCCAGCTAAGCGTCTATCATTACTTTGAGAGATTCCATTTCCACCTCTATGGGGAGCACTTCTTCCATCCCATAGGCTAATGAATAGGGGGTTTCCCCAGTGGAAGTGCACATTGATGTTCTGTAGGCTAATAAAGTTAGAGGCAATAAATCAGGCCATCTTTTGTGATTGGAGGACATCTTATGCATGATCTTCTTAATATTTTTATTAGCCGCTTCAACAACACCATTCATCTTTGGACGGTAGATGACGGAGTTAAGGTGTTTGATGTGGAATTTACTGCATAACTCCTCCATCATTTTGTTGTTAAGATTCTTAGCATTGTCTGAAACAATAACCTATGTTTGTCTATATCGACAAATGACATTGTTTCTAATGAAAGTAATGATAACTTCTTTGGTAACCCTGGGGAAGGATGCCGCTTCTACCCATTTGGTGAAGTAGTCGATCATGGTGAAATTAACCGATGCCCATTACTGGATTTGGGCTCGATGGGCCCGATCACGTCCATTCCCCACATTGAGAAGGGCCAGGGAGAACTCATAATGTGGAGTTCCCTTGGAGGGGCGTGGATAGCATTCCCATGAATTTGGCATTGATAGCACCTTTTGACGTGATCATCATAGTCAGCTTTGAGAGTAAACCAGTAATGCCCTATTCTGAGGATCTTCTTAACAAGTAGGGGGGCGCTCATGTGTGGGCCACATACTCCACCATGGATCTCATCCATGAGTCTTTGAGCTTGGTCCTTGTCCAGACATCTAAGGAGACCTTGTAAGACCCCAACTTTCTATAAATAAAGATTTAATTTCTCTATTTATTATTTTGAAATAGTAAAGGTTGATTTGATTAATGTGGTTAGTTATGGGTAAAATGCGAAAATATTTCAAATAAGCAAGTGGTTATAAAATATTCATTATTGTCGAGGAATATTCGTTTGGTCGTGGAATATTCTTGTTGTCGGAGAATATTAAATGCGGACGGTAGCGACCTTATGTGGGCCCCATAACCAAAGCGATTGGATGAAGAAAGCGACAAGTATGAGTTTTTATAAATAATGGTGTAGTTATTCTGAATTGACACTGATTGGAATACCCGTTGGTTAAAACACGATGTCTGGCGGTGTTGCACGATGAGCACGATATTGCACCAATTATTGATTCTTACGTACGTGAAGGCACTACTCAATAATTGTTATAGTAATTACTATTCAAGATTTTATTTTATTGATTCAATAATTGCTACGTTGATATTTTATATTATTGTTGTTTTAATAATTGTCACTGCACAATATTTCCAATTATCAGATCAATAATTCATATTATTTGAATAGTATTATTAGATAGCATAATTGGCAATGTCTAAGGAAGTTACATCTAAGGAGAGGTTTGGTCACCTAATTGCTTGGCGATGAGAAAAAAATCCTTATTGAAAAGCCCCTCTTTCATGGGAACGACCTGGTTGTCATTATTGTGATTCTGTAATATTATTTATGAATAATTAATTATTGATTTATATGATAAGGAAAATATTTATTTATGTGGATATAAATAGAGGAATTTTTAGAAAAGTGACAATTGTTGAAAATTGATATTTTATCTTTTACGATAAAATAATTCATTTAAATATATTATTATATTACAATAATATAATAATGGTGATATTTTTACAATGAATGTGTGATATATGAGTAATTGAGGAGGAAGAGTATTTTATTTACAATAAATGATAAAAAAACATGTTAAACATATTGGTGGATCCCATTTTTGGTGAAATTTGATTATAGCACGCAAAAATCATCCAGTATGTGGATTTGATCAATTTCTGTTTAGAATTTGGAAAAACCTAAAGCTACAAAGTTGTAGAGAATTGAATTTCCTATGGAATGGATATAAGATTTGAATTTTTCTGATAAAAGGGCTATTTATTATGAATTATTGAAGTTCCAGAATATTGGATCTGAATTGATTTTGTTACAAAAAATGTTTAAAACATGTTTTTCATTTTGGTGGGCCCCACTAGCATGTGGGAAATGCAGGAATCTGAATTCAAAGTGGGCGTAAGAATTTTGTTATAAATAATATTATTTTATTAAATTTTTTACTTTGGTGTTCTAAGCATTTTCATATAAATAGGGTGCTTAGGTTAGAATTGAAAATCACATCAAAAACTGAAGTTTTCTCTCTGTATATTATCGAGCGTATTTTTGTGAGTATTTCAATACTTTAAGTGTTGCTATACGGTGCAAGTTTCCTTCAACATAATATCTGATATTCCAGCTAGAAGTACTATTCTTTTGAGGTAAGGGATGCTATTTTCTTCGTAAATGATATTATTTCTTTCATTATCATTATACCAAAATATTGGTATGAATTTCATTATGAAATTTTTACCTTTTTATGTCGGGGTTACTATTTATGAGTTACTATTCACAAGTTACTATTCACGAGTAACTATTTACGAGTTACTATTCACGAGTACTATTCACGAAGTATGATGATTTTTCTTGTGGAATTTCTACCTTTCAGTGTCGGGGTTACTATTCACGTATACGGCACTATTCACGTATATGACACTATTCACAAATACGAAACTATTCACCAAAAAATGAAATTTTCGTTCTTTGCCCCAGATGTCTATTATGGTTACTATCTTTGATTGTATCCATTTTTGATCTTCATTCATAAAATTTTACTCCACTACGATTTATTATGGAGTATTTTTGAACTTGAATTGTCTAAAGTACGAATCCCTAATATTTGTTCTTTTGTCTCACTGGATTCGTTTTCTTTAAAATATTTTTCATCATCCCCAGTCCTAAATGATGATATAATTGAATATCTTTGGCCTGTAGTGCAAAAATGAATGATTTTCTGATGAATATCTTTGGCCCGTAGTGCAAAGATAAACAGGTGTTGAGATGAACATGGCCAACTGATGAATATCTTTAGCCCGTAATGCAAAGATGAATATTTGATTCAAGATGTATATTGATTGATATTACAGGGATAAAATATCGATGATAGACTTTTAAATTCATATATGATAGTAGATTTCATTCTCTACTTAACTCTTCTAATGAATTGTTGTTTCCGCTGCAGTTGTTGATCTAAAACTTATTTTCTATTGTATTATATCAGATTTTTTTCCCTGTTGAAGACTAAGGATAATTTGTTGTACATTATCTTAGTCATAATATTCTTTACTGGGCTAGTTGAGCTCACCCTTTTCCTTTTTGTTCTATTTTTCTTCTCAGGAGACGAGAATATAGTGGGAACTAGTTGGGGTGTAGAGTGATGGTTCAAGACAGTTGTTTTAGTAGTCCTCACTATTTTGTAAAATAGTGTATCAATAATTGTAATGAGGACTTATTTGAGTGTGGATATTGTTTAGAAGATAATATTTGTATTTAAACTCACGATTTATGTGTTGTCGTATTTTGCGACAATTGTATTAATAAAGTTGTAGTTATTTACGTACCATGTATTTGGCGACTTCGAAATGGTGATGTATACCTATTTTGGAGGCGTCACGGTTAATATCGAGCTTAGGGATATGGTCTCTGGCAAAGATCGGGAAATAGAACTAGGAGGGAGAGACAAGTAAATCCTTAAGCTAGTGTGTCATACCTAAGCTTATTTGTTATTTAATTGGTGGAATTCGAAATATAGGGATAATATGTGGCATGTCAATTAACCATTTTTTTGTTACAGTAAAATGGCATCTGAAGATGTTGAGATAAGCAATGGAGCACATGAGACCGTTGAGTCACCACTGATCAATACCCAGGATAAGGTGCATCAAGAAGGCAATAACCTTCCTGTAAACAATAACACCTACCAAATGACGAACGATGGTATGTTTAGGAACTTTCTAGAATTCATGCAAAACCAAACGAGAGAGACTAATGTTCAAAATGCAGGTGGAAACACTGGCAACTCACGGATGGTCACCGCTAAGCAGTTCAAGGAATTGGGACCGTCGGAGTTTTTGGGAATGCCAGAACCACTTACGACAGAGGCGTGGATAAAGAAGATCACTAAGATATTTGATGTATTGGGATGTTCAGAGGAGCAACAGGTTCCTTTTGCCACTTTCATGTTGCAAGGAGAGGTAGATTACTGGTGGGAATCCAGTAAAAGCGTACTTTCGATCTGCATGCATTTGAAGATGTCTTGGGAGAAGTTCCAAGAATTGTTCAACGACAAGTACTTTCCTGAAAGTATTCATCACATGAAGGAGGTAGAGTTCATCAAGCAGGAGCAAAACAATATGAACGTGTCGCAGTACGAAGCTAAGTTTGCCGAGTTGTCCTAATTTGCATCCCATTTGGTTGATAATGAGAAGAGAATGACTTGAATGTTTCTGCGAGGTTTGAAACCCGAAATACGTCAATACCTCATTTCTCACAAACTTTGTTTATATTCAGATGTTGAGAATAGGGCTCAGTTATTGGAGCGCGATAATGAGTTAGCTAACCAAGAATAACGCGACCAACAATTCGATGATAATCGTCTGGGTGACAACGGTCATCGAAACAATGATAACCATCATGGAGGAAATTATCATGCCAGAAATGGTAACCACTTCGGGGGTAATCATGGCCAAGATAATAGAAGAAAAAATTCAAGTGGAAATTTCAAGAAGAGAAGATTTAACGATGGCGGAAAAGGCGTTGGCAAAGACACGAACCAAAGAACAAATTCTAGGGGAGGAGAACGACCACCAGTTAGATGCTACAGATGCGGAGAGGAGGGACATATAAGCCCAAACTGTTCACAGCATTCCAATGTATATTTTAGTTTTGGAAAAGACGGTCATATAGCTCAAGATTGTCCTATAGCGAAACTAAGTCCAGCTGGGACGGTGGCACCAAAGGCGGATACGGACAAAACAAAGTTGGTGGTTTCAGGAAAAGCATTTTTTGTGACTTCTCGAAAAGCAAGTAACCCGAACGAAGTTAGCACGGGTTAGTTAATTATAAACTCTTGCGAAGTTTATACCTTATTAGATACCAGTTCTACCAATTCTTTTATCTCTTCTACTTGTGCTCAATGTTTGAACTTGACTCCTGAGAAATTAGACTTTGACTTATTTGTTGAAACTCCGTAAGGAGAAACTTTCGTTACATCCACTGTTTATAAATTTTGCTTGATTTAGGTTGGCACCATCACATTACCTGTTGATCTCATTTCTTTGAAAATACTTGCATTTGATGTAATTTTAGGGATTAATTGGTTAACCACTCATCATGCTAAAATTGATTGTTTTCGTAAGGTGGTTAGTTTACATATTCCTAACCAACCTATTGTACGAATTCAAGCAACCAAGCCATTAAAGTCAATCACTGTCATATCAAGCCAATAAGCCATTCGTTTATTGTAAAATGGATGTCAAGTTTTCTTAGCCCATGTCATGAACTTGAACAAGAATACGTCATATTTGAATGATATTTCTGTTGTTAGTGAATTTCCTGACGTATTTCCTTAAGAATTTCCTGGCCTACCCCCAGAACGTGATATTGAATTTTGTATCGACTTTGAACCCCAGATACAAAACCATTTTCTAAAATCTCATATCGAATGGCTCTATTGAACTTCGGAGTTAAAAACCCAACTACGAGAGTTGATACCTAGCCTCTATCTGGTGACTTCCTTTATGGAATGCACTGAAGCCAAATTCTCCGTAGGGTACGTCATATTCGTGCGGTGCGGTGGTAAGGCGATAGGTGCCATTATAACGTCTTATCCCAGATTGGGATATGAGTCACGATTGAGAGCAACCTATGTCGATGTCGAAATACGTAGCTTTCAGGCTTAGTTAGTTACTATCAGAGATTCGTGGAAAGATTTTCTCGAATCGCTACTCCATTAACTCAGCTGACTCGTAGAGATACAAAATTTGAATGTAGCAAAGAATATGAGAAGAGCTTCGAAGAACTCAAGAGGAGACTCATTTCGGCACATGTTCTGACCATAACATCCTGGAAAAGCGAACATGGTAGCTGACGTGTTGAGTAGAAGATCGTATATGGGTACGAGTGCGATATTTTTGAACACAAAGACCCAGTTTGTATGACTTACAAATGATAGAGATAGAGTTAAAGATTCTAGGGACCCACATGATGATATACGAGTAAAATCGACTTTAATTGATAAAGTTAAAACCGCTCAAGCTACACACCGAAGCTGATGGATATAAAGAAGAAGGTACAAGAAGGCGTTATTCTAGAAGTAAGAGTCGATGAAGAGAAGAAATTTCAAACTTCGATTTATTAGTCCATTTGAAATTCTCGATCGAGTAAGAACTGTGGCCAATAGACTCGCTTTACCACCAAGTATGTCGCGTGTTCATAATGTTTTTCGCGTATCGATGTTACGTAAATATGTGGACGACCTGAACCACATTATTGAGTTAGAACCAGACGAGATAGCTGAAGATTTAATGTACGAGGAGGTACCTGTCAAGATCTTGGATATGAAGGAGCATGTCCTACGCTCAAAGGTTATACCTCAAGTAAAAGTTTTATGGATCGAAACACCAGGTATATACGTCAATTTCGAGGATGAAATTTCATAGAGGGGAGGTTGTAAGACCCCAACTTTTTATAAATAAAGTTTTAATTTCTCTATTTATTAATTTGAAATAGTAAGGGTTGATTTGATTAATGTGGTTAGTTATTGGTAAAATACGCAAATATTTTAAATAAGCAAGTGGTTATAAAATATTTATTACTGTTGGGGAATATTCGTTTGGTCGTGGAATATTCTAACTGTCGGGGAATATTCGTACGACGGCGCAGCCTTGTATGGGCCCCATAACGGAAAGCAATTGGATGAAGAAAATGAAAAGTATGAGTTTTTATAAATAACGGTGTAGTTGTTACCGTTAACACTATTGGAATACCCGTTGGTTAAAACACGATGTCTGCGATGTTGCACGCGATAGAACGACGATTTTGCACCAATTAATGATTCTTACGTGAAGAAGCACTACTCAATAATTATTACGATAATTCTTTGTTCAAGATTTTATTTTATTGATTCAATAATTGCTACGTTGATATTTTATATTATTGTTGTTTCAATAATTGTCACTGCACAGTATTTTCCATTATTAGATCAATAATTCATATTATTTGAATAATATTATTAGATAGCATAATTGGCAATGTCTAAGGAAGTTCTTTCTAAGGAGAGGTTTGGTCACCTAATTGCGCACCAGTAAGGAGAAATCCTTATTGGAAAACCCCCTTTTTCCTGGGAACGACTTGATTATCATTATTGTGATTCTGTAATATTATTTGTGAATAATTAATTATTGATTTATATGATAAGGAAAATATTTATTTATGTGGATATAAATAGAGGAATTTTTAGAAAAGTGACAATTGTTGAAAATTGATATTTTATCTTTTTTGATAAAATAATTCATTTAAATATATTATTATATTACAATAATATAATAATGGTGATATTTTTACAATGAATGTGTGATATATGAGTAATTGAGGAGGAAGAGTATTTTTGTTACAATAAATGATAAAAACATGTTAAACATATTGGTGGATCCCATTTTTGACTGAAATTTGATTATAGCCTGCAAAATCATCCGTATGTGGATTTCGATCAATTTCTGTTTAGAATTTGGAAAAACCTAAAGCTATAAAGTTGTAGAGAATTGAATTTTCTATGGAATGGACATAATATTTGAATTTTTCTGATAAAAGGGCTATTTATTATGAATTATTGAAGTTCCAGAATATTGGATCTGAATTGATTTTGTTACAAAAAATGTTTAAAACATGTTTTTCATTTTGGTGGGCCCCACTAGCATGTGGGAAATGCAGGAATCTGAATTCAAAGTGGGCGTAAGAATTTTGTTATAAATAATATTATTTTATTAAATTTTTTACTTTGGTGTTCTAAGCATTTTCATATAAATAGGGTGCTTAGGTTAGAATTGAAAATCACATCAAAAACTGAAGTTTTCTCTCTATATATTATCGAGCGTATTTTTGTGAGTATTTCAATACTTTAAGTGTTGCTATACGGTGCAAGTTTCCTTCAGCATAATATCTGATATTCCAGCTAGAAGTACTATTCTTTTGAGGTAAGGGATGTTATTTTCTTCGTAAATGATATTATTTCTTTCATTATCATTATACCGAAATATTGGTATGAATTTTATTATGAAATTTTTACCTTTTTATGTCGGGGTTACTATTTATGAGTTACTATTCACAAGTTACTATTCACGAGTAACTATTCATGAGTTACTATTCACGAGTACTATTCACGAAGTATGATGATTTTTCTTGTGTAATTTCTACCTTTCAGTGTCGGGGCTACTATTCACGTATACGGCACTATTCACGTATACGACACTATTCACAAATACGAAACTATTCACCAAAAAATGAAATTTTCGTTCTTTGCCCCAGATGTCTATTATGGTTACTATCTTTGATTGTATCCATTTTTTGATCTTCATTCATAAAATTTTACTCCACTACAGTTTATTATGGAGTATTTTTGAACTTGAATTGTCTAAAGTACGAATCCCTAATATTTGTTCTTGTGTCTCACTGGATTCGTTTTCTTTAAAATATTTTTCATCATCCCCAGTCCTAAATGATGATATAATTGAATATCTTTGGCCTGTAGTGCAAAGATGAATGATTTTCTGATGAATATCTTTGGCCCGTAGTGCAAAGATAAACAGGTGTTGAGATGAACATGGCCAACTGATGAATATCTTTGGCCCGTAATGCAAAGATGAATATTTGATTCAAGATGTATATTGATTGATATTACAGGGATAAAATATCGATGATAGACTTTTAAATTCATATATGATAGTAGATTTCATTCTCTACTTAACTCTTCTAATGAATTGTTGTTTCCACTGCAGTTGTTGATCTAAAACTTGTTTTCTATTGTATTATATCAGATTTTTTTCCCTGTTGAAGACTAAGGATAATTTTTTGTACATTATCTTAGTCATAATATTCTTTACTGGGCTAGTTGAGCTCACCCTTTTCCTTTTTGTTCTATTTTTCTTCTCAGGAGACGAGAATATAGTGGGAACTAGTCGGGGTGTGGAGTGATGGTTCAAGACAGTTGTTTTAGTAGTCCTCACTATTTTGTAAAATAGTGTATCAATAATTTTAATGAGGACTTATTTGAGTGTGGATATTGTTTAGAAGATAATATTTGTATTTAAACTCACAGTTTATGTGTTGTCGTATTTTGCACGACAATTGTATTAATAAAGTTGTAGTTATTTCTGTACCATGTATTTGGCGACTCAGAATGGGTGATGTATACCTATTTTGGAGGCGTCACAGTTGGTATCAGAGCTTAGGGATATGGTCTCTGGCAGAGATCGGGGAATAGAATTAGGAGGGGAGAGACAAGTAAATCCTTCGCTAGTGTGTCATACCTACGCTTATTTGTTATTTAATTGGTCGGTCAGAATATAGGGATAATATGTGGCATGTCAATTAACCATTTTTTTGTTACAGTAAAATGGCATCTGAAGATGTTTAGATAAGCAATGGAGCACATGAGACCGTTGAGTCATCACTGATCAATACCCAGGATAAGGTGCATCAAGAAGGCAATAACCTTCCCGTAAACAATAACACCTACCAAATGACGAATGATGGTATGTTTAGGAACTTTCTAGAATTCATGCAAAACCAAACGAGAGAGACTAATGTTCAAAATGCAGGTGAAAACACTGGCAACTCACGGATGGTCACCGCTAAGCAGTTCAAGGAATTGAGACCGTCGGAGTTTTTGGGAAAGCCAGAACCACTTACGACAGAGGCGTGGATAAAGCAGATCACTAAGATATTTAATGTCTTGGGATGTTCAGAGGAGCAACAGGTTCCTTTTGCCACCTTCATGTTGCAAGGAGAGGCAGATTACTGGTGGGAATCCGTAAAGCGTACTCAGTCTGCCACACTGAAGATGTCTTGGGAGAAGTTCCAAGAATTGTTCAACGACAAGTACTTTCCTGAAAGTATTCATCACATGAAGGAGGTAGAGTTCATCAAGCTGGAGCAAAACAATATGAACGTGTCGCAGTATGAAGCTAAGTTTGCCGAGTTGTCCTGATTTGCATCCCATTTGGTTAATAATGAGAAGAGAATGACATGAATGTTTCTGCGAGGTTTGAAACCCGAAATACGTCAATACCTCATTTCTCACAAACTTTGTTTATATTCAGATGTTGAGAATAGGGCTCAGTTATTGGAGCGCGATAATGAGTTAGCCTAACCGAAGAATAACGACCAACAACTCGATGATAATCGTACCGATGACAACGGTCATCGAAACAATGATAACCATCATGGAGGAAATTATCATGCCAGAAATGGTAACCACTTCGGGGGTAATCATGGCCAAGATAATAGAAGAAAAAATTCAAGTGGAAATTTTAAGAAGAGAAGATTTAACGATGACGGGAAGACGTTGGCAACAGAACCAGCACCAGCAACAAATTCTAGGGGAGGAGAACGACCACCAGTTAGATGCTACAGATGCGGAGAGGAGGGACATATAAGCCCAAATTGTTCACAGCATTCCAATGTATATTTTAGTTTTGGAAAAGACGGTCATATAGCTCAAGATTGTCCTATAGCGAAACTAAGTCCAGCTGGGATGGTGGCACCAAAGGCGGATACGGACAAAACAAAGTCGGTGGTTTCAGGAAAAGCATTTTTTGTGACTTCTCGAAAAGCAAGTAACCCGAACGAAGTTAGCACGGGTTAGTTAATTATAAACTCTTGCGAAGTTTATACCTTATTAGATACCAGTTCTACCAATTCTTTTATCTCTTCTACTTGTGCTCAATGTTTGAACTTGACTCCTGAGAAATTAGACTTTGACTTATTTGTTGAAACTCCGTAAGGAGAAACTTTCGTTACATCCACTGTTTATAAATTTTGCTTGATTTAGGTTGGCACCATCACATTACCTGTTGATCTCATTTCTTTGAAAATACTTGCATTTGATGTAATTTTAGGGATTAATTGGTTAACCACTCATCATGCTAAAATTGATTGTTTTAAATGTAGTGGTTAGTTTACATATTCCTAACCAACCTATTGTACGAATTCAAGCAACCAAGCCATTAAAGTCAATCACTGTCATATCAAGCCAATAAGCCATTCGTTTATTGTAAAATGGATGTCAAGTTTTCTTAGCCCATGTCATGAACTTGAACAAGAATACGTCATATTTGAATGATATTTCTGTTGTTAGTGAATTTCCTGACGTATTTCCTTAAGAATTTCCTGGCCTACCCCCAGAACGTGATATTGAATTTTGTATCGACTTTGAACCCGGTACAAAACCCATTTCTAAAATCTCATATCGAATGGCTCCTATTGAACTTCAGGAGTTAAAAACCCAACTACAGGAGTTGGTACCCTAGCCTCTATCTGGCGACTTCTTTTATGGAATGCACTGAAGCCAAATTCTCCGTAGGGTACGTCATATTCGTGCGGTGGTAAGCTGATAGGTGCCATTATAACGTGCTATCCAAGATTGGGATATGAGTCACAGTTGAGAGCAACCTATGTCAATAATCGAAATACGTAGCTTTCTAGGCTTAGTTGGTTACTATCAGAGATTCGTGGAAAGATTTTCTCGAATCGCTACTCCATTAACTCAGCTGACTCGTAGAGATACAAAATTTGAATGTAGCAAAGAATATGGGAAGAGCTTCGAAGAACTCAAAAGGAGACTCATTTTGGCACATGTTCTGACCATAACATCTTGGAAAAGCGAACATGGCAGCTGATGTGTTGAGTAGAAGATCGTATACGGGTACGAGTGCGATATTTTTTGAACACAAAGACCTAGTTTGTATGACTTACAAATGATAGAGATAGAGTTAAAGATTCTAGGGACCCACATGATGATATACGAGTAAAATTGACTTTCATTGATAAAGTTAAAACCGCTCAAGCTACACACCGGAGCTGATGGATATAAAGAAGAAGGTGCAAGAAGGCGTTATTCTAGAAGTAAGAGTCGATGAAGAGAAGAAATTTCAACCTTCGATTTATTAGTCCATTTGAAATTCTCGATCGAGTAAGAACTGTGGCCAATAGACTCGCTTTACCACCAAGTATGTCGCGTGTTCATAATGTTTTTCGCGTATCGATGTTACGTAAATATGTGGACGACCTGAACCACATTATTGAGTTAGAACCAGACGAGATAGCTGAAGATTTAATGTACGAGGAGGTACCTGTCAAGATCTTGGATATGAAGGAGCATGTCCTACGCTCAAAGGTTATACCTCAAGTCAAAGTTTTATGGATCGAAACACCAGGTATATACTGTTGGGTTTGTAATATTCAAGAACGCAATCAAATTGCAAAAATAAGCGGAAACGTGTAAAATCAGAGTTTAAAAATTTACAAACCATATACCCGGATCACCCTTTATGCACAATTATTAATTAAACGAAAAAAATGAAGAACAAGAATCATACCTTTGAAGATTCGAGCTTCCTCAGGTACAAGTTCACCTCCAATCCTTTTCGCGTTCAACTTGAATCCACCGGGTTTGGTTCCTTCCTTTAATCAACGTTAGCCACCCAAGTGTTTGGCCTCTAGAGGTGATCCACCAAGGAAGAAGAAGGATTTAAGAAGATGGGTATTTGGCTGAACCCTAGTTTTTCTATCTCTATAGAAAAGGAGCGTACTATCCAACCATTGGAATTATAACGTAGTCTTGATATCTAATATAAGACTCCTCTTATAAAGATATCAAGTAACCCTATTAAAATAAGGTATTATTTAATTAAACCCTTTTAATTAAAGGGCTCCCTAATCTTATTAAGGATAATTAATTAAACTCCTTTAACTAATTTTTCTTCCTAATCCAATTAGGAATAAATGAGAGTACTTATATTAAATTAATTCCTAAACTCTTTTAGAAATTAAAATAATAATAATAATTGTAATAATATTAATAAGACTCCTCTTATTAATTTATATTTAATATTTCTAAAATATTAAATAATAAATATTAAGCTATTTAATTTATTCTATCACCATAGATTAAATTAAATATACATAACATATTATTACGATTATGCCATTAACTTCTTAAATAATTATTCTTCCTTTTATGGTGTGACCCTTTAGGTTCTCCATATTAAACCTATTGTGAATAAATCAATTAGAACAATTCTAATCTTATTTAAATAAATAAATTAAATAATTAATTTATTTAAATAAATAATATTTATTCTACAATAGGGATAAGCCTCCCTCCTAGCGATCAACGACTTTCCAAATAATATAGATTTCAACATTAATCATAAAAGAACCTTTGAGTAAATAGTTCTCAGTATAATTCAATCCTTCCACCATACAATGTCCCAATTAAATATAAGACATGGAATTATTATCAAGTCTTATTTTATTTAATTATATGTATTTCGACTCTTAAATGCATGACTCAAATAATGCAAATTAGAAACTCCTTTCTAATTTCATTACATTTAACCAAGGACTCTTGGGTTGTCCTTTATCGAATCACATAGGACATTTCTCTTCTTTTAATAGAAGTGGTAGATTCTTTATTGATCATACATTATCTCCATGTACAACTTATTATACCCAAGCATACCCTTTGATATACCCTAAGGGTCTTAAGGAATAAGTCAAAGTATAACTCATCATACACAAGATACTATGATGATCTCAAGTCCAAGGATCACTTGTACTACTATCACTCTGAGAATTCCTATTGACAGCAAGTAAAACTCCATTAGGTATTCCTTAGCGAGCCACGTTCAGTGAACTTATTCTCTAATAAGCACCTACATACTTGCTTTAGTGTCTCCACACAAATGATCATGAGATCAATCATCCTCATCCAATGAGCAAACAACGTATGTACCAATCTATCCGGATTCACTAATCCCCAATTTAGTAATCCAATGATTGGGAACTATTTTAGTTTTAAGTTTTCTAAGAATTTAGATCTCATTAGAATGATCATCATCATTATTCTAAAAGCATTGCTTAAAACTACGGGTTTATCACATATTATAAAACAGCAACATGTAGATAATTAAAAGCCTTTAATAAATTAATACTTTTTATTAATAAATGAATAAGATTGTTACAAAGTATATGCTTTATCATCAAACATGATTGACTTGAAATAGAGGGGAGGTTGTATGACCCCAACTTTTTATAAATAAAGTTTTAATTTCTCTATTTATTAATTTGAAATAGTAAGGGTTGATTTGATTAATGTGGTTAGTTATGGGTAAAATGCGCAAATATTTCAAATAAGCAAGTGGTTATAAAATATTCATTACTGTTAGGGAATATTCGTTTGGTCGTGGAATATTCTTACTGTCGGGGAATATTCATACGACGGCGCAGCCTTGTATGGGCCCCATAACGAAAAGTAATTGGATAAAGAAAATGAAAAGTATGAGTTTTTATAAATAACGGTGTAGTTGTTATCGTTAACACTATTGGAATACCGGTGGTTTAAAACACGATGTCTGCGTGTGTTATGCAATAGAACACGATTTTGCACCAATTATTTATTCTTACGTGAAGAAGCACTTTCAATAATTGTTACGGTAATTCTTTATTCAAGATTTTATTTTATTGATTCAATAATTGCTACGTTGATATTTTATATTATTGTTGTTTCAATAATTGTCACTGCACAGTATTTTCCATTATTAGATCAATAATTCATATTATTTGAATAATATTATTAGATAGCATTATTGGTAATGTCTAAGGAAGTTCTGTCTAAGGAGAGGTTTGGTCACCTAATTGCGCACCAGTAAGGAGAAATCCTTATTGGAAAACCCCCTCTTTCTTGGGAACGACTTGATTATCATTATTGTGATTTTGTAATATTATTTGTGAATAATTAATTATTGATTTATATGATAAGGAAAATATTTATTTATGTGGATATAAATAGAGGAATTTTTAGAAAAGTGACAATTGTTGAAAATTGATATTTTATCTTTTCTGATAAAATAAATTATTTAAATATATTATTATATTACAATAATATAATAACGATGATATTTTTACAATGAATGTGTGATATATGAGTAATTGAGGAGGAAGAGTATTTTTGTTACAATAAATTATAAAAACATGTTAAACATGTTGGTGGATCCCATTTTTGACTGAAATATGATTTTAGCCTGCAAAATCGCCCGTATGTGGATTTTAGTCAATTTCTATTTAGAATTTGGAAAAACTTAAAGCTACAAAGTTGTAGAGAATGGAGTGTTGTTCCAATTGTTAAAGGTAAAGTCCTGATGGACTGCAGTGATGGAGGAGCTGTCATCGTCCTCCTTCTCCCGAATGATGACCATAACATCTGGGCAATCATCGTCCGGGGTATATCTGTTTGTATGCTCATCATGGACAATGATAAGTATGTCTGACATCATCATGGCGATGTCTTGTTTACGTCTCCGTTCCCTCTTTTTCACTTCGAGATCAGGAATCAGGACCTCTTTTGCTTTAATCGGTATCAGTTTGGGAAATAACATAGCCATTACGTTGGCTGGCACTTTTACCGGAGACTATATATGCTTAGGATTTGCAGGTGGAGATAATCGTCGTGTGGCGGAAGCTTGCAGAATCTGCTTATGCTTATGAGGAATCCTATGAATGGAATTGGAAAAATAGCCTAGTCTGGCTGTCCCAGTTTGTCTGGACACTTGAATTGGATACTTAATACTCTGATGATTTTTACCTAGCCCTTGTCCAGGCTGACGACCCAATGATATCATTTCTTGAGTAGCCGATATTACTTCGACAGAAATCTTGGGTACAGGAAGTGGCGTCCCAATAGGATGGTATTGTGTGTTGCTCACTTCCAGGGTGTGAAAACTGACCGGTTCAACTTCTGAATTGAAGCTGATGAGTGGTATGTCACCCAGTTTAGGACATTTCGGCTAAGCATTAATAGTGACTAGGCTATTGTTGATAATATACTTGAGTTGTTGATGAAAGGTCGAAGGGATGGCTCCAGCCATGTGGATTTATGGTCTCCCTAATAACAGGTTATATCCTGAATCTATCTTGAGCACATTAAAAGATATGCAGAATGTATGGGGACTAATCTCAATTGGCAGTTCAATCTCTCCGACTGAATTTCGGCAGGATCCGTCAAAATCATTAATAACCGTATAGCTGCTTCGGATCCGTTTGAGGTTGACGTTCATCTTCACCAAAGTGGCATAAGGACAGATATTCAAAGACGAACCTCTATCTATCAAGACTCCGGCTAGCATATATGTAACGCCCCCAAATTCAGGTACTTGAAACCCGAATTCAGTGCTTTACGATACCATTTCTATGAGCAGAAATAATACTAATAATAATAACAATAATATAAATACCAAACTTAATTTATATATATCAGAGTCTAATCCCAAGTATGCAACCTTTACTACATTCATTATAATATATGATAATAATAAATATCATTGCCTTAATAAAGTTATACTATTACATAGAATACCATAACACTTATTCTGTTTGATTTCCTTTTCCTTGGTTCTTGTCCGAATCTTCTGGTTGTTCACACTTAACTTAAAACATTTAAATTAAGCAAGGATGAGCATTTGAGTGCCCAACAAGTAATAGCAATTATAAATATAGGCTGAAAGAAATAAATTTTTTCTTTGTACGACACTTCTATAACGAATCAACAGTTGTGAAGTAAACTGAACCAATAATAATAACATAACAATTCTATATCAAATTTTTGAAACTACGTATTGACTATATATATAGGGTAGTTGACAGACTATGAACATTGTTTTCTATTTTCGAAAAGGTTAAATAGAACTTCATCTGGAAACCGTTATAACTTACGGGCGCGAGGGTGTACATCCCATGTGCCCTGTATTGATTAATACTACCTGCAAGAACGATATTATCGTTCATCTTTTTTGCCTTGGGCGCATAAAAGTTTTCCCATATTCGGGATGTTCATACTTAGTCAGGAATCCAAACCAAAGTAATTTGATTGGATACAATAAAGTTTTATCATATTCAACGACATTTCTAAATCTGTGTCTAGCTAGTTCAAATAGCTAGATGGCTTTTAATTAAGGTATACATAATGGAATTTAATAAGTATATATATCAACATATGATTAAATACAATGATTATTCAAGTGGGGACACTTGCATAACCATATTTAGAAATTAACGAACATAATAAATATCTGAATTATACAATAATACTGTACTAATAAATAATGATCAGATATAATATATATAGCAATAGGGTTAATAATCTGGCACAATAATAATATAATTCTAAAACTTTCTTACTTATATCCATTATATAAAGTAAATGCAAAGGTAGGATACTTGTCTGGTCTACTGCTTACAATTACGCAACTTAGTTTTATCTTTTATATAGCGACCTATCATTAACAAGATCATTCTATCGATTAGAATAACATATCATAACACATAATACTGCTTATTGCAGTCAGTACATAACCTAATCACATTGTTACACATGTTTCACAATCATTGGATCACAAACAAACACATATACATACAAATTATATAAGTCCAGATCAATTTCTGAAACATGTCGACGTACCGACGGCTTTATCGGGTAATTATCGAGTCTAAGACTCTACACTGTAGTTCAATATATGTAAATATTAATATTACGATTTTTCATAGCCTTATAATAATTTTTAAACAATTATTATAATTTATCATGATTTTTATTCAAACACCAGAATCATTATAAAATGATTTAAATAATTCAATTATCATTAATATTTAATAATATTAGACTATTAATGAAACCATTGCCAAAATATTAAAGTTATTTATAATAACTCAAAATATTTTAACGTACTAATATTACCTTTAAATGATTTTTAAAATAATTAAAAATCACATTTAAATAATTACCATTAATAATAAAGTATTAACGTATTATTTATTAAAATATTAAAAGTCATTTATTATAACTTAAAATATTTTTAATTCATTTATATCCTTTTCAAATGATTTTTAAATTAATAAAACCATTTTTAAACTATTTATTCAATATAATTATTAAATAAATCAAATATCATTTAATATTAAATAATTAATGAATTTTACCTTTAAATATTGAAAGTTATATTTTATAACTTCAAATATTTTTAAACACCTTATTTTTATTTAAAATGATTTTCTAATATTAAAATCATTTTTAAACCAATTTATTAAATAAATTTAATATTAAAATATTAATATTTTTATGAAAAAATATCAAAAGTTATATTTTATAACTTAAAATATTTTTATAACCTTTAAATCATTTTTATATAATTTTTTAAATCATTAATTCTATTTTTCATAATTTATTTAATACATTTATTAAATAACTTAATTATCATTAATATTAATTTATTAATGAAATTTCATCACAAAATATTAAAAGTTACATTTATAACTTAAAAATATTTTTAAACACTTTATTCTTATTTAAAATGATTTTTATAACATTAAAGTTATTTTTCTCAAATTTATTTAATACACTAATTAAATAAATTAAATATCATTAATATTCAAATAATTATAAATATTAATGAAAATTATCCCAAATAGTCAAAAGTTAATTTTCATAATTTAAAATAATTTTAAAACCATTTTTGTAATTTTTAGAATTTATTTTCTATTTTTAATCAATTTCCAAAATCGAAAATAAAATTAATAGAAACCGTCGCTATAGGCTATAGCGACACTTTTCTGTCGTGTTAAGTGTTCTTGGCTCAAGAACACTGACAAGTCAGTGTTCAAGGTGCACAGTTTGACCACGTTTTAATCATCGATCTATCATGTTTCTAGGCTTGCTTAAACGTTTATCTTATAGAATACATGTAATATTACAATAATCAACCATTAACTTGGTTATACAATTATATATTTACACGATCAAAACCTTCAAAGTAGCTATCAAAAGCTTTCTGGGTTACCCAGAAACCCAGACAGCTTCGACTGCCTACTTTGTGGCTTAATTATCCAACTGTTCTGGTCATCAAATTGGTTATATTATGGTTCAAGTCTACATAACACATGTCAAGGAGCTCATAGTAGTCAATAAATCAGTTCAACAACATCATATACTTCAGATTTAAACTGGTCAAAGGCTGTCAGAAATAATGTTCTAACTAAGACTGAGCATTCGGTTAATAACCGAACCGAACCATCATTTCTGTTATAACCGAAACCCGAAAATACCCTGTTTTAACTATCCGAACAAGTAACCGAATTTTGTACTAACCGAATTATAAAGATTTAGAATAACCAATTTCAAATCACAACAAAGACAAGAGTAGAATAACCCATTTCACAAAATCACAACAAACTTCAAACAAGAAAATCAAGAACTTTGGAATATGAATCAAACTCATCCAATCAGAACAACTTAAGAAAAGTAGCAATACATGTAAAACAAAAAGGTGTAATTTGACCAGAAATCACATTCTTCCCTCTTTCAAGTCAGATGAACCATTTAACACCCAACCCAACCTAGCAACCCGCGTGCTTCTTTATAAACTAAAATAAAATGGGTGAAAACAACAACTGTCATGCCCAATCAAATAATTTCCTGAATAAAATTGTCATGCCCAACACGAACTAATTCATACATAGCAGCCCCTCCCATTCCATCTGCAACAACAACTGGTCCATCACCGCCAGGCGTCGTCGGGTCGGGTGTGGAGTCAGACTCGAAGATTGGGCGCCAGATCCTCGGTCGAGCTCATCATCGGATTTTGACTCGAAGTCGCCGAACTCGTCCCAATCGAAGTTAAAGGCGTCAGAAACTCGGAATCGGAGGAGCTCATCATCCACTATGTTCGATTAGTTACTTGTTTAAAGGATCTAAAGCCACCAATATAAAGTACATATACAAGGCTATAAACTAGATACAAACACGTCATTATAACACTTAACAACAGACAGATATATGCCTTCCAAAATATTTTCGGACGCTTAAAACAAATTTTTGGGTTACCCAGAATTCGTTCGGTCATGGTCGGTCAACGACCTTTGACCCTTAATAACTTTCAATCTACACATGTTATGTTCTTGATTCAAGTTCTAGATCATATACCACATAATGTACTACAAGTATCAACCTTTAAAACATAAAAACACATAATCATCAAAGATTTCTGAGGACTGACAGACACAAAAACAAAAATTTCTAGATTTGCAAAAACACTAGATTTGAGATTATAGATGTTATGGATCTAACATCTATCAACCCAGATCACTTACTAACACTATAAACAACACAATACAACACAAAATCATAACTTCTGACATAGCATACATGATCAGATTTTGGTTTAGGGTTATACCTTTATTTTGGTCAATCTTGATCTTAGGGCTTCTGATTTGCTAGTGAAATTCATGGGGCTTGGTATTGGGACTGATATGTTATACTCCCTCCGTCCCAGGATAAAAGTCCTGATGGACTTTTCACGCATATTAAGAAAATGAATGAAATGACAAAATTGTCTATAATAATGTCATTAAATATGGAGAGAGAATTAAATAAGAAAAGTATGAGATATTTAATGCTACGGGTATAATAGGAAAATATGTGTAAAAGTTTGGTTATTAAAGGAAAATGGACATTTAACATGGGACTATCCAAAATAGTAATAAGGACTTTTATCACGGGACGGAGGGAGTAAGAATTTGTGGGTTATAGAGAGAGAAGGTCTTGGATGAGGGATGGTGAATAAATGGGCAATAGAAGCACTTTTCTCTCTCTTATAATCTATATATGTTATAATATAATGCTTATAACTGAGATATATAGTTGGTAGCGGGAAATTGTAAGCATGTGCGAAATCAAAAGTTGGTTACCAACTTCTTATCTTAGCTAGATTTACAAGTTAGCTCAAATAATGCAAAAAGGGGCAATTTGGTCATTGGCCTTATAAATTTAATGACACATTTGTAACTTGTACAACCCTTAGGGTTTGACTTTTAGGGTTTAACCCTAAGGTTTGGCACAAAAGTCTGTAGGATTTTAATTTAGGGTTTAACATAACAAAATTAGTTTCAAAAAATAAAATTTAGGGTTTGCTAATTAGATTAGGTTATCTAATTACATTATACATGAACATTAGGGTTTAAAGTCCCCTAATTAGCATTAAACTTTATAATTAAATGATTAGGGTTAATAACTTAGCAATTAAGATTTTAAATTTAGAAATTAGGGTTTTTATTTATTAATTAGGGTTTTGAAAATTAGGGTTCTCCCTAATTAGGGTTAATATCTATAATACCGCTCGTTAATCACATTATCGTGATTACATAACAATCTTAAGCTTGTATTCGACTTTTGAATTAGGGTTTAACATCTTGAAACAAGGGATTTCTAATTTTTTTTAGAATTTAGGGTTTCTAAATATTAATTAGGGTTTACCTAATTAATCATAAAATTATGTAATATACAACGTAAATCATATAACACAGTTATATAATAGTCTCGAACTCATAATTGGGTTTCAAAATAGAGTTTAACAAATTAATGCTAAAGTTTTGACATTATACTCCATAATTGACCAACCATTATCAGTCCACATATATACAGTACATATTTATAGTACTGAGATAAAATAATATTATATTATTATTCTCATCCCTTATTCCAAAACCAGAATTAAGGTTTGGATTCCATATCTGATTTACCCTCATATATAACATTATTAATTAAGTTAAAAATAATTAACTTAACTAATCTAAAATAAATTTATATAATAGATAAAATAATTATTATAATAATTCTACAATCATTTCATATATTATTTAAATAATATAATAATCATATTTTCATTAAAAATAACTAATAAAAATATTTCCACTATAAAATTTAATTATTATAAGAATATAATTTATAAAGATCAATAATTCTAAAATAAAATTATTTGTAATCATTCATGTAATAATATATACTTTATATTCATCACATACATATACATACACATTACCTAGCACATATTATTACCTTTAAAATAAAAAAAAAAATTATATGCAAATTTTTTTATTTAATTATATAGAAAATATCGATTTATTACATTCACCCTACCTTATAAAGATTCCGTCCCCGGAATCACCGTTTCAAAACCTATACATACAAGGGTACATAGCATACATAGTCATTGCAAGTAGATCTCGATCATAATTGATCGAACCGATCTTTAGCTATTCAGCATAAAGCTTATCTATCTATTTAAATAGAAAATTGATTTCTAAAAGAACTCAATTACCTCCTTCAAAATTTCTTTATAAAATAATTTACTATATATATAAGAAAATAAAATTTGTTGGAATAATACCTCGAGTTGCATCCCCATTGCTACTGGATTCACGAATAGTCATGTTTGAGATTCTTGCGGTTGATTCTGGTGTTGTTTTTGTTGAAGTTGGTCTCGTTGTCGCCAATGTCCTGCTGCCTTTTCCCGTATTTTCATTCCTTGCCTCTCTTCTCCTTCTTTTACAATCTTTCACCTTATGCTCCATTGATTCACTAATAAAACACCCACTATACATTCATGGATTGGTGCAGTTGGGAGAGATATGTCCCTCTTGCCCGCACTTGTAACACACAAACTTACCCTTTAAACATTCACCAGAATGATCTTTCCACAATTCCTACACTGTACAACCAATTTCTTTCCACCTCCTAACCTATTTTCAGTATTCCTAAAATTATCTCCTTTCCTTTTTCTAGTCCTATTACCATTACTCCCTTCTTCGATTCTATCTTGATTTATCTTCCACCAAAAATTCGCCTCCCATTTCATCGTATAGGTGGCAAAAGCTGTCTTTTGCCCCTTCGTTATCCTAGCTATCACAAACGCTTCTACCGGGTCAGTTGATCCTCTAAATCCTGGCGGTTCTATTACCTTGAAGTCTTTGAAGTTCGTTAATCGATTATCTGGCTGATTTCCCATGGCTGGTATTCCATTCTGCATAGCTTGAGCGTACATATTTGCCATATTTTATATCGGGTATGGTTGTCTTCCAGTATTGTTGACTGGTTCTTCTACCCTTTGGTTTCGTTTTCGTCTTGGTGGCATTATCTGATTAATCATAATTTATCTTTCATCGACATACCTTCTATATCTTAGGGTATACACATAACGCGAAATTTTCTACTCAAATAATCATGCATTCAAAATATTAGATTGAAAATTTAGTTTTATTGTATTAACTTATTTCATTAATCTAGCATAGATTAATACTCAAAGCACTTGACCTACCATAGCACATACTGCTTTAAACTTCTGCTAAAACTTTGTGACTCAAAAGTTGGGAATCGCACACAGTTATATTTTAAATGATTTTTAAAATAATTAAAAATAACTTTTAAATAATTACAATTAATATTAAAGTATAAAAGTATTATTTATCAAAATATTAAAAGTCATTTATTATAACTTAAAATATTTTTAATTCATTTATATCCTTTTCAAATGATTTTTAAATCAATAAAACCATTTTTAAACTATTTATTCAATATAATTATTAAATAAATCAAATATCATTTAATATTAAATAATTAATGAATTTTACCTTTAAATATTGAAAGTTATATTTTATAACTTAAAATATTTTTAAACACCTTATTTTTATTTAAAATGATTTTCTAATATTAAAATAATTTTTAAACCAATTTATTAAGTAAATTTAATATTATTAATATTAAAATATTAATATTTTCATGACAAAATATCAAAAGTTATATTTTATAACTTAAAATATTTTTATAACCTTTAAATCATTTTTATATAATTTTTTTAAATCATTAATTCTATTTTTCATAATTTATTTAATACATTTATTAAATAACTTAATTATCATTAATATTAATTTATTAATGAAATTTCATCACAAAATATTAAAAGTTACATTTGTAACTCAAAAATATTTTAAACACTTTATTCTTATTTAAAATGATTTTTATAACATTAAAGTTATTTTTCTCAAATTTATTTAATACACTAATTAAATAAATTAAATATCATTAATATTCAAATAATTATAAATATTAACGAAAAATATCCCAAATAGTCAAAAGTTAATTTTCATAATTTAAAATAATTTTTAAAACCATTTTTGTAATTTTTAGAATTTAATTTCAATTTTTAATCAATTTTCAAAAATCAGAAAATAAAATTAATAGAAACCGTCGCTATAGGCTGTAGCGACACTTTTCTGTTGTGTTAGGTGTTATTGGCTCAAGAACACTGACAAGTCAGTGCTCAAGGTGCATGATTTGACCACGTTTTAATCCTCGGTCTATCAAGTTTCTAGGCTTGCTTAAACGTTTATCTTATAGTATACATGTAATATTACAATAATCAACCATTAACTTGGTCATACAATTATATATTTACACGATCAAAAGCTTCAAAGTAGCTGTCAAAAGCTTTCTGGGCTTTCTGGGTTACCCATAAACCCAGACAGCTTCGACTGCCTACTTTGTGGCTCAATTATCCAACTGTTCTGGTCATCAAATTGGTTATATTATGGTTCAAGTCTACATAACACATGTCAAGGAGCTCATAGTAATCAACAAATCAGTTCAACAACATCATATACTTCAGATTTAAACTAGTCAAAGGCTGTCAGAAACAATGTTTTAACGGTTTCTGGAGATTCCAGAAACTGTAATCGTGATCGACAAGCATAGTTTGACCATCCACTATGTTTGATTAGTTACTTGTTTAAAGGATCTAAAGCCACTAATATAAAGTACATATACAAGGCTATAAAATGGATACAAACACATCATTATAACACTTAACAATAGACAGATATATGCCTTCCAAAATATTGTCAGACGCTGAAAACAAGTTTTTGGGTTACCCAGAATTCGTTCGGTCATGGTCGGTCAACGACCTTTGACCCTTAATAACTTTCAATCTACACATGATATGTTCTTGATTCAAGTTCTAGATCATAGACCACATAATATACTACAAGTATCAACCTTTAAAACACAAAAACACATAATCATCACAGATCTATGAGGACTGACATTTGATTGTTAGATACATAAATAAAAATTTCTAGATTTGCAAAAACACTAGATCTGAGCTTATAGATGTTATGGATCTAACATCTATCAACCCAGATCACTTACTAACACTATAAATAACACATTACAACACAAAATCATAACATTTGACATAGCATACATGATCAGATTTTGGTTTAGGATTATACCTTTATTTTGGTCAATCTTGATCTTAGGGCTTTTGATTTGCTAGTGAAATTCATGGGGCTTGGTATTGGGACTGATATGTTATACTCCCTCCGTCCCAGGATAAAAGTCCTGATTGACTTTTCACGAATATGAAGAAAATGAATGAAATGACAAAATTGTCCATAATAATGTCATTAAAATTGTCCCTAAACCTTTAGGGTTTAACCCTTACGGTTTAACCCTAAGGTTTGGCACAAAAGTCTGTAGGATTTTAATTTAGGGTTTAACATAACAAAATTAATTTCTAAAAATGAAATTTAGGGTTTGTTAATTAGATTAGGTTATCTAATTACATTATACATGAACATTAGGGTTTAAAGTCCCCTAATTAGCATTAAACTTTATAATTAAATGATTAAGGTTAATAACTTAGCAATTAAGATTTTAAATTTAGAAATTAGGGTTTTTATTTATCAATTAGGGTTTTGAAAATTAGGGTTCTCCCTAATTAGGGTTAATATCTATAATACCGCTCGTTAATCACATTATCGTGATTACATAACAATCTTAAGCTTGTATTCGACTTTTGAATTAGGGTTTAACAGCTTGAAACTAGGGTTTTCTAATTTTTTTAGAATTTAGGGTTTCTAAATATTAATTAGGGTTTACCTAATTAATCATAAAATTATGTAATATACAACGTAAATCATATAACACAGTTATATAACAGTCTCGAACTCATAATTGGGTTTCAAAATAGAGTTTAACAAATTAATGCTAAAGTTTTGACATTATACTCCATAATTGACCAACCATTATCACCACATATATACAAAGATATATTTTATAGTCTTGAGATAAAATAATATTATATTATTATTCTCATCCCTTATTCCAAAACCGTAATTAAGGTTTGGATTCCATATCTGATTTACCTCATATATAACATTATTAATTAAGTTAAAATAATTAACTTAACTAATCTAAAATAAATTTATATAATAGATAAAATAATTATTATAATAATTCTACAATCATTTCATATATTATTTAAATAATATAATAATCATATTTTCATTAAAAATAACTAATAAAAATATTTCCACTATAAAATTTAATTATTATAAGAATATAATTTATAAAGATCAATAATTCTAAAATAAAATTATTTGTATTCATTCATGTAATAATATATACTTTATATTCATCACATACATATACATACACATTACCTAGCACATATTATTACCTTTAAAATAAAATAAAAAAATTTATACGCAAAATTTTTTATTTAATTATATAGAAAATATCGATTTATTACATTCACCCTACCTTATAAAGATTCTGTCCCCGGAATCACCGTTTCAAAACCTATACATACAAGGGTACATAGCATACATAGTCATTGCAAGTAGATCTCGATCATAATTGATCGAACCGATCTTTAGCTATTCAGCATAAAGCTTATCTATCTATTTAAATAGAAAATTGATTTCTAAAATAACTCAATTACCTCCTTCAAAATTTCTTTATAAAATAATTTACTATATATATAAGAAAATAAAATTTGTTGGAATAATACCTCGAGTTGCATCCCCGGCTGTTACCGATTCCTGAACAGTCATGCTGAAGATTCTTGCGGTTGATTCTGGTGTTGTTTTTGTTGAAGTTGGTCTCGTTGTCGCCAATGTCCTGCTGCCTTTTCCCGTATTTGCATTCCTTGCCTCCCTTCTCCTTCTTTTACAATCTTTCACCTTCTGCTCCATTGATTCACTAATAAAACACCCACTATACATTCATCGATTGGGGCAGTTGGGAGAGATATGTCCCTCTTGCCCGCACTTGTAACACACAAACTTACCCTTTAAACATTCACCAGAATGATTCTTTCAACAATTCCTACACTGTACAACCTATTTCTTTCCACCTCCTGACCTATTTTCAGTATTCCCAAAATTATCTCCTTTCCTTTTTCTAGTCCTATTACCATTACTCCCTTCTCCGATTCTATCTTGATTTGTCTTCCACCAAAAATTCGCCTCCCATTTCATTGTATAGGTGGCAAAAGCTGTCTTTTGCCCCTTCGTTATCCTAGCTATCACAAACGCTTCTACCGGATCTGTTGACCCTCTAAATCCTGGCGGTTCTATTACCTTGAAGTCTTTGAAGTTCGTTAATCGATTATCTGGCTGATTTCCCATGGCTAGTATTCCATTCTGCATAGCTTGAGCGTACATATTTGCCATATTTTATATCGGGTATGGTTGTCTTCCAATATTGTTGACTGGTTCTTCTACCCTTTGGTTTCGTTTTCGTCTTGGTGGCATTATCTGATTAATCATAATTTATCTTTCATCGACATACCTTCTATATCTTAGGGTATACACATAACGCGAAATTTTCTACTCAAATAATCATGCATTCAAAATATTAGATTTTAAAAATTCAGTTTTATTGTATTATCTTATTTCATTAATCTAGCATAGATTAATACTCAAAGCACTTGACCTACCATAGCACATACTGCTTTAAACTTCTGCTAAAACTTTGTGACTCAAAAGTTGGGAATCGCACACAGTTATATTTTAAATGATTTTTAAAATAATTAAAAATCACTTTTCAATAATTACCATTAATATTAAAGTATAAAAGTATTATTTATCAAAATATTAAAAGTCATTTATTATAACTTAAAATATTTTTAATTCATTTATATCCTTTTCAAATGATTTTTAAATCAATAAAACCATTTTAAAACTATTTATTCAATATAATTATTAAATAAATCAAATATCATTTAATATTAAATAATTAATGAATTTTACCTTTAAATATTGAAAGTTATATTTTATAACTTAAAATATTTTTAAACACCTTATTTTTATTTAAAATGATTTTCTAATATTAAAATCATTTTAAACCAATTTATTAAATAAATTTAATATTAAAATATTAATATTTTTCATGAAATAATATCAAAAGTTATATTTTATAACTTAAAATATTTTTATAACCTTTAAATCATTTTTATATAATTTTTAAAATCATTAATTCTATTTTTCATAATTTATTTAATACATTTATAAAATAACTTAATTATCAATAATATTAATTTATTAATGAAATTTCATCACAAAATATTAAAAGTTACATTTATAACTCAAAAATATTTTTAAACACTTTATTCTTATTTAAAATGATTTTTATAACATTAAAGTTATTTTTCTCAAATTTATTTAAAACACTAATTAAATAAATTAAATATCATTAATATTCAAATAATTATAAATATTAATGAAAATTATCCCAAATAGTCAAAAGTTAATTTTCATAATTTAAAATAATTTTTAAAACCATTTTTGTAATTTTTAGAATTTATTTTCTATTTTTAATCAATTTCCAAAAATCAGAAAATAAAATTAATAGAAACCGTCGCTATAGGCTATAGCGACACTTTTCTATCGTGTTAAGTGTTCTTGGCTCAAGAACACTGACAAGTCAGTGTTCAAGGTGCACGGTTTGACCACGTTTTAATCATCGGTCTATCATGTTTCTAGGCTTGCTTAAACGTTTATCTTATAGTATACATGTAATATTACAATAATCAACCATTAACTTGGTCATACAATTATATATTTACACGATCAAAAGCTTCAAAGTAGCTGTCAGAAGCTTTTTGGGCTTTCTGGGTTACCCATAAACCCAGACAGCTTCGACTGCCTACTTTGTGGCTCAATTATCCAACTGTTCTGGTCATCAAATTGGTTATATTATGGTTCAAGTCTACATAACACATGTCAAGGAGCTCATAGTAATCAACAAATTAGTTCAACAACATCATATACTTCAGATTTAAACTAGTCAAAGGCTGTCAGAAACAATGTTTTAACGGTTTCTGGAGATTTCAGAAACTGTAATCGTGATCGACAAGCATAGTTTGACCATCCACTATGTTTGATTAGTTACTTGTTTAAAGGATCTAAAGCTACTAATATAAAGTACATATACAAGGCTATAAAATGGATACAAACACATCATTATAACACTTAACAACAGACAGATATATGCCTTCCAAAATATTGTCGAATCAAAAAAACAAGTTTTGGGTTACCTGCAATTCGTTTCGGTTACGGTCGGGTGAATCGACGACCTTTGACCCTTAATAACTTTCAATCTACACATGATATGTTCTTGATTCAAGTTCTAGATCATAGACCACATAATATACTACAAGTATCAACCTTTAAAACACAAAAACACATAATCATCACAGATCTATGAGGACTGACATTTGATTGTTAGATACATAAACAAAAATTTCCGGATTTGCAAAAACACTAGATATGAGCTTATAAATGTTATGGATCTAACATCTATCAACCCAGATCACTTACTAACACTATAAATAACACATTACAACACAAAATCATAACTTTTGACATAGCATACATGATCAGATTTTGTTTTAAGATTATACCTTTATTTTGGTCAATCTTGATCTTAGGGCTTTTGATTTGCTAGTGAAATTCATGGGGCTTGGTATTGGGACTGATATGTTATACTCCCTCTGTCGCAGGATAAAAGTCCTGATTGACTTTTCACGAATATGAAGAAAATGAATGAAATGACAAAATTGTCCATAATAATGTCATTAAAATTGTCCCTAAACCTTTAGGGTTTAACCCTTATGGTTTAACCCTAAGGTTTGGCACAAAAGTCTGTAGGATTTTAATTTAGGGTTTAACATAACAAAATTAGTTTCTAAAAATGAAATTTAGGGTTTGCTAATTAGATTAGGTTATCTAATTACATTATACATGAACATTAGGGTTTAAAGTCCCCTAATTAGCATTAAACTTTATAATTAAATGATTAAGGTTAATAACTTAGCAATTAAGATTTTAAATTTAGAAATTAGGGTTTTTATTTATCAATTAGGGTTTTGAAAATTAGGGTTCTCCCTAATTAGGGTTAATATCAATAATACCGCTCGTTAATCACATTATCGTGATTACATAACAATCTTAAGCTTGTATTCGACTTTTAAATTAGGGTTTAACAGCTTGAAACTAGGGTTTTCTAATTTTTTTAGAATTTAGGGTTTCTAAATATTAATTAGGGTTTACCTAATTAATCATAAATTATGTAATATACAACGTAAATCATATAACACAGTTATATAACAGTCTCGAACTCATAATTGGGTTTCAAAATAGAGTTTAACAAATTAATGCTAAAGTTTTGACATTATACTCCATAATTGACCAACCATTATCACCCATATATATAAAGACATATTTATAATCGAGATAAAATAATATTATATTATTATTCTCATCCCTTATTCCAAAATCGAAATTAAGGTTTGGATTCCATATCCGATTTACCCCTTATATAACATTATTAATTAAGTTAAAAATAATTAACTTAACTAATCTAAAATAAATTTATATAATAGATAAAATAATTATTATAATAATTCTATAATCATTTCATATATTATTTAAATAATATAATAGTCATATTTTCATGAAAAATAACTAATAAAAATATTTCCACTATAAAATTAATTATTATAAGAATATAATTTATAAAGATCAATAATTCTAAAATAAAATTATTTGTAATCATTCATGTAATAATATATATTTTATATTCATCACATACATATACATACACATTACCTAGCACATATTCCTACCTTTAAAATAAAAAAAAATTTATACGCAAAATTTCTGATTTAATTATATAGAAAATATCAGGTTATTACATTCACCCTCCCTTATAAAGATTCCGTCCCCGGAATCACCATTTCAAAACTTATACATACAAGGGTACATAACATACACAGTCATTGCAAGTAGATCTCGACCATAATTGATCGAACAGATCTTTAGCTACTCATCATAAAGCTTATCTATCTGATTAAACAGAAAATTGATTTCTAATAGAACTCAATTTCCTCCTTCATAATTTCTTTATAAAATAATTTACTATATATAAAAGAAAATCTTATATAAGAAAATAAAATTTGTTGGAATAATACCTCGAGTTGTATCCCCGGCTGTTACCGATTCCTAAACAGTTATGCTGAAGATTCTTGCGGTTAATTCTGTTGGTTTGTTTGTTTAAGTTGGTCTCGTTGTCGCCAATGTCCTGCTGCCTTTTCCCATATTTGCATTCCTTGCCTCCTTTCTCCTTCTTGTACAGTCTTTCACCTTATGCTCCATTGATTCACTAATAAAACACCCACTATACATTCATGGATTGGGGCAGTTGGGAGAGATATGTCCCTCCTGCCCGCACTTGTAACACACAAACTTACCCTTTAAACATTCACCGGAATGATTCTTTCCACAATTCCTACACTGCACAACCTATTTTTTTCCACCTCTTGACCTATTTTTGGTATTCCCAAAATTATCTCCTTTCCTTTTTCCAGTCCTATTACCATTACAACCTTCTCCAATTCTAGCTTGATTTGTCTTCCACCAAAAATTCGTCTCTGTAAGACCCCGGAATTTTTAAATAAAAAGGAATTTCCTTTATTGATTATTTTGAAATAGTAAGGGTTGATTTGATTAATATGGATAGTTAAGGGTTAAATATGCAAATATTTCAAATTAAGCAAGTGGTTATAAAATATTCATTATCGCTTAGAAATATTCGTTTGGTCGTGGAATATTCGTCTTCACAATGAATATTCGTATAACCCAAGCAAATGACCATGTGTGGGCCCCATAACGGAAAGTGATTGGATGAAGAAAACGACAAATATAAGTTGTTTTAAATAACTACAGTAGTTGTTATCAAGTTAATTTTGTCATTGAATACCCTTGGTTAAAACACACTATTACGCTGTTGTTGAAACAAGAGCACCAGTATTGCACCAATTATTGATTCTTACGTGAAGAAGGCACTACTCAATAATGGTTACGTGAATTCTTGCTCAATTATTTTATCGAGTTAATAATTCTTTGCGTTGATATTTTATATTCACATTGTTTCAATAATTGTCATTACACAAGATCTTTCATTATCGAAGCAATAATTCATATTATCTGAATAATATTATTAGATAACATTATTGGCAATGTCTAGAAAGTTACATCAAGGAGAGGTTTGGTCACCTAATCAAGGCGCCAAGAAGAAGAAATTCTTATTGAAAGCCCCTCTTTCCGAACTGCACGGTTGTCAATATTGTGATTCTCATAATATTATTTGTGAATAATTAATTATTGATTTATATGATGAGGAAAATATTGATTTTATGTGGATATAGATGGAGAAAATTTTAAAATGACAATTGTTGAAAATTAATATTTTATCTTTTTCTCGATAAAATAATTCATTTAAATATATTATTTTAATAATATATTAACGGTGATATTTTTACAACGAATGTGGGATATATGAGTATACGAGGAGGAAGAGTATTTTGTTGCAATAAATGTTTAAAAACATGTTAAACATGTCTATGGACCCCATTTATTGAATCGAAATTTGATTATAACTGTAAAATCGTCTGTTTGTGGATTTCTTACGATTTCTTTTGAATTTGGAAAACTTTCTTCTGCAAAGTTGTAGAGAATTGAATTTCCTATAAAAACTCGCAAGATTCAATTTTCTGATGAAAGGGCTATTTATTATGAATTATTGAAGTTCCAAAGCTCTAAATAATTGATTTTTCAAGTTTAAAATATTTAAAATAGGAAAAACGTTTTTGGAATGTTAGGTGGCCTCATTTAACATGTGTAGGAGCTGAATTCAGTTGGCAAGTGTGCGTATGAGGTTTTGGAAAATAAATATTAATATTATATTAAATTTTCGCTTTGGTGTTCTAAGCAATTTCCTATAAATAGGGTGCTTAGGTTAGAATTGAAAATCACACCGTAAATCGAAGTTTTCTCTCTATATTATCGAGTATTATTCTTGTGAGTATTTTGAGTATACTTTGAGTATTGCTTTTACTTGCAAGTCCAAGTCATAGCCTATATCCTGTTTTTGATTAAATCTTGATCTTTTTCGAGGTAAGGGATATTATTTTTTGTAATGATATTATTTCTTCAATATCATTATACCGAAAATGTTGATCTGAAGTTTTTATCAAATTTGGAACTTTTTCATGTCGGGGTTACTATTCATGAGTTACTTATTCATGAGTTACTATTCACGAAGTTACTATTCATGAGTTACTATTCACGAGTTACTATTCACGAGTACTATTCATGAAGCGTGAAGATGTTTTTGTGGAATTTCTATCTTTTGGTGTCTGAGTTACTATTCACGTGTACTGGCACTATTCACGATATCTGACTATTCACGTATCTGTCTTTATTCAATTTAAAAATAAAATTTCTTCTTTTCGTCTAAAACATCTATTCGGATACTAGCTCGATTGTATCCATGTTTTGATCATTCTTGAATTTTACACCACTATGATTATTTTTGAGGTATTTTTGGACGTGGATAAAACCAAGTACGAATCCTTAATCCTTAATCCTTGTCATTTTGTTTCACTTTGGATTCGCTTTCTTTAAAAATATTTTTCATCATCCTCGGTCTTAAATGATGATATTATTGAATATCTTTGGCCCAGTAGTGCAAAGATGAATGATTTCTGAAGAATATCTTTGGCCCAGTAGTGCAAAGATGAATGTGTTTTAAATGAACATGACCAATCGATGAATATCTTTGGCCCTTAGTGCAAAGATGAATATTTGATTCCGTATGCATATTGATTGATGTTACTGAGGATAAAATATTGATGATGGATCTATTAAATTCATAGATTATAGTAGATTTCATTCTCTACGTAACTCTTCTATGAATTATTATTTCCATTGCGAATATTGATCCGAAACTTGTTGTCTATTGTATTCTATCGATTTTTCCTGTTGAAGACTAACGATAATTTGTTGTATATTATCTTAGTCATAATATTCTTTACTGGGCTAGTTAAGCTCACCCTTTTCCTTGTTGTTCCATTTTTCTTCTCAGGAGGCGAGAATGTAGCGAGTACTAGTCGGGGTATGGAATGAAGGTTCTAGAGAGAGTTGTTTAGTAGTCCTCACCATTTTTGTAAAATAATGAATCAATAATTATGATGGGGATTTATTTGCATGTGGATATTGTCTAGAAGACAATATTATATTTAAACTCACAATATATATTGTCGTATTTCACACGACATTTGTATTATTGAAGTTGTAGTTTGCTTTTTGTACCATGTATTTGGCGACTCAGAATGGGTGTTGTGTATACCTATTTTGGGGGCGTCACAGTCTCCCCTTTCATCATATAGGTGGGAAAAGCTGTCTTTTGCCCCTCCGTTATCCTAGCTATCAGAAACGCTTCTACCAGGTCAGTTGATCCTCTAAATCCTGGCGGTCCTATTACCTTGAAGTCTTTGAAGTTCGCTAATCAATTATCTAGCTGATTTCCCACGGCTGGTATTCCATTCTTCATAGCTAGAGCGTACATATTTGCAATGTTTTGTATCGGGTCTAGTTGTCTTCCAGTATTGTTGACAGGTTCTTCTACCCTTTGGTTTCATTTTCATCTTGGCGACATTATCTAATTAATCATAATTTATCTTTCATCGACTTAGCTTCTATATCTTAGGGTATACACATAACGCGAAATTTTCTACTCAAATAATCATGCATTCAAAATATTAGATTTTGAAAATTTAGTTTTATTGTATTAACTTATTTCATTAATCCAGCATAGATTAATACTCATAGCACTTGACCTACTAAAGCATATACGGCTTTAAACTTATGTTATCCCTTTGTGACTCAAAAGTTGGGAATCGTTGCCATAACTTATACAAAATATTACATTACACGAACATACTTATTGTATACGCATCATAGAATCATACATATTCAAGTAATACTAATACTACTTATTTCTTATGCCTTCACTAAGGATCAATTGCTTAGTATTCTATATATTCCCATTATCCTCAACAATCCATTCACACCTATCTATACCAAATTCGTCAAACTTACCACAATCATATGAGTTTAAGAACTCACCACAAACATATGAGTTTAAGAACTCGAGCTTGACCATATATTCTCTAACTATACTCTACATATCAGTTATACTACCGTTTCTAGGTCTAATACTACATTTTCCAATATAATCACCTCATTAGAGTTGCTTTCACTGTGAGCCTCTATTTCAACTATTGGTTTTGACATTGGCTCGGTTATGGAGGTTGACTCCTTCTTTAAGATATGAGTGTACCCTAATTCTTTTCTATCTGACATCTACACACAAACTATCTTGATTATCACATAATATATACACACAACAAATAATAGTTTTATATAGGTTATCTTTTATTTGATTTGACGATGAACTTATTTAATTCATCTCCTTTTAAAACTCTCTATAAGTTATTTATATTTTCAATGTTTCCCTATGTCCCAAGGTTATAGCCTAAAGTCTATTCCACCTAAGGTTTTTAACCCTAAAGCTCTGATACCATATTGTAACGCCCCCAAATTCAGGAACTTGAAACCCGAATTCAGTACTTTAAGATACCATTTCTATGAGCGAAAATAATACTAATAATAATAACAATAATATAAATACCAAACTTAATTTACATATATCAGAGTCTAATCCCAAGTATGCAACCTTTACTACATTCATAATAATACATGATAATAATAAATATCATTACCTTAATAAAGTTATACTATTACATAGAATACCATAACACTTATTCTGTTTGATTTCCTTTTCCTTGGTTCTTATCCGAATCTTCTGGTTGTTCACACTTAACTGAAAACATTTAAATTAAGCAAGGATGAGCATTTGAGTGCCCAACAAGTAATAACAATTATAAATATAGGCTGAAAGAAATAAATGTTTTCCTTGTACGACACTTCTATAACGAATCAACAGTTGTGAAGTAAACTGAACCAATAATAATAACATAACAATTCTATATCAAATTTTTGAAACTACGTATTGACTATATATATAGGGTAGTTGACAGACTATGAACATTGTTTTTTATTTTCGAAAAGGTTAAACAGAACTTCATCTATAAACCGTCATAACTTACGGGCACGGGGTGTACATCCCATGTGCCCTGTATTGATCAATACTATATGAAAGAACGATATTATCGTTCAACTTTTCCGCCTTAGGCGCATAAAAGTTTCTTCATATTCGGGATGTTCATACTTAGTCGGGAATCCAAACCAAAGAAATTTGATTGGATACAATAAAGTTTTATCATATTCAACGACATTTCTAAATCTGTGTCTAGCTAGGACAAATAGCTAGACGGCTTTTAATTAAGGTATACATAATGGAATTTAATAAGTTTATGTAAGACCCCAAATTTTTAATAAAAAATGAATTTTCTATAAATATCATTTTTGATTATTATGGAGTAAATTTGATATAATGTTATAGTTGTGGGTAATAATTATAAATTTTGCAAAATACGCAAGTTGTTATATAATATTCGATTGGTGGGGAATATTCATTTTAAACAGAAATATTCAGACGATTATAAATGACAATCATTAGTGGACCCCATAATGTAATTATTGTTTGATTGAGAAAACAGCGACAAAAATATTTTATTAAAAATAATGGCGGAAGTTTTACTTTGATATCATTGAACTACTCGGTAGTAAAAAAACAAAGAATACGTGTGGTTGCATAAGAAAGACACCCGGGTATTGATTATTGATGCTTATGTGAGAAGTCACTCGGTTTGATTCAATTATTGTCAATTAATAATATGAATTATTATAGCGATAATGAAGTTTTGTTTTATTCGTATTATTAACGTAATAATACGTAAAACATCTTTTATATAAAATGTAATACTTTATTAAAGTTATTTTATAAATAGAATATATTATATTTTATTATGCATAGTGTTGCGTAGTGTTTTTGCATAGTGTTGCATAGTATTTGCATAGTAAAAATCTTTTTATATAAATAGAATATATTATATTTTATTTAAAAGATTTTGCTTTAAATATGGACCGTCAAATTAAAGTAAATCAATCTGGACCGCTTCATGAGTTAGTTACTTATGCATTCCATTTTTTCTATAAATAGAAGCTCATTCCTTCATTATTTTCTTACGAATTCACTTTGAACTCCGTAGAGAGAAAATTTTAGAGAGAAATAAAAGAGATGTCTCGCTACCTTTCTTTTCCTATATTCAGTTTCTTTTACGGTAAGGGATATTATTCTTTTATAATCATGAAGAGAACTGTTGTTATTCCATTTCTTATTATTCTGTTGGAATAACCTGTATACGCGGAATACCCTATACTTGGTGACATTCTTCTATTATTCTGTCTTTATTATTCCGTTGGAACATCCTCTGCATACTTTTTACGGGGACTTGGACCGGTTCCGCTTTCTATTATTCTATTTTTATTATTCTCGCTTAATATCCATGCCTATGCTATACGCTGTTGACCTGGTTCCATCTTTTATTATTCTGTCTTTATTATTACAGCCGGAATATCCATCTATCGATCTGTGGGACTGGTTCCATCATTTATTATTACGCATTTATTATTCTGTTGGAATATCCAGCGCGGTGTGAATTTCACCGACTGATTTCGTTATTATTATTTTGTTAGAATAACTTTGTCATACATCGCGAAGCACCGCATGCATGGTGATTTCTGTTGTTATTCCATTCTTTATTATTACATTGGAAACATCATGCCGATTGTGATTTTCACCGACCTAGTTCCGTTATTATTATTCTGTTAGAATAACTTTTCTCATGCGCGGCACCGCATGCACGGTGATATCTTTTGTTATTTCATTCGGTATTATACTCAGTTGATTAAAATTTTGACTTCTATACTCCATGAAATTAGTGGAATATCCTTGATATTTGCGCTTCATCCAGTATTTTTCATGGAAATATTCTTCTGAGCATTCTTGAATTTTACTCTATAAAGCAATATCATGTTGATAATTTGGACGTTATTAGTTCCGGAATAACTTAATTCCTGAACTTGTTTTATTGAATTCTTATGTCATCATCCTCATGTTTATATTTTTTGAAAGTCATTTGTGGCCTGTAGAGCATGGATGGACTTGGTATGATTATGACCAGGGATTAATCGGTTTAATCATAACCGTAATGTTATAAATGATGTGGTAAAAGTCCTCATTGGCCCGTAGTGCATTGATGGACTGTTGTTGACATGATCATGACCATTGATGAATACACAAATATCCTTGGCCCGTACTGCATGGAATTTGTGGTCGTGACCCTAATGAATATCCTTGGCAAGTGTGGATGATGTGGATTATTTATTGTTTGAGTCACAAATGATAAAAGTGATGAAAAACTTTTTAAATCATAAAAGATAGTAGATTCTATTCTCTACTTGACTCTTTTAATGGATTGCTTGATCCACTGCAGTTAAACTTGATGTCTATTGTATTTTATAATTTTAACATTGTTGAAGGCTAATGATAATTTATTTTGCGTTATCTTAGTCATAATATTTCTTGCTGGGCTAGTTGAGCTCACCCTTTCTTTCACTGTCCTCTTCAGGAAATGAGAACGTAGTTGGGACTAGTCGGTAAAATAGTGTGATAATAAATGTAACGAGGACTCTATTTGAGAATAGATATTGTCTAGAAGACAATATTTGTATTTAAACTCACAACATATGTTTTGTCGTATTATACATGACTGCTGTATTATTAGTTTGTATTTGAATTTTGTACCATGTATTGACGACTCAAGATGGGTGATGTATACCTAATTTTGGGGGTGTCACAGTTTATATATCAACATGTGATTAAATACAATGATTATCCAAGTGAGGACACTTGTATAACCATATTTAGAAATTAACGAACAGAATAAATATCTGAATTATACAATAATACTGTACTAATAAATAATGATCGGATATAATATATATAGAAATATGGTTAATAATCTGGCAAAATAATAATATATTTCTGAAACTTTCTTACTTATATCCATTGCATAAAGTAAATTCAAAGGTAGGATACTTGTCTGGTCTGCTGCTTACAATTACGCAACTTAGTTTTATCTTTTATATAACAACCTATCATTAACAAGATCATTCTAACGATAAGAATAACATATCATAATACATAATACTGTTTATTGCAGTCAGCACATAACCTAATCACATTGTTACACATGTTTCACAATTATTGGATCACAAACAAACACATATACAGACAAATTATATAAGTCCAGATCAATTTCTGAAACATGTCGACGTACCGACGGCTTTATCGGGTAATTATCGAGTCTAAGACTCTACACTGTAGTTCAATATATGTAAATATTAATCATACGATTTTTCATGGCCTTATAATAATTTTTAAACAATTATTATAATTTATCATGATTTTTCAAACACCAAAATCATTATAAAATGATTTAAATAATTCAATTATCATTAATATTTAATTAATATTAGATTATGAATGAAACCATTGCCAAAATAATAAATTTATTTATAATAATTCAAAATATTTTTAAAGTACTAATATTAACCTTAAATGATTTTTAAAATAATTAAAAATCACTTTTAAATAATTACCATTAATATTAGAGTATTAACGTATTATTTATCAAAATATTAAAAGTCATTTATTATAACTTAAAATATTTTTAATTCATTTATATCCTTTTCAAATAATTTTTAAATCAATAAAACCATTTTTAATCTATTTATTCAATATAATTATTAAATAAATCAAATATCATTTAATATTAAATAATTAATGAATTTTACCTTTAAATATTGAAAGTTATATTTTATAACTTCAAATATTTTTAAACACCTTATTTTTATTTAAAATAATTTTCTAATATTAAAATTATTTTTAAACCAATTTATTAAATAAATTTAATATCTTTAATATTAAAATATTAATATTTTTCATGAAAAATATCAAAAGTTATATTTTATAACTTAAGATATTTTTATAACCTTTAAATCATTTTTATATGATTTTTAAATCATTAATTCTATTTTTCATAATTTATTTAATACATTTATTAAATTACTTAATTATCATTAATATTAATTTATTAATGAAATTTCATCACAAAATATTAAAAGTTACATTTATAACTCCAAAATATTTTTAAATACTTTATTCTTATTTAAAATGATTTTTATAACATTAAAATTATTTTCTCTAATTTATTTAATACACTAATTAAATAAATTAAATATCATTAATATTCAAATAATTATAAATTTTAGTGAAAAATATCCCAAATAGTCAAAAGTTAATTTTCATAATTTAGAATAATTTTTAAAACCATTTTTGTAATTTTTAGAATTTATTTTCTATTTTTAATCAATTTCCAGAAAATCAAAAAATAAAATTAATAGAAACCGTCGCTATAGGCTATAGCGACACTTTTATGTCGTGTTAGGTGTTCTTGGCTCATGAACACTAACAAGTCAGTGCTCAAGGTGCACGGTTTAACCACGTTTTAATCCTCGGTCTATCATGTTTCAAGGCTTGCTTAAACGTTTATCTTGTAGTATACATGTAATATTACAATAATCAACCATTTACTTGGTCATACAATTACATATCTACACGATCAAAAGCTTCAAAATAGCTGTCAGAAGCTTTCTGGGCTTTTTGGGTTACCCAAAAACCCAGACAACTTTGATTGCCTACTTTGTGGCTCAATTATCCAACTGTTCTGGTCATCAAATTGGCTATATTATGGATCAAGTCTACATAACACATGTCAAGGAGCTCATAGTAATCAACAAATCATTTCAACAACATCATATACTTCAGATTTAAACTGGTTAAAGGCTGTCAGAAATAATGTTCTAACTGTTTCTGGAAATTCCAAAAACTGTAATCGTGATCGACTAGCATAGTTTGACCATCCACTATGTTCGATCAGTTACTTGTTTAAAGGATCTAAATCCACCAATATAAAGTACATATACAAGGCTATAAACTGGATACAAACACATCATTATAACACTTAATAACTGACAGATCTATGCCTTCCAAAATATTGTCAGAAGCTGAAAACAAGTTTCTGGGTTACCCAGAATTCGTTCGGTCATGGTCGGTCAACGACCTTTGACCTTTAATAACTTTCAATCTACACATGCTATGGTCTTGATTCAAATTCTAGATCATAGACCACATAACATACCACAAGTATCAACCTTTAAAACACAAAAACATATAATCATCACAGATCTACGAGGACTGACATTTGACAGTCAGACTCAAAAACAAAAATTTCCAGATTTGTAAAAACACTAGATCTAAGCTTATAGATGTTATGGATCTAATATCTATCAACCCAGATCACTTACTAACACTATAAACAACACATTACAACACAAAATCATAACTTCTGACATAACATACATAATCAGATTTTGGTTTAGGGTTATACCTTTACTTTGGTCAATCTTGATCTTAGGGCTTCTGATTTGCTAGTGAAATTTGTTGGGCTTGATATTGGAACTAATATGTTATACGAATTTGTGGGCTTTAGAGAGAGAAGGTCTTGGATAAGGGATGGCGAATAAATGGGCAATATAAGCACTTTTCTCTCTCTTATAATCTATATATGTTATAATACAATGCTTATAACTGAGATATATGGCTAGTAGCTGGAGATTTTAAGCATGTGGGAAATCAAGAGTTGGTTACCAACTCCTTATCTTAGCTAGATTTACAAGTTAGCTCAAATAATGAAAAAAGGGGCAATTTGGTCATTGGCCTTATAAATTTAATGGCACATTTATAACTTGTCTAAACCTTAGGATTTGACCCATAGGGTTTAACTCTTAGGGTTTAACCCTAAGGTTTGGCGTAAAAGTTTGTAGGATTTTAATTTAGGGTTTAACATAACAAAATTAGTTTCTAAAAATGAAATTTAGGGTTTGCTAATCAGATTAGGTTATCTAATTACATTATACATGAACATTAGGGTTTAAAGTTCCCTAATTAGCATTAAACTTTATAATAAAGTGATTAGGGTTAATAACTTAGCAATTAAGATTTTAAATTTAGAAATTGGGGTTTCTATTTATCAATTAGGGTTTTGAAAATTAGGGGTCTCCCTAATTAGGGTTAATATCTATAATACCGCTCGTTAATCACATTATCGTGATTACATAACAGCCTTAAGCTTGTATTCGATTTTTGAATTAGGGTTTAACAACTTGAAACTAGGGTTTTCTAATTTTTTAGAAATTAGGGTTTCTAAATATCAATTAGGGTTTACCTAATTAATCATAAAATTATGTAATATACAACGTAAATCATATAACACAGTTATATAACAGTCTTGAACTCATAATTGAGTTTCAAAATAGAGTTTAACAAATTAATGCTAAAGTTTTGACATTATACTCCATAATTGACCAACCATTATCAGTCCACATATATACAAGAGATATATTTATAAAGATCGAGATATAAAATAATATTTTATTATTATTCTCATCCCTTATTCCAAAACCCGTAATTAAGGTTTGGATTCCATATCTGATTTACCCTCATATACATTATTAATTAAGTTAAAAATAATTAACCTAACTAATCTAAAATAAATTTATATAATAGATAAAATAATTATTATAATATTTCTATAATCATTTCATATATTATTTAAATAATATAATAATCATATTTTCATGGAAAATAACTAATAAAAATATTTCCACTATAAAATTTAATTATTATAAGAATATAATTTATAAGGATCAATAATTCTAAAATAAAATTATTTGTAATCATTCATGTAATAATATATATTTTATATTCATCAAATACATATACATACACATGCCTGACACATATTCCCACCTTTAAAATAAAAAAAATTATACGCAAAATTTCTGATTTAATTATATAGAAAATATCGGGTTATTACAATATATCCGGAGGACAAAACTGCAATGTGCAATGGCTTGCAATGACCGGTTCCTTCGGGCGATATGTCATCATTAGTGAAAGATATAACATTATTGTTGAAAATGTGATCAACCAGATGTTGAACTTTTTCCACATCCACTGATTTCAGCAAGTAGGCTTCTTCCAAATCCTTCAGTAAGATCTTCATGTGTTCCTCAGAAGAGAAAACCAAGTCCAGTATTGAAATTTGATGTGGAGCTTCTTTTAAGATTAAAACCACCTTGGCTTCATTATGGCCCATAGTACGGAGGAATTTTTTAATCTTCTCCATGGGAATTTTCTTCTTTGATTTAATGGTAGGCTTCATCACCCATTGGGGAAGATACAGTGGATTATCCTTCAACACTGCAGCAGTTATATAAGGCATGGATCCTTCAGCTTCTCCATAATTCCATGGGACTTTTGGTAAGCTGACAACAGATATTGTGGTCTGAATGGTAAGCAAATTGGCTCTGGTGCAGCCACTTTCAAAGGATTGGCAATACCTTTGAGTTGGATTGCTTGTATTGTGAAAGGTTTGACAGTCTCATCAGCCTCAGTGGATATAGCTGCTACTAATCCCTTCCATTTGGTAGGATAGGTATTCCAACTCTCGAGTAGCATAGTGTCATCATCTACCAGCTGTAGGACACCGCTGTCAATTAGATTCTGAATAAGGTGGCGGAGTGCCCAGCATTCTTCTGTGTTGTGACCGCGAGAATATGAATGATATTGACATACTCCATCAAATTTGAACTGTCTTGAACGGGTATTAATTGGAGGTAAAAGGGAGGTGATCCTTCCTTCATTGATCAGCATCTGAAATATCTCCTCTATAGGTTGGCCCAGGTATATAAATTTCCTTCTATTGGCAAAATCCTGACGGGCTTTGGCAATTGCTCTCTTCGTAACTTTGTCCTCCAGTGTTTTACTTTCTGAAGGCGATGTTGGAATATTCATAACAAAAAGAAGGAGACTAGCATGCTCCTGGCTAACTAATTGGCATGTGACTTGATGCTGATGGATCACCAGTTCTGCCAATTGCTCAATTTGCTTACAGAGAGCTTTCATCTTTCGTTCCATCGCGAATTGGAACTTTGCATAATCCCATTTTTCAACACCATCTTTGAGGATCTGGGATGATTCACCGTTGAGATTGGAACTCTGTCCACTGCTCCAATTAATCATATTAATCTCTTCTTCTTTGTGTTGAGGAAGAGGGTTGTCTTGCACATGAGGGTGATCTGGCTTGGTGACCACGATCTCACCGTTGTCTATTAAATCTTAGATCTTGTGTTTCAAGGCCCAACAATCTTGAGTATCATGTCCAGGTGCCCCGGCATGATAAGCGCACTTCCGAGTAGCATTAAAATCTTTCCCATTCGGGTTGGCTGGTGAAAGAAGATGTGTGATTTTCTTCTGAGTCGTCAGAAGAGTAAGAATATTCTCGAGCGAGTCCCCTAAGGGTGTGAACGTTCGAGTGAGCTTTGCTTCTCCACCTTTAGGCAATGGAGGGTTTGAAGACTGCGCTTGAAAAGAGGAGTAGTTTTTCCTTTGGATAGGCATATTCTGATTACCTTTTTGACCTTGTAGTATCAAGGAAACATCTTCCTCTTTCTTTTTATGGACCCTCCGGGGGTTGTTTCCATAAGTTCCAGACTGGATGTGCTCAGCAACTGCTTTAAGAGCGGCTAGTTCTTGAATCTTTCCTGACTTCAATCCCATCTTAGCCATCTCTCCATGTTTGATCATTTCAGAAAATGGCTTGCCAATGCCAGCTAAGACCCTTTCATAGAAAGGAGCTTCTTATATGTCTATAAAGGTCATAACCATTTCTGACTCTGTCATAGAAGGAATAACTTTAGCATCAAGGCGCCTCCACCTTTGAGCATACTCTTTGAAAGACTCATTGGACTATTTCTTGACCTTGGTAATCTGGTACCGGTCAGGAGCCATCTGAGACTGAAAGCTGTATTGAGTGAGGAAGGCATGAGCTAGCTCTTCCCAGCTATGGATCTTTGAGTTGTCTAATCTGGTATACCATGAATCGGCTTCTCTCAATGAACTCTTGGAACAAATGCATTCTGAGCTTCTCGTCCTCTGCATAAGATCCAAGTTCTCCAATGAACACCTTTAAAAGTGTGTAAGGATCCCCTAACCCGTCATATTTTTCAAAGCCAGGGATTTTAAATTTCTCTGGATAATGAACACCAGGGAATATACAAAGATCAGCATATGAAACACTTCCATGTGCTCCAATCCCTTTGAGAGAACGAATGGTTTCTTCCATTTGAAGGACCTTGTTCCTGATATGACCGGTGTCGGGATCTCTTTTGAGATGGGTGTTTTCAGGATCTTTGTTGGTCGTATCCAACTGAGGTTCCGGATTTATTTTATCCGAACCTTGAGTTCCTCCCTTTGCAGAGGATTCTATTTGTGTAGGCATCTTTGGGCCCTGAGTAGACTGATGCAGTTCTTTAAGCAGAATAGCCAAGACTGTAATTTGTTTACTTAATCCGTCAAATTCTTCACGAAAAACGGGATTAGACTGGTCAGATGAAGACATGATTGGCTGTAGGCTCGTGGGGTCGTTTTGGATTTTGAAGCGTAATGAGCCCAATTGTTTCCCTATAAAAAACTTATGTAGTTTAGTCTTAGGGATAATGTAAATGTTTACATGCTATGTGATATTTCCGTTTTAGGAATATTATCCTACAAAACGGATGTTAACTATTTTGTAATACAGGATAGCATGCTAATTTAAATATGCATGTGCACATATTTCTTCATATTTCCCATTCCAATGAGATTGATATGTCATGATTCAACGAATAAATGCTTTTTACAAGTAATTGAAAATGGGGAGTATGAAGAAACTTCCCTCCGCGTTTGGTTTATCAGTGGCTGACCTATCTTAGGTTAACTCTTGCGTCTTTTTGGCATGAAGATTCCCAGATCATCGCAATCTACTTGACGGGAAGTTAATTCAGTCTTTCAACTGGAGTGAATCTGGGTGGTGCCTTTCATTGGAATTAGTCTCCCTACTAGTCTAGTAATCAAACACCGACAGGATAGCCTCCTGATGAAGAAACCACACAACATACATTCACATACAATGTGTCTCACCGTTTATGAAAATGATGACATGTGCAAAGCACTAATATCACAGATAGATATATTGCAGTGCAGTAAGTAAATGCATTCTTACATATTCATCATAAATGTAAATGTAACATCCACACACAAGCATATAACAGTTTTGAAAAGTTTGTAGTAGCGGCTTAAGCCCTCTTACTGGTGTCCCCAGCAGAGTCACCACTTGTCCACGTTGGGATTTTTATTTGTCCCTTTTCTATTCTTGTTCTTTGGTGTTATCATGTTAGGTGAGATTTGTTTGAAAAAATAAGTTATAAAAAGGCCTGACATGTATATGTCAACGATTTGACTATAAGAGTCGCCAGTTGGAGTTATTAACTAGTTGCACCAACACAACCGAGAAAAAGTTTGCACATTGACCCAGTGATATGACACTGCTAAACGGGTCTGTTAAAACGAGATTCATTTGGGTTCGGGGGCTTGATTATACGAAGGGAAGGTGTTAGGCAACCCCCCCCCCCCGACATTTGTGTCGCTACGGTGACCACCACATTTCAAGAAACTGTTATATGATTGTGTGTGTGTGGGTCAATGTTCTTTTATTTGGAAGTAGTGTGAGGCCTCATTCGCACCTATATACAAAGGGTTTGAATTTGTTTGAAAAATTCAATTTTAGCAAGATATAGCAATGAGGTTTTGTAAAAGAGGTTTTTCAAACCGTGTGCTCAATAGTAATTGACCTTTTGATACTTCCATTTTTATTAAAATGTTCGGCTTGGTTTCTTTTATTTTCGAGATGCGAAGCATCTTCGAGAAAATAATATATAACAGTGCTGAACTCCTCATGGGCATGAAAGCCATCAAAGGAAATTCAAACACCGTGAATAATTTACAAGCTGCTTATAGCTGAAAATGTCCATCACGGAATCAATCTGATTCAAGAGATCAATCTATGATCACATGATTCCTAGGCTCATATGATGTCATAGCTTATATAAAAGCGTGTGAATCATTATATATATATATATATATATAAGTCAGAAAATATATATCTGAGATATGATCAACCACCACGAAGCACCTCCATGGGGATCAAAATGTAAATATATAAAAGCGGTAAATATATATATAGAGACATGATCAACCACCACGAAGCACCTCCATGGGGATCGAAAATGTAAATAAAGCAAGAATATGCGATCAACCGCCATGAAGTAAACTCTAAAGCGGGACTAAATGTAAAAGAAAGCAAGAAAGCGATCAATCGCCACGAAGTAAACTCCAGCGGAGATTAAATGTAAATATATATATATATATAAGCAAAGAACGCGAGGATATATATCGATCCCTTTCGTTTTCTCATTTTGATGATTTGATTTATATATATATATATATATATATATATATATATATATATATATTTGTAAACGCACCGAATATAAAATCTAGGCTCATCGAATAGAGTTCGACAACAGTTCATATATATAAGTCTAGGCTCAATCGAGGCATAACTCGATAATGTTAGTCCATAAATATAAATATATATATATAAGTATATATATACAGACAGAGATGAAACCCACGGACCAAAGTCTGGCCATACACACACAACACGACTCTCAATGTGAAGAAAAGTGTGTGCAAAGATGAAGAGAAAGGCTTTATAATGTCTAAGAAGGCTTACAGTGGGCTGCCAAAGAAGACTTCTATGACTTTAAGTGGATGAACACTCGGCTCTCGCCGGTAAAAATATAGCTATATGTGAGCTAACATGTGTTTAAAATGAGAAAGCACTCAATATGGGTGTGTACAGAGCAAATTTGACAGGGCTTCCTCGCCTTTTTCTCTTATAAAATGGCCACCCCAAACCCTCTATTTAAAGAGGGGGGGCCATAGGTAGTTACCAAGTACTGCAGATGTACTGCTACGCCTTTGCGGGTGTTCGTGGATCCTGCCGTCTCGAAGTACGTGCACTATAATGTCCGCTCGAACTTCTGAAACATCAATCCGAGCATCCGATTGAGATGTATAAGACCTGTTTCGGCATACTTTTGTCGAGAGCTGCGCAATGACATGGGATTAGAGGTTATACGAAGTCAGGAAGATGGAACCATGTCCTATCTCTTCGAGCTTCAAATTCTATCTGGTGTGCTGCCTCGCGTAGTAATCACTCGGGATTGCAACTCCTTGGTTCTTGTGGGACATTTTTGTGTATGTATGTATGAAATGATGAGACGGCGCAATGTGGGTCGAGGTGGCAAAATGATGATTTTACCCCGCACCTTGGTTATCTCCAGTTTGGGCTGATAAATTAGACGTTGCTCAGGGTTATCTCTGAGATTGGACTGTTGTAAGTGCTGAAGGTCCTCAGGGTCATCTCTGAGGTGTGCCTGTCTTCCTAGGGTTATCTCCGGGTCTTGTACTGAGTGCCTCGGTGTGAGTTACGAGGTTGAAGCTGCATGCATTTGAAACAAGCATTGCCGGGGTTATCGCCGGAACTACAACTCCACTCCTTGGGGTTATCTCCAAGGTTGACATTGTCTTTCCCGGTGTTGTTTCCGGGACTGAGACTAAATATCTATGGGTTGTCTCCGAGATGGATCGGCCTTCTCAGGTGGAATTTCCGGTATTTGAACGGCATGCCTCGGGGTTATCTCCGAGGTTGGAAATGCTACTCCCAGTGTATTTTCCGAGATGGACTGAACCTCCGGTGGTATTTCCGGGATGAATATGAGCTGTCTTTCAGGGTTATCTCTGAAAGACGATTCTTCCTTCCTGAAATGTTAGTAACAGGTGTACAGAAAATTTTGAGGGTGTCTATAGAAGTTTTGAGCGTAGCAAACAGTTCAAATTTTCTTCAAGAATATCCCCGCTATACCAGTTGGAATACTCTCCTTTTTAAGGTAAGGGATGTTATTTTTGTTTAATATTCGTATGAAATAATATTTTCTTCCATACTTTGTAGTATGTAAGTAATATTATTTCATTTTAGATTTAGAATTATACACTCATTTTGTTAAGTTTTGGCTTCTATACTCCATGAAATTAGTATAATATCCTTGATATTTGCGCTTCATCAAGTATCTTTTCATGGAAATATTATTCTGAGCATTCTTGATAAGTTTTAACATTTTCATGTTGAAGTATTATTCACGGGGTACTATTCTCGAAGTACTATTCATGGGATACTATTCACTCGGGTACTATTCACCCGGGGTACTATTCATTACAAAAATTAATTTTGTTTCGGTCCAAATCATTTTTGATACAATATTATTCTTGAATTTTACTCCACAAAGTAGTATCATGTTGACAATTTGGACAATATTGAATTCTTGATAAATTAAATTATAAATCTTTAAAAACATATCCTTTGGTTTCTTTTAAATGAATTCTTATATCATTGTCATCATCCTCATGCTTATATTATGATGAAAGTCATCTTTGGCTTACGTGCATAGATGGACTCTTGATTGGTATGATTATGACCAGGGATTATTCGGTATAATCATGACCGTAATGTTACAAATGATGTGGTAAAAGTCCTCATTGACTCGTAGTGCATTGATGGACAGTTGTTGGCATGATCATGACCATTGATGAAAACACGAATATCCTTATCCTGTAGTGCAGGGATAATTCATGGTCGTGAAACTAATGAATATCCTTAGCCCGTAGTACAGGGATGATTCGATGATGTGGATTATTTATTAAGCTGAGTCTCAGCGATAAAATTGATGATAAACTTTTTAAATCATAGAAAATAGTAGATTTCATGCTCTACTTGACTCTTCTTGTTCCGCTGCAGTTAAACATGATGTTTATTGTATTTTATCAGTTTAACACTTTTGAAGGCTAACAATAATTTATTCTACATTGTCTTAGTCATAATATTTCTTACTGGGCTAGTTGAGCTCACCCTTTGCTTTCATTGTTCTCTTCAGGAAATGAGAATATAGTTGGGATTAGTCGGGGAATGGAGTGACGGTCCAGATGTTTGCATTAGTAGTCCTCATTATTATGTGAAATAGTGTGATAATAAATGTAATGAGGACTCCATTGAGTTTGGATATTGTCTAGAAGACAATATTTATATTTAAACTCACAGCTACGCTTTTTTGTCTTATTGTATAATTAAGTTGTATTTAAATTTTGTACCATGTATTTGATGACTCAGAATGGGTGATGTATACCTATTTTGGGGGTGTCACAATAAACTTTTTAAATCATAGAAGATAGTAGATATCATGTTGTACTTGACTCTTCTAATAGATTGTTTGTTCTTCTGTAATTAAACCTATTGTTTATTGTATTCTATCAGTTTAACATTATTGAAGGCTAACGATAATTTATTTTGCATTATCTTAGTCATAATATTTCTTACTAGGCTAGTTGAGCTCAGCCTTTGCCTTCATTATTCTCTTCAGAAAATGAGACATAGCTGAGACTAATCGGGGAACGGAGTGATGGTCCGAGATGGTGGATATAGTAGTCCTCACTATTCTATAAAATAGTGTAATAATAATTGTAATGAGCACTTTATTTGAGTTTGGATACTGTCTACGAGACAATATCCGTGTTAAAACTCTCAGCCATGTTTTGTCGTATTTTACACGACAATTGTATTTGAATTTTGTACCATGTATTTGGCGACTCAGAATGGGTGATGTATACTTATGTTGGGGGCTTCATAGTTTTAGCCCAATCCGACTTAAAATCATGGTGTGTTTATTGCTCGTGCAAAACATGAGTAAATTTTAAAAATTACATACCGAACAAATTCTAGAAACAACTATTTGAGATATTTATAATAAAAAAATTTAATTGTATATTTATAATGTATTCTACAAGTTGAATGAGATCATTTTATATAACTTAGGTTTATGAATTAAGAAAATTAAATGCCAAAATATTATAATATATCTTTGATAAGTTCAAAAGTAAAAATATGAATCTAATATAAATAATAATATTGATGTAAATAAAACATTAAATGTTTAATAGTAAAAAAACAAAAACAAAAAACCTTGAACTTTGCATGTTTAATGCTATAACAAAAAAAAAACCTTTAACTACTTAGTTGACAAAAAAAAATCTTAAATTATTGAGTCGTCTCGAAATCAACGAAAATGACTTGTTTTTATGAAGTTATATTTTTGTTTTGATGGTAACTTAGTTTTTTTCTAATCATTAATATTAGCTTGTTATTTTTTTTTAATTTGCTAGGTCACTTAAAATTTTAACGTCCATCCAATTTTTAACAGAATGAGAATGATACAATTATAAAATTTTAATCAGTACAACCGTATAATTATATTTTAAAAAAATTAAGTGAGTTGATAAATAAAATGTGCCAACTATAATAGAGCACTCCTCTATTCCAAAAGAATAACTGAGGTAATAAAAAGAATTGTCCTAAAAAACATGTCTAAAGAGTTTTACCATTTTTTTCCATGATGTTAATTTCTTAATTTCTTTAAGATGTTTAAATATTAATTTTTATGATCAATGATGTATGTATGATGATGATGTTATAATTAGGATGTTTAATTAATATGTATGGTTTAATCTTTAAATTGTGGTCGGGGATGATTAATTATTATTGAAATATTTTGAATAAATTTTATATTTGGTGACCGATAAATGAATTCGGATATCCGGATATTCGAATAATTTATTTATATGGATAAATGAATGGAAATAGATATTATCAGTATTCAGATATTATTCTGAATAACGGATACATATATTATTTTTAAAATCCGTCGGATACTGGATACTGGATACGGATAGCAAATAAATTTTTCAGATATGGATATAGATACCACTATATCTGGATTCGTATATATCTGTTTACACCCCTATCTAAAGTATTGCATATTAATGCATCTTAACATTCCACCTCTTAATGCATTTTAACAACCCACATTTTTGTATTAACAAGGCTTCTGAATAGTTTGGATATCAATTCACGAGAATTATGCTCATCTCAAGTATATTTTATTATGTTTTTATACATTTTTATGTTTGTTTAGCATTTCTTATAGTTGAACTCCTAAAGCAAAGAAAGATGTGGAGTGGCATGGTGACACGAGCTAACGAGGACGATGCATGATGGACATAGAGAGAAGATGAACTAAAGCAGTGGATGAGCGTTATGCGGAAAGGCAAGATTAAGGACAAACAACAGAACAACAAGCAAAGCAGAAGAAGACATCGAGTCACGAGATGCGCGAAGCGGTCTTGACCACTACTGCTAAACAAGTTACTTCTCATGCGCCCGCGTTGCCTGTGTGTAGAAGCTAAAATCCCAAACATGCGCACGCCAAGAAAAAACAAGAAGGCACATCATCGCCGCTGGCTAAAACTCAATGAGACATTTACATCGCGCATACCTGCTTTTGTAATGGGATCACGCATGCCCGCGCGAGTCATCTGATATTGTTTGTTGACTTAATTTTTAAATTTGAAATTTGAGTGCTTGAGCTTATCTAAACTATTCTCTTTGGCACCAGGCGTGGATTATGGTTGTTTTTATCAGTTTTCATCTAAGTAATTAGGGCGTTTAGCTTGGGAATTAGTGCTAGAGAGATTTTGATAAAACTTGAGATTATTCTATATCTTCTCTTGCATTTAGTTATTGAATAATTAATCATTTTATTTTCCTGGAGATTAGTGGTGGTTTGGAATAGCACTTTAGAACAAATTCTTTAGTTGGGTTTAATCAATTCTCTCTTCTCTCTCAATTGTGCTATTTAATTACCATGTGTTACTACAATCCCATAATGGTTTTCTGTTCAGAAATGAAATAAACACCATTATGGGATTCTAACGGATTTTGATATGTAGTCTTAAATTATTTGCCTGATTGTTTGATTGTATGTTTATCATAGGATTCTCTATTATGATTGAGTGTATTGAATGAATGTTTGATCACCATTCACCTTGTATACTTATATGGAATTGAAAAATGAAATATGAGTATGGTTATAATCATAATAGCATGCGTTTATGAGGCTGAGATGTTTAGCTTTATATTTCGTGAACCAGATAGAAATATACTGTTTCACCGTGTGTAGTAATATAAGAGCATATGCTTTAATTCATTATTGCTGCAATTTCACATAGAAATATAGTGATTTTGGTAATATTGTCGATTACATGATTTCTATCACATGTGGAGGTTATGTAAACAGGTCATAATTCATTGAAAAATGGTTATGTCTACTTCTGTGCTCTTGGCTAATTCTCCATGATAAATGTATAATCTTGCATGATGGTAATATTTAGATGAAGTATGAAATGAAGTTAGAATCTCATTCTTTCCAATTTTGATTACATTAAATTAGTTTTGTGTTTTTAATTATTAATTAAGTTTAGAATTAATTACAATTGTGAATTATTCGTTTAAGCATATAAAAGTAGTGATACGATTGGTGTATGATAATTTAAATTTAAAACCTTTCTCCGTGGATCGATACTTTTCTTACTCTATACTACTTGTTGGCCCGTGTATGCTTGCATGAGTTAGAGTCCTTTTGTTAAGACTAAAAAGGAGGCAACATGTTTTTGGCGCCGTTGCCGGGGAAAGGCGTTTAATATTTTTTTTTATTATCATCAATTTTAAGCTAAATTTGTATGACTTAAACAAATCTAATCTTATCTTATTTCTATTTTTGTTTTTTTTTTGTGTTTCAGGTACTTGCATATATATATATATATATATATTTTATGCACACGCGGTCATCCAATTCCGAGTTGACACCTGCTCAAGATAACATTAACGGAAGAGGTTGGAAAACAAGAGTGAGTAGAAATTTACAAGCAGCTTTAAAGACCACAACATCCAACATGGCGACTGAAGAGCAGAGAGAGGAGCATAGGGCTTTGAGAGATTATTCGATGCCAAATATTAATGGATTGCAGTCAAGTATAGTCAAGCCAGCTATAGCAGCCAACACCTTCGAGATAAAGCCTGGCACTATTCAAATGGTGCAGAATTCGGTACAGTTTGGGGGTGCTGCTACAGATGATCCTAATGAGCATCTATTGAGCTTCATTGAAATATGTGACACCTTCAGATACAACGGGGTGATAGAAGATGCAATCAGACTTAGACTATTTCCATTTTCATTACGGGATAAAGCAAGAATTTGGCTTCACTCTTTACCTTCATGATCTATCACAACATGGGAGGACCTAGCACAGAAATTTTTAGCCAAATTTTTGACCATGGATAAGACTGCGAAAATAAGGACAATAATTTCCCAGTTTGAGCAGCAATAGGGTGAATCTTTATATGAAGCCTGGGAGAGATAAAAGGAGATGCTAAGGAAGTGTCCACACCATGGCATACCGGATTGGATGGTGATTAATACATTTTATAATGGATTGGGATGGCAGTCCAGGCCTATTTTAGATGCAGCTGCAGAAGGAGCTTTATGGGCGAAAAGCTATGAAGTGGCTTATAATCTTATTGAGACAATGGCAGCAAATGATTTTCAAAATCCTATAGCCAAGATACCACATCCCAAAGTTACAGGTTTTTTAGAGGTGGATGCTATCACTCAATTGTCAGTACAGATGGCATCCATGGCGAAGAAGATTAATTCTTTGGCGGAGACTAAGGCGAAGATAGTTGCTTTTGTGTGTGAGATATGTGCAGGGTCACATTCAACTGACCAATGTGCTATCAGTTCGGAGTCTGTACAATATGTGAGCAACTATCAGAAGGATAAAGGTTAATTTCAGAACATATACAACTCCAACAACCGCAACCATCCAAATTTTAGTTGGTCGAATAACCAAAGTAATCAACAAAGTCAGTTTCAACCACAAAATCAATTTCATTCACAATCATCTCAGCAACAGTTTGCACCAAGACCACCCTATCCACCTGGATTTTCTTAACAACAACATCATACACCACATGCACCTCAGCAAGAAAAGAAGCCAGAGATGGAGGAGATGATGATGAAGTACATGGAAAATACATAAGTGATGATTAAAAGCCAAGCAGTGGCTATCAAAAATCTGGAAACTCAAATGGGTCAGATGGCTAGCATGCTTAACAACAGACCACAGGGTTCATTGCCAAGTACCACAGAGGCCAATCCAAGAAGAGAAGGGAAGAAACAATGTCAAGAAATTACACTTAGGTCTGGGAAACAAGTTGCAGGAAATCAACATGGTGTGCCCGCGCCACTTCTGCAAAGGGAAGACGCGAGGCCGCGCGATCATGAAATTTTGTCTGAGGAGAATTTGAATAATAAAGAGTCTGAACAACAACAAAAAGAGAAGAATAAAGAAGATTCTTTTGAAAAGCCCGTGAATAAATTACCAATAGTTCACCCTCATGTTCCTTATCCATAGAGATTACATAAGTAGAGGGAAGACAAGCAATTTAGTAAGTTTTTGGAGGTATTTAAAAAGCTGCAGATTAACATACACTTCACTAAGGCATTGGAACAGATGCCTAGTTATGGAAAGTTTATGAAGGGTATCTTGTCAAGGAAGAAGAGGTTAGAAGACTTTGAAACAGTAGCCTTGACGAAAGAATGCAGTGCAATGCTTCAACGCAAATTACCTCCAAAGCTGAAAGATTCGAACAGTTTCACGATACTATGCACAATTGGAAAGATGAGTTTCAGCAATGTTTGTGTGATCTTGGGGCAAGTATCAATTTGATGCTCTTGTCAGTATTCAATCAGTTGGGATTACCGGCTCCAAGGCCGAAAAATATTTCTTTACAACTAGCTGATAGGTCAATCACTTATCCACGGGGAATTATTGAAGATGTACTAGTTAAAGTGGATAAATTCAACTTTCTGGCTGATTTAATCATTTTAGACTATGAAGAAGACAGAAGTATACCGATCATTCTAGGAAGACCATTCCTAGCTACAGGAAGAACCTTGGTAGACATTCAGAAAGGGGAACTAACAATGCGAGTACAAGATCAAGAAGTTACTTTCAACAAATTCAAGGCAATGAAATTTTCGATAGAAGATGATGAATGCTTCAAGGTTGATTTGGTGGAAAAGATTATAAATGATGAAGTAGAGAGCTTGGTGAATCAAGAACCATTGAGGAATGCTATTGTGGGAAATTCAGAGATAGATGATGAGGAGACTAAAAAGCTTGTGCATTTACTAGACACAACTCCACAGTTCAGGAAATTCAAAACTCTTGTTGAGCCATTAAAGGAAGCTGGAGAGTCATCACTGAAATTGAAGCCATCTCTTGAGATACCTCTAGAACTTGAGTTGAAACCACTTCCAGGTCATTTGATGTACGCATTTTTAAATGAAAATTCAAAGTTACCTGTGATTATTTCTTCTGCACTAACATCTTTCAGGAAGAAAAACTGCTAAGAGTTCTCAGAGAGTTCAAGTCAGCTATTGGATGGACTATAGCAGATATAAAAGGGATCAGCCCATCTTTCTATATGCACAAGATCCTACTGAAAGATGATAGCAAGCCTTCGGTGGAACAACAAAGAAGACTTAATCCAATCATGAAGGAAGTGGTCAAGAAGGAAGTATTGAAATGGCTGGATGCAAGCATTATATATCCAATTTCAAATAGTTCATGGGTGAGTCCGGTACAATGTGTACCGAAGAAAGGTGGTATGACTGTCGTCTCTAATGAGAAAAATGAGTTGATTCCGACAAGAATAGTAACGAGGTGGAGAGTCTGCATGGACTACCGCAGGTTTAACAAAGCTACAAGGAAAGATCACTTCCCACTACCATTTATCGATCAGATGTTGGATAGACTAGCGGGTCATGAGTTTTATTGCCTTCTGGACGGATATTCAGGCTACAATCAGATTGTTATAGCTCCAGAAGACCAAGAAAAGATAACCTTTACATGTCTGTATGGTACTTTTACTTTCAGAAGGATGTCTTTTGGGTTATGCAATGTCCCAACCACTTTTTAAAGATGTATGATGGATATCTTTTCGGATATGGTGGAGAAAAATGTGGAGGTATTAATGGATGATTTTTCAGTATTTGGGGATTCCTTTGATTTATGTCTGGAAAATTTAGTGATGGTCTTAAGAAGATGTGTTGAGACAAACTTGGTATTGAATTGGGAAAAGTTCCATTTTATTGTACAAGAAGGCCTAATTCTAGGATATAAGGTGTCGAAGAAGGGACTTGAGATGGACAGAGCTAAATTAGAGACTACTGAGAATTTGCCACCACCAACTTCAGTAAAAGGTGTTCGAAGTTTTCTAGGACATGCAGGCTTTTACCGCGGATTCATTAAAGACTTCTCCAAAATAACAAAACCACTTTGCAGTTTATTGGAGAACGAGGCACAGTTCAAGTTTGATGAGGATTGCGTGTCTACATTTGAGCATTTGAAGAGAAGGTTAACTTCTGCACCAGTCATTACACCACCGGATTGGGACCTACCATTCGAGTTGATGTGTGATGCCAGTGATTATGTTGTGGGGGCTGTTTTTGGTCAAAGAAAGGAAAAGATTTTTCATGTGATATATTATGCAAGCAATACCCTTACTGATGCGCAGTTGAACTATACCACCATGGAGAAGGAATTAATGGCAGTTGTGTATGCTTTTGACAAGTTCTAAGCGTATTTGATTGGTACAAGGGTGATAGTGTACATGGATCATGCAGTAATTTGACACTTAGTGGCAAAGAAAGATGCAAAGCCTCATCTGATCAGGTGGATACTTCTGTTGCAAGAATTTGATTTAGAGATTAAGGACAGAAAGAGAACTGAGAACCAAGTGGCGGACCATTTATCTCGATTGAAAAATCCAGGAAGGGAGATAGATGACAAGACTGTGATTAATGAGTCCTTTCCAGCTGAACAGTTGTTTGTGGTAAAAGGGGAAGTGCCATGGTTTACAGACTATGCAAACTACTTGGTGAGTATGATGGTCCCTTCTGACTTAATTGGTCATTAAAAGAAGAAATTTTTGCATGATGTGAAGTGGTTTATATGGGATGAACCTTATTTGTTCAAACAATGTGTTGATCAGATGATAAGGAGATGTATCATATTTAGTGAGACAGAGGGGATTTTGCAGGATTGTCATGCTTCATTATATAGTGGTCACTATGGTGGAGAGCGAACAGCGGCTAGAGTGTTACAAGCAGGATTCTACTGGCCGACGATTTTCAAGGATGCTTAAAGTTTTGTCCAGAGATGTGACAGATGTCAAATAGTTTGGAATATTTCGAAAAGGAATGAAATGCCATTGAACACGATCCTAGAGGTGGAAATTTTTTATGTTTGGGAGATAGATTTCATGGGTCCTTTCATTTCTTCTTGTGGAAATCTATACATCTTGTTAGCAGTTGACTATGTTTTAAAGTGGGTGGAAGTGGCAGCTCTTCCAACGAATGATGCCAAAGTGGTCCTAATATTTTTACAGAGGAGTATTTTCACGAGGTTTGGGACTCCAAGGGCTATCATTAGTGATGAAGGCAGTCATTTTTGTAATAGGCAGTTCACAGCTCTGTTGGTTAAGTATGGGGTAAATCATCACATTGCTACAGCTTATCATCCTCAAACTAATGGTCAAGCAGAAGTTTCAAATCATGAAGTCAAGAGAATTTTTGAGAAAGTTGTGAACCCCACAAGAAAGGATTGGTCATTAAAGCTTGATGATGTTGTATGGGCATATAGGACTACTTATAAGACTCTGTTGGGCATGTCACCTTTTCAGTTGGTTTATGGGAAGGCTTGTCACCTTCCTATGGAGCTTGAGCATAAGGCATATTGGGCAATTCGGAAGCTCAATTTTGATTCGAAAGCTACAGGAGAAAAATGACTACTCCAACTCAATGAGTTGGACGAATTCAGATTATAGGCGTATGGAAACTCTAAGCTGTATAAGGAAAAGGTGAAGAAATGGCATGATCGCAAGATTATAGAGAGAGTATTTGAGCTGGGATAAAGAGTTCTGCTGTTTAATTCAAGACTTAAACTTTTTCCTGGAAAGCTCAAATCAAGGTGGTCAGGGCCATTCATTGTGAAGATAGTTTTTCCACATGGTGCAGTAGAAGTGTTCGACAAGTTCCCGGATAAGCCGTTCAAAGTGAATGGACAGCGGCTAAAGCATTATTTTGGTGGCGAGGTTGACAGGCAGAAAGTAACCTCCATTCTTTCTTCAACGTGAAGTGTCAGAGATAGTCAAGCTAATTGACTATAACTTAGCACTTGATGGGAGGCAACCCATTATTTCTATCTTTATCTTTTGTTTATTCTATTTAAATTATATTTGTTAGTTCATTTCCCTGCTTAGTGTTATAGCTTGCTGATTGTTACATAAGTATTATGGGAGCTGAATTTGTATATGATAATGTTTGAGCATAGCATAGAGAGTCTGGTTTTGAGATAGTCATTCTTGTTTATTTAGTAGTTTATGCTTTAATATTGATAAATGTTGTTTGTGCAGGTGTATTGGAGTTGATTCGTTGCTATTCTGGTAAATTAGAGATGCAGATTGGTATTGCAGAATGTAGTATAAGCCTTGGTACGTGCCATGATAGCTATATAAAAAAACCGTATACCGCTTATAAGTCTATCACGATAAGAATAATTGCGCGCCTGTGCCATGTTCCCATTCAGAACACGCGCGGCCACGCCTGAGACCGGGTTTTGAAAATTTTTTAAGATTTTAAAGACATGACTTGCCCCATCTCTCGTATCATTTGAAATAGCAGAGTGCGTATCTCATTCCTCTCCACAACACGCACGACTCTTCTTTCCCAAACCGTTCCAATTCAAAAGTTGTCACGTCTCATCCCACTACGTGTTTATCGCATCTGTTCCTTCCCCACGTTCAAAGCCTTCATTGATAAAGCTAGGGTTTTTCGGTGGGTATGTGAAATACAAGTTTTGGGGTTCTCTGTTCATCAGATATTACATCCACAATTCCATCAATCACGTTTTTCTTCTTCTTCAACAAAATAAATGGGACCAAAGCGTGCTCGCTCTCACACTTCTGAATCATCCTCTAACAGTAGCCAAAGTGGTGATAATGTTGATTTCTCTAAGTTTGTCAACTTGGATGCACAGATAGAGTACTATCGCATTGTGGGAAAATCATTTATTCGAGAGCGAGGATTCAAGCCAGATGTGCAAGATGGGCAGTTAGTGCAGATGATCAAGGAAAAGTGTTGGCATGGTGTGTGCTCTACGCCACTGGTTGCACCTATGGCCATTGTGCGGGAGTTTTATGCAAATGCACGGGAGACGATGAATGGTTTTTCTTTCATTCAGGGGATTCAAGTGGATTATAGACCGAGAGCGATTCATGGAGTATTGAATTTACCCGACCCTCAGGCTGGACGAACGAATTGGGTAGAGGCAGAACTCATAGAGACAGACTTGGATGTTGTTATTACTGATTTATGTATTCCAGGGACTCAGTGGACATGCACTCCTGGCACTAATCAACCCAAGACCTTTCTGGCTTCAACTCTTAACCACTATGCAAAGGCTTGGAATCTCTTTGTGTGTGCCAAACTCATGCCATCATCTCATCAGCATGACATTATAGTTGAACGAGCAATCATATTATGGGGGATTATTGTGGGAAAAGATATCAACGTAGGTCACCTAATTAATCAGAATATGATGAGATATATGTGGGGAAGTACTACGGGAAGTATTCCACATGCATCAATCATGACTCATTTGTGTGCTAAAGCAGGTGTTAGGTGGGCGGATGAACAATTGCAGTACCCAAGCCAGGACATTACTCATGCCACAATAGCGAGATTCAAAGATTGGCAAGGGGGTACTCCGTACCCAAGAGGAAAGGGTTTCATCCCTCATCCCGCATCATCTACGCCATCATCGCAGCCCTCCAAGATGAATGAAGCAGGAACATTAACTTAAGCCACTGTTGCTACTGAGGATCGACAGCACTGAAGGTTGGAGCGGAAGGTCGACTCCATGTATAACAATTTTGCAGCGTTTGCTACGGGTTTGATGAGGTCGCTAGCGGAGGCGTTTGCGCAGCAGGGGACTATGCTCGAGTGAACACAATTTGGGACAATCGTGCCATTTCCACCACCGAATTCCCCACCCACAGAGGGTGGTGCAGCTGATCAGTAGGGGGGTTCTTCTAACCCTATACCTTCATTCATTGGCACAATGAATATATTAAGTTTGGGGGTATTGGGTAGTAGGGTATGTCGACGTCGGGATTTTTAGTTGTCCCTTTTCGTTACAAGTTCTTTGGTGTTCTCATGTTAATGTGAGATTTGTTTGAAAAAATAAGTGAAAAAGGTCTGACATGTGTAATGTCGACGATTTGACTTTAAGAGTCGCCAGTTGGTGTTTTTAACTGGTTGCACCAACGTAACCGAAAAAGGTTTGCACATTGACCTAGTGATGTGACATTGCTAAACGGGTCTGTGAAACCGGGATTTATTTGGGTTCAGGGGCTTGATTATGCAGAGGGAAGGTGTTAGGCACCCCCCCGACATCCGTGTTGCCATGATGACCGCCACTTTTTAAAAAACTGTTATATGAATGTGTGTGTGTGTGTGTGTGGATCAATGTGCAATTTATTTGGAAGTAGTGTTATGCCTCGTTCGTACCTATATACACAGGATTTGAATTTATATAAAAATTCAGTTTTAAACAAGATATAGCAATGAAGTTTTGTAAAAGAGGTTTTTCAAACCCTGTGCTCAATAGTAATTGAGGCCTTTTGATACTTCTATTTTATTATTAAATGTTAGAACTTGTTTGCTTTTATTTTCTAGATGTGAGGCATCTTGAGAAAATAATATCAAACGATCTTTGAACTCCTCATGGGCATGACACCATCTAAGGAAATTCAGTACAATCAGTAAATAATGTACAAGTCGCTACAATTTGAAAATGTCCATCACGGAACCAATCTAGATTCAATATCTTCAATCAGTGATCACATGATTCCTGGGCTCACATGATACCACGCTTTATATGAAAAGCAATAAGCGATTATATATATAAAAAAGTCAGAAAATATATATATATACTGATACGTGATCAACCACCACGAAGCAACTCCATGGGGGATCAGAAATGTAAATATATAAAAGCGGTAAATATATATATGGACATGATCAACCACCATGAAGCAACTTCATGGGGGATCATAAAAGTAAATAAAGCAGTAAATGTGATCAACCGCCACGAAGTAAACTCCAGGCGGGACTAAATGTAAATAAAGCAATAAAGACGATCAACCGCCACGAAATAAACTCCAAGCGGGACTAAATGTAAATAAAGTAGTAAAAGGCCTTGAAGTAAACTCCAGGCCTGACAGAAATGTAAATATATATATATATAAGCAGTAAACGCACCGGATATAAAACTCAGGCTCATTGGATATGTCCGACAATAATTATATATATATATAAGTATATATATATATATATATATATATAAAAAGCATGTAAATGCTCCAGATGTAAAATCGTGCTCATCGATGTAGTTCGACAATGCTTTATATATATAAGTATATATATATATAAAAAAGTAGGTAAACGCTCCCATGTAAAATCCAAAGCTCATCGGACTATATGTCCGACAACAGTTTATATATATATATATATATATATATATATATATATATATATATATATATAGCAAGTAAATGCTCCAGCATAAAGTTCAGGCTCAATCGAGGCATAACTTCGATAATGTTAGTCCATATATAAATATATACATATATAAGTATATATATACAGACTAAAATGAAAACCACGGACCAAAGTCTGGGCATACGCACACAACACGACTCTCAATGTGTAGAATAGTGTGTGCAAAGATGAAGAGAAAGGCTTTATAGAGTGTGAGAAGGCTTACAGTGGGCTGCTAATGCAGGCTTCTATGACTCTAGATGGATAAACACTCAGCTCCCACTGGTAAAAATGTTGCTATATATGAGCTAACAGATGTTTAAAATGAGGAAACACTCAATATAGGGTGTGTACAGAGAAAATTGGACAAGGCTTCCTCGCCTCTCTTTTTTTTCAAATGGCCACCCCAAGCCCTCTATTTATAGAGGGGGGGCCGCAGGTGTACCTGCGGCAGTCATAGATGCACCTGCGGTTGCCTGGGGTGCCCCGGGTTTTGCGAGTCCCGTCGTCTCAAAGTATGTGCACTCGTGCACTGTAATGTCCGCTCGAACTTGCAAAACTTCAATCCGAGCATCCGAACGAGGTATATAAGACCTTCTTCGGATCGCTTGTGTCGAGAGTTACGCAATGACATGGGATTAGAGGTTGTACGAAGTCAGGAAGAGGGGACCATGCCCATGGTCTTCAAGCTTCAAATTCTATCTGGTGTGCTGCCACGCGTAATAGTCACTCGGGATTGGAAATCCTTCATTCTTGAAGAACATTGTTGTATTTATGTATGTATGTATGAAGTATTGAGACGACGCGCAGGTGTTGAGGTGGTAAGATGACGTTTGAGTCCTCACCAGGGTTATCTCCGGCTTGAGTTAAAAGCAGACGTTGCTCAGGGTTACATCTAAGATTGGACTGCTGCAGGTGTTTGAATGTCGCAAGGTCATTTATAAGTGTGCCTGTCTGCCCGGTGCTAGCTTCGGGTCTGAGGTATGAGTGCCTCGGCAGGAGGTCTGAGATTGAAGCTGATAGCATACATTTGAAATAAGCATTTTTGGAGTTATCGACGGAACTGCAATGGCATTCCTTGGGGTTATCTCTAAGGATGAAACTCGGGGTTATCTCCGAGGTTGGAAATGATGTTCCCGGTGTGTGTTCCGGGGTTGATACTGAACTTCCGGTAGTATCCAGAATGAATGTGAGATGTCTTCCAGGGTTATCTCCGAAATACAAATCTGCCCTCCTGCAATGTTAGTAAGAGGTGTACAAAAAATTTCGAGTGTCTACAGATGCTCCTCTTTATCATATTCATGCAATGCAAGGCATGGATAGGATAAAGAATCCTAGACACTTGGAATGCAACAAGATAAACATGATGTTATGTGCAGCAACATGATGCAAATTATGATGCATGATGGAATGATTATCGATTAATTTTGTTGGGATGGCAGTCAATGATGTCTTCGACATGCGATCCAAGTCTTCAAGGATGTTGACATTGGGGCTATCACCAAAGTCTTGAATCCTAGACACAGACTCCTATTCCATAGATGTTCCTCTTGTGTACAAGAGATCTATGGGGATAAAGCTTTGTCTGTTTGAGGATGTGTATAACATATTCCATCATCGGTCCTCTTCGATGAGGATGGTCTTCTCTGGCTTGTATCACCAGCATATACCATGGTCTTGTTGGATTTAATGCCAACAGTATGTATTGTCAGGGTTGCCTGACCCTCGCTGATGTGTATCACCAGATATATCTCTGTTGGGCAAACTGTAAAGGCTGCTTGACCTTTATTAATGTGTGTATCAATGGTTGCATCGCATTGTGACCCTTGCTGGAGAAGGTTGGATAAGTTTGACTTCGATGGGTGTACCTACCACCGATTGAGATAACGTCAAGGTTGCTTGACCTTCATTGATGTTTATATCAATGGTTGAGAATGCACTGTAACCCCCGCCGGGGATACGTGGATGTTTGAAATTGTTGAGTTGTAACCCCCGTCAGGGATACGTCATTAGTTTTCAACTTCGGCGTTGTAACCCCCCCCCCCCCCAGGGATACGTCATTAATTCATAACTTCAGTGTTGTAACCCCCGCCGGGGATACGTCTTTAATTCATAACTTTGGCGTTGTAACCCTCACCGGGGATACGTCGTTAATTCATAACTTCGGCGTTGTAACCCCCGCCGGGGATACGTCTTAGGGTTGTGACCCTGCACTGACGGCATCAGAACTTTGTGAGGTATTGCCGAGTATGATTTGTAAAAGTTGAGGCCACTAGTATAGTATACCTTGTATGCAAGCGAATACCAATGAGTTAGATGTGGAGCCAAAGTTTGGTCCATGAAAACCAGGATTTCAGGCTATTCCGCTTAATCGCGTAGCATTTTTATTCTTAATTTGGCCTTTTCATCTTGCAAAACCTCCTTTGCAACTCGAACTAGATCGAGTCAGGGGTGTGTGATCCATGTAAGGGTGCCGCAAGTACACTTGCAGCAGCTGCAGGTGGACCTACGGCCAACCGTGGCTATGTAAAGCCTGCAGGTTGCTTTCATAAGTCATTTTCAAGCTGCGCAACGAAGGAAATTCTAGAGCTCTTCTTCAGACCTGCTGAATTCGGGCAACTTTCTGCATATTATGCCACCGTACAAGTGTTCTTCACTGTCCTGGTAACATATGCATGTATTTTTTTCCAGTTTCTATCCGTTGGAAAATGACTTATCACATGAAATGCACTTAGACACATAGTAGTGAATATGCATGCTGATATGACTTTATAAAAAATATTCAACACAGTAAATGTTAGAATTAAACCATGCTGAACATAATGATGTAAAAAAATTTGACTTTTAAAACAGTCAAATTGGCACCTTTTACTGTCATTTCTTATCCTATTTTGAGGACAAATGAGTAAAGGTGAAAAAGTAAAATAACCCTGGTAATTAGACTACACTTACGGATTTTTTTACTGTGATGTATTAATGCATGTAGGATGTATATGACTGTTGGTAGGTGTTATACTGAATGGCCACCTAGTCATGCCTATGTGCATGTGGATAGTCCCATTTACAAAGGGGCTATGGAAAAAGTTTTCCAAAACGTAGGCATTGGGTAGTCATGCATTTTTAACTCTACTGTAGATGTATGTTAAAACAATGCATGCATGCATGCAATCATAAAAATGCATTTTTGAAAAGCTCGAGGTAAGAATTTACCCCACCCTTTCTGAGGTGATTTGGAGACTTGTTGTCCAGATATTATAGATCCGGATCAGCCGAGTAGTTCTCGTAGGACCACTTCTGGTGTGCGGAGGAGGGCTTCTGAAGTACCTCGACCCCGTTCTGTTAGACAACCTCGTCGTTTGGTGGAGGCGGTGATACGTCCTATCCGGGTTGAAATGCCAGATGTCGAGGACGAGGAGGAGGATGTACCGGTTGAGGTTCCAGGTATTCAAGTGGTGAACCCGGATCTTCTGGGTGACTTGAGTCGGCATCCTTCAGTCTACCTGTATGAAAACGAGGTATGAAGTTAGATCTTAATCATCCTTGTTTCCTATTGATGAGGAGTAAAGGGTTCTGATGTTGATCTGCATTTGATGTAGGTTCCCGGCTTTACACAGCCTTGAGGGAACAGGTTCAACATCCACTCTATGTATCAGGCTTTGCACGATGACTATAGAGAGATTGTACATGGTTGGGGATTAGGGATGTTCTTTTCCATTATTCCCTGTCGTTGCCCTTGGGGTTACCTTAGGGCATTGTCTGAGCGGTGGTTTCACCAGACTCAGTCACTCCATTTGTTGGACTGTGAGGTGATGATGACGCCGATAGATTGGCAATTTATCACAGGTATGGAGTTTGGAGGGGATCTAGTGCCTTGTACGGCGGATATTACCCCTACTGCCGTTAGATCCTTGTTGGGAGTTCCGGTGGAGGTGCTCGAGGCGCGGGCTGACTCGTCTGTGTCCTTTGAGCGTAGATGCTATGAGCGGGCTGTTGAGTGAGCCTATACCCGATGATGTGAGAGACAGGGATCGCATTCTTCGACGATTGTTCTTGATGATCATTAGGGGCTTCTTCAAAGCAGATAATTCTTCTATGGTGTCCTTCGCTTTGATCAGCACCACTCGACACGTGGACCGTATAGGAGATTATGATTGGGGTTCCTACACCTTTGCCTACTTCCTCAGGGGAATGCGCATGCGATCGTAGGGTTTGACTGAGGCTTGGTTAGGATTTTACCCGTTTCTGCTGGTGAGTATTTCTCTTGACTTTTCCCACGTATAGGTTAAGAGCGTTGACTGATAGCAGATGTTTGCCTTTGTGTTGGCAGTTTTGGGCTTATGAGAGGCTTTCGTGTCTACATCCTATGAGCGTGTTAGGTTTAGACACCTATCCACGAGGACGAAGATGGCATCATTCCATATTGACGGAGGTCCCTGTTGCTGAGGGTTTCACTCATTGCCGCCTACAGCTGGAGTTGTTGATAGCGGAAGTCATCATATGGGTTCCCTATTCTGGGTAGCATTTAAGTGTTGGATTTGAGGATGGGTACCCAACTGGAGTTGAGTACGTTATTTCCACCCGTAGGATTCCTCTCTTCACAGATGGAGGATGGGAGCTCTATTTAGGAGAACGTGCTATCAGGAGCACTATAGGAGAGATTCGCATGCCAATCTTGCCTCCTGGCAGGCGTTATTTGCCTGTTTCGCAGTCACCCATCATTGATATCCCATTGTTGGGGGTTGACGGTTTTACATTATCAGAGGGTCCCTGCACTCAAGAAATGTTCCAGCATTGGTGGTTCCCTTGTACCATTGGAGCTCAGACCCGCGCCACACAGTTTATGGGGGATATGGTTTCAGGATCCGTGATGATGATGGATTGGCTAGCCTGTGTCAGAGATCTAACTAATGTGATACAGATTGACAGTTTGACCCGGTAGTTGGACTGGGCACATTTCTTTATCCGGCATTTGGGTAGAGATCCTTCAGAGGCAGATACTTTTGATCCTTCCAGCTCTGGCGCTGGCCCCTCAAGTGACCCATATGGCTTTTTCGGTGCAGATCCTCCCTCATATAGGCCTGACATCCCCGTAGATAGAGATCCAAAGACTCAGGAGGAGTTACATCAGGTGGACAGGATTGACAATGTAGACATCGATACCATTGACTTCTTCTAATGTATATTTCTCGTTATCTCTTTTGTTAGACCTCTGTTAGATGCTGGGTAGCTTCGCCCCATTCTCGATATATCTTTTGATAGGCCTCTGTTAGATGTTGGGTAGCTTCGCCCCATTTCCCTATATTTTAGCTGTACAGAGATGTAATAGATGATGATATACTTAGAAATGTATGTATAGTTTTGCATTCCCTATATCATATTACCATCTATTGTATCATTCATGTTATTATGTTATGTATATGTATGTATGTCCAGAGATACTCAGCATTGACCCCTGGATGGTCTTATGACACGGCCCGTACAGATGTCTTCTTCGACATTTAGCCGTATTGATCATACCTCGCCATTTTTGGTGGCATCTGGTATGCGCTCATGGTATGATAGCATGTCACCACCAGATAGGGTGACTGTAGATGATTTGTTGCAGCATACTATGACCCTGTTGATGTTTCAGGTTTGCACAGGATTCGTGGAGGGTATGCTAGAGCATTGGCTACCGGAGAGACAGGTTTTCCGATTTGGGACCCAGGAGTTGACTCCTACTCTGGAGGAGTATGTACGGTTGACGATGCTGTCGTTGGACAGACCTTGCGTTCACACGGCGATCGAAGACATGAGTAGGCAGTTCATGACCCTCATCGGATTGAGGCGCAGAGTGGTGTAGGATTAGATTACATCTGGCCACGTGATATCCCAATGTTTTCTGTTTGACAGATTTGGCTCTGAGGATAGTTATGTACGGTATTCTGGGGATTTTACCACGCCGGAGGATCATTAGCGTTTGGCCAGAGTGGATGTACTACTACTGTGCGTATTGTCATACGTCTACATGCCACGGTACGTGGATGAGTTAGACATTGGCGTCATTATGGCAGTGAGAGCTCTCAGGGAGGGTCACACCTTCATACTGATGATTATGGCAGAGACTCTGAGGTTGGCCACATATTGCTACACTTATCCGGCAGGAGTGTTCACAGGCAGCTCGGTCATGTTGTATGTGTGGTTTATGTCACACTTGAGACCGATTGGCACATTCAGATGGCATGGGTATTATTTCACCCATGATATAGCCATGTCGTACTCCTTTCAGCCTGCGGAGTGTATAGATGTTGCATCTTGATCAGCTTTCCTGGTAGGATTGGAGATCCATTTGCTATATTGCCATGTACAGGGCTTAGTTCACACTACAGCTTTATTACTCATGCTCTGGGCATGGATTATCTTCCTTTGGCTGGCTTGAGAGGCATGATCACTTACCACCCACTGGCCGTGATGTGTCAGTTTGATCAGTTTCAGGATTTCCATCCGTATGAGGGGGCATCAAGTCAACGCTTCGCTTCTCGCCACTTATCATCAGCGGACAGATCCAGGTTATATGTCTGTTGGGATCAGCAAGAGCTAGCTGAGTTTTCTATAAGTCATCCGAGTTATTCTTCAGAGTATTCAACATGGATGGAGACAGAGACAGAATTGGCTATAGTAGTATCCATAGTGCAGGATATTGATTCCGACAATGAGGAGCCTATGGAGGAGGCTGACATTCCCATCGAGGAGGACTTGACTGCTAGGTTGCCATCATTTGTGATGGATTCTCCCACCTCGAAAAGCCACTCATTACTCAAGATCCAAAGATAGTATTTGGAGCAGAGCCTACATCTGATGACCTATGAGAGAGATCAGGCTAGGGCCACGATGTTGACAACTCTTGATGTGAGAGACACTGCTCTATTAGAGAGGGATGAGGCTAGATCAGCCAGGGATGCATTGATTATGGAGCAGGATGCCGCCCTATCTGCTAATGATGTGGTCGTCGCAGACAGTACTTCAGTTAGATCCCACACGACTGGCATCCTTGCTGATATGAGTGCATATATTGATGAGCATCATGCCACCATGCAGTTAGCCTCAGATCTGCTAGCTCGTGTAGATACCATTGGGCAGGAGCTTGCAGCTTTACCTCCTTCTTCAGATAGGGATGCTATGTTAGATCTGATAGTCCGCATACACACAGATCCGTAGATAGCTTTGTATTTTCTTGCACAGACTAGCTTAGCTATTTTGTCATATATAGTACATATTGTATATATCAAACAGTATTATATATGGCTGAGAAATATATTTTGATTTACTTCCCTTTCAGTCATGCCTTGATACTTGCTTGATATTTATCTGTTTCTTCAGGGCTTGTGATCTTGATGCATTCTAAACTTATCCTTGATATGTGGACATTGAGCCATCACAGGATCTCTCGGAACTGATCATTGATATGTACGTATCCCTGCCATCTTTGGTGTCTTGGGACTGGTTTCTATATGGAAATGTGGAGAGGAGTGTGGCTTTTCCTCTCTAAGATTAACTGCACCACAGATGGTCGCCAGTACTTCTATTTGTGAGAAGCCTAGTTAATTCCATCTCTTAAGGATTGGTGTTGCTCTTTGAGGCACAACCGCAGCTTAGATGGTCACTGTGACGCCCCAAAAATTGGTATACATCACCCATCTTGAGTCACCAAATACATGGTACAAAATTCAAATACAACTTAACAATATAGCTGTCGTGTAAAATACGACAAAACGTAAACTGAGAGTTTAATAAGAATATTGTCATCTAGACAATATCCACACTCAAAAGAGTCCTCTTTACATTTATTTTCACACTATTTAATGTAATAGTGAGGACTACTAATACTATCATCTGACCGCACACTCCGTTCCCGACTAGTCCCGCCACGCTTCTCATTTCCTAAAGAGAACAAAGTGAAAGAAAGGGTGAGCTCAACTAGCCCAAGAAGAAATATTATGACTAAGATAATGCAGAATAAATTATCATTAGCCTTCAACAATGTTAAACTGATAAAATATAACAAACATCAAGTTTAACTACAATGAACAAGCAATCCATTAAAAGAGTCAAGTAGAGAATAAAATCTACTATCTTTTATGATTTAAAAGGTTTTTCATCACTTTTATCATTTGAGACTCAACAATAAAAAATCCACATCATCCCTGCACTACTGCCAAGGATATTCATTAGTATCACAACCACAAATTATCCATGCACTACGGCTAAGGATATTCGTGTATTCATCAATGGTCATGATCATGCCAACAACTGTCCATCAATGCACTACGGGCCAATGAGGACTTTTTCCACATCATTTGTAACATTACGGTCATGATTACACCGAATAATCCCTGGTCATAATCATACCAAGTCCATCTATACACTACAGAATACGAGATGACTTTCAACATAATATAAACATGAGGATGATGACAATGATATAAGAATTCAATAAAACAAGTTCAAGAATTAATTTATCCAGGAACTAATAACGTCCAAATTGTCAACATAATACTTCTTTGTAGAGTAAAACTCAAGAATGCTCAAAAGAATATTTCCATGAAAAGATACTGGATGAAGCGCAAATATCAAGGATATTCCACTAATATCATGGAGTATAGAAGTCAAAACTTTAACCAACTGAGTATAATAAAGAATGGGATTATAAAAGAAATCACCAGGCATGCGATAGATCGCATGCATGTGGGTTATTCAAATGCGAATAATAAATAACGGAACCAGTCACGCATGAAACGCATGTGATATATTCCAACGTAATAATAAATAATGGAACCAGTCATGCGTAAACGCACGATAGGATGTTCCAATGTATAATAAATAACGGAACCGAATTCATGCATGCGTAGCACTCGAAGGGGATGTTCCAATGAATAATAAAATGGAATAACGAAGAATTTCACCATGTATGCGGTATTGTAGATAAACAAAGTTATTCCAACATAATGATAAAGAATGGAATAATGTAAGAATTTCACCAAGTATAGGGTAGCTCATGATACAAAGTTATTCCAATGTAATAATAAAGAATTGAATAATGTAAGTTCTCTTCATGAATAAGAAAGAAATAATACCCTTTACCTTAGTAGGAAATTGGATACCGCAATATTTTAGTAACAGAAGATTCTTCTTCTTTCTCTCTCATTCTCTCTATTCTTTCTCGCTCTATAGCTTTAGTGAATTCGTGAAAAATAATGAAGGAATGAGCTTCTATTTATAAGCTTGGTAGAGTAAGGGTAAAATAGTCTTTTCGTCATAATTTATGAAATCATCGCTTACATCATCGATCATATGACATCATTGCTTACATCATCGATCAAATGACATCATTGCTTACCTAATCGTTCCGATGACATCATCGCTTACATCATCAGAATTCAAATTCAAATTGTTCTCCTCCACCTCATTTTACATTTATACCATGAATTTAATGTTACAATTCAAATTATAAAAAAAACATACTATCATATAATCACATCATACTACTATAATATAATATTATAATAATATATTTAAATGAATTATTGATTTGATAATTTGAAATCTTCGTAATGACAATTATTGAATCAAAAATATCAACGTAGTAATTATCGAATCAATAAAATATTAAATAGTAATTACTGTAACAATTATTGAGTAGTGCCTTCTTACGTAAGAATCAATAATTCAAAAAATAATGTGCAATAATACCGTAGTATTTCACTCAACAACGCTGCGTGTTACTTTATTTTAACCACCAGGTATTCCAACAGTGTCAACGGTAACACTTCCGCCGTTATTTTCATAAAAATATTTTTTTCGTTTTCTAACTCCGACAATAATTCTGTTGTGGGGTCCACCAATGATTGAGTCGTCGTACGAATATTCCCCGACCAAAAGAATATTTTATAAAAACTTGCGTACTTTGCAAAATTTATAAATATTACCCACAACTATAACATTATATCAAATTCATTCCATAATATTTAAAAATAATATTTATAGAAAAATCATCTTTATTAAAAAGTTGGGCTCTTACAACCTCCCCTTCTTATGAAATTTTGCCTCAAAATTAGGGTACATACCTGGTATGTCGAAAAGGTAAGGATATCTTGATTTTATTTCAGATTCTAACTCCCAGGTCATTTCCTCAACATCGTGGTTTCTACACAAAACTTTGACTTGAGGTATAACCTTGGAGCATAGAATATGTTCCTTCTTATCCAAGATTTGAACAGGAACCTCTTCATATGTCAAATATTCAGCTATTTCGTCTAGTTCTAACTCAATAATGTGGTTCGGGTCTTCCACAAATTTACGTAACATGGATATGTGAAAAACGTTATGAACACGAGACATACTTGGCGGTAAAGCGAGTCTATACGCCACAGTTCCTACTCGATCAAGGATTAAAAATGGGCCAATGAATCGAGGATTGAGCTTTCCTCTCTTTTTAAATCTCGTAACTCCTTTCCATGGAGCAACACGTAACAACACATGATCTCCAATATCAAATTCCACGTCCTTTCGATGAAGATTAGCATAACTCTTTTGTCGGTCTTGTGAGGTTTTTATACGTTGTCGGATCGTTTGAATCTTTTCTGTAGTCATACATACCAACTCCGGTCCCAACAACGTTGCTTCACCCACCTCATCCCAGCATACTAGAGAACGACACTTTCTTTCATATAACGCTTCGAATGGAGCCATGCCAATACTTGCTTGATAACTGTTGTTGTATGAAAACTCCACCAAGGGTAAGAACTTGTCCCAACTTCCCTTGAAGTCAAGGACACAAAGTCTTAATAAATCTTCAAGAGTTTGAATAGTCCTCTCTGATTATCCGTTCATCTGAGGATGATATTCTGAACTAAATCGTAAGTCCGTGCCCATAGCTTTTTGCAAACTAACCCAAAATCGTGAAGTGAATCTTGGGTCTCGATCAGAAACTATGGATACTGGCATACCATGCAGTCTTACAATCTCGTTTATGTATATACGAGCAAGATGTTCAAGTGTATAAGTTTCTCATATTGGTAAGAAATGAGCAGACTTGGTCAATCTATCAACAATGACCCAAATTGCATATATGCCATGAGAAACCTTGGGAAGACCAGTAACGAAATCCATGGTAATGTGCTCCCACTTCCATTCTGGAATTTCAAGTGGTTGGAATGGACCTTTTGGTACTTAATGCTCCGCCTTGACTCGTTGACAAGTTAGACACCTTGAGATAAACAGCGTTATCTCTCTCTTCATATTGCTCCACCAAAATGTATAACGAAGATCACGGTACATTTTGGTACTCCCAGGATGGATTGCAAATCGGTGTGTGTCATGCGCCTCCATCATGATTTTATACTTTAAATCGTGGTCGTTAGAACACAAAGTCTGGAGTTGACTCAAGTATTCCTTCTTCATCGATTCTTTCTTCCGCACAAAGACCTTCTTACACTTTCTTCCTCATAGGCATCGACTCCAGATCTCAGAACTTGAGCAGCTTTTAACTTTATCAATTAAAGTCGGTTCTACTCGTATATTCGCCATCATCACATGGGTCCCTAGAGTTTTTAACTCTATCTCCATCCTTTGCAAGTCACACAAAATGGGCCTTTGCATTGTCAATATCGCACTTTCGTACTCGCATATGATCTTCTACTACCGATGCGTCGCCACTACCACATACTTTCGGATGGTATTGGATGGTATGATCATAATCTTTCAACTATTCAAGCAAACATCGTTGTCGCATGTTGAGTTCCTTTTGAGTGAAGAAATATTTGAGGCTTTTATGATCCGTAAAGATCTCCACTTTCTCCCCATACAAGTAATGCCTCCAAATTTTAAGTGCGAAAACAAATGCGCTAACTCTAGATCATGAGTAGGATAATTCCTCTCATATTCTTTGAGTTGTTGAGAGGCATATAGGCTATGACTTTCTCATGTTTCATGAGAACACATCCTAACCCTTTGCCCAAGCATCACTCAGATGACAAATCCTCCCGAGCGAGGATGGTATTGTCGTAACAGATCTTTGAAATGAGTCTCCTCTTGAGTTCTTGAAAACTCTTCTCACATTCCTCGTTCCAACCGAATTTTGTTTCTTTTCGAGTCAGTTGAGTTAATGGAGTAGCGATTCGAGAAAACCCTTCTACAAATCTCCAATAATAACCAGCTAAGCCGAGAAAGCTACGTACTTCGGTCACTGATTTAGGTTGCTCCCAGCTTTGAATAGCTTCAATCTTTATTGGGTCAACAGTTATTCCATGGCTTGATACTACGTGCCCAAGGAATGCTACTTCCTCAAGCCAGAACTCCCATTTCTTCAACTTAGCATAAAGCTTATATTCACGAAGCTTTTGGAGTATCAGCCTCAAGTGTTGCTCATGATCTTCACGGATTTTGGAATAAATAAGGATGTCATCAATAAAGACGACCACAAAGTGATCCAAATATTCCTTGAATACTCGGTTCATCATATCCATGAAAGCAGCAGGAGCATTAGTTAATCCAAAAGACATGACTAGGAATTCATAATGCTCGTACCGAGTTCTGAAAGCTGTCTTTAGAATGTCATCGGTTCTAATATTCAATTGGTGATATCCAGAGAGAAGATCAATCTTTCAAAAGAATTTGGCTCCTTGTAACTGGTCAAATAGGTCATCAATAAGTTGCAATGGGTACCTATTTTTGATGGTGACATGATTCAACTCTCGATAATCAATACAAAGTCGCATACTCCCATATTTCTTTTTCACGAATAGAACAGGAGCACCACAAGGAGAAGTACTAGGACGAATAAAGCCAATGTCTAACAATTCCTGCAGTTGGGTCTTTAACTCCTGAAGTTCAATAGAGCCATTCGATATGGGGCTTTGGAAATGGGTTTTGTATGGGGTTCAAGGTCGATACAAAATTATATTTCACGCCTGGGGTAGGCCAGAAGTTCTTCTTGTGAATACGTCAGAAACTTATTAACAATAGAAATATCATTCAAAACTCCATATATTTTTGTTTAGATCCGTGACATGAGCTAAGAAAGCTTGACATCCGTTTTTTAATAAACGAATAGCTTTATGGCTTGAGATGACAGTGACTAATTTTAATGGTTTGGTTGCTTGAATTCGCATAATAGGTTGGTTAGGAATATGAAAGCTAACAACCTTACGAAAACAATCAATTTTTGCATGATAAGTAGTTATCGAATCAATCCCTAGAATTACGTCAAATGCAAGTATTTTCAATGAAATAAGATCGACAGGTAATGTGTGGGTACCGATTTGAACCAAACAAGACTTATAAATAGTGAATGTAATGAAGGTTTCTCCCAATAGAGTTTCAACAGATAAGTCAAGGTCCAATTTCTCCGGAGTCAAATTTAAACGTTTTGCGCAGGTAGGAGAAATAAAAGAATGGGTAGAACCGGTATCAAATAAGGTATATACTTCGCTAGAGTTTATGATAAGCTTGCCCGTGATGACCTCGTTCGGGTTCCTTGCTTTCTGGGAGGTCACGACAAACGCTCTCCCATGAACTACTGGTTTTGTCTTGTCTGGGACGGCCTTTAATGCCTCCATCCCAGCTGGACTTGTCTTCGGTTCACGACAAAATTGGGCCAGGTGACCTTCTCTTCCACAATTGTAACATGCTTTGGATGGCATCGCGCAGTATGGATTGATGTGTCCCTCTCCTCCACATTTGAAGCATATGATAGGTGGTCGTTCTCCTTCCTTAACGACAGGTGCTGATGCTGACGTCTTTCCATCATTGTTGAATCTCCTCTTCTTAAAATGTCTATTCTTATTATTTTGGCCATGATTACCACCGAAGTGGTTACCATTTTTGGCATGTTGATTCCCTCCACGCTTATTGTCACCGCTTCGATGACTGTTATCACTAGTATTATCATTTCTTTGGTTGCTCTCTTTTGGTTGGGTTGACTCATTATCGCGCTCCAATAACTGAGCCCTATTAACAACATCTGAATACAAACACAGTTTATGAGAGATAAGATATTGACGTATCTCGAGTTTCAAACCTCTTAGAAACATTCGCGTCATTCTCTCCTCATTATCAACCAAATGAGACGCAAATCGGGATAACTCGGCAAACTTGGCTTCGTACTGCTACACGGTCATGTTGTTTTGCTCCAGCTTGATGAACTCTACCTCTTTCATGTGACGAATACTTTCGGGAAAGTACTTGTCGTTGAACAGTTCTTGGAACTTCTCCCAAGACATCTTCAGTGCGACAGGTTGAGTACGCTTTACAGATTCCCACCAGTAATCTGCCTCTACCCGCAACATAAAGGTGGCCAAGGGAACCTTTTGCTCCTTAAAGCATCCCAAGACATCAAATATCTTGTTGATCTGCTTTATCCACGTCTCTGCCTTAAGTGGTTTTGGCTCTCCAAAAAACTTCGGTGGTCCCAGTTCCTTGAACTGCCTAGCGGTGACCGTTCGAGAGTTGCCAGTGTTTCCACCTGCATTTTGGACAGGATTTGCTCTTGCCTGATTTTGCATGAATTGCATAAAGCCTCTGAACATTCCATCGTTCATCATCTAGTCCATGTTGTTGTTTGCCTAAGGATTATCACCTTCCTGATGCACATTATCCTGATTATTGATCTGTGGAGACTCAACGGTCTCCTGTGCTTTATTGATGTTCTCAACATTCTCGGATGTCATTTTCAAATACTGCCACAAAACAAGGGTTAATTAACATATCACATATTATCCCAATACTCTGACCGACCAATTAAATACCAAATAAACTTAGGTAGGTCATACTAGCGAATGAATTCCCCGTCTCTCCCCTCCTAGTTCTTGTCTCACATCTTAGCCAGGATCATATCCTAAGCTTTGATATTAACCGTGACGCCCCCAAAATAGGTATACATCACCCATCTTGAGTCGCCAAATACATGGTACAAAATTCAAATACAACTTAATAATACAAATTGCCGTCGTAAAAATATGACAAAAACGTAAATCGAGAGTTTAATAAGAATATTGTCATCTAGACAATATCCACTCAAAAGAGTCCTCTTTACATTTATTTTCACACTATTTAACGTAATAGTGAGGACTACTAATACTATCATCCGGACCGCTACTCTGCTCCCCGACTAGCCCTTCGCCACGCTTCTCATTTCCTGAAGAGAACAGTGAAAGAAAGGGTGAGCTCAACTAGCCCAGTAAGAAATATTATGACTAAGATAATGTAGAATAAATTATCATTAGCCTTCAACAATGTTAAACTCATAAAATATAACAAACATCAAGTTTAACTGCAGCGGAACAAGCAATCCATTAAAAGAGTCAAGTAGAGAATAAAATCTACTATCTTTTATGATTTAAAAGTTTTTCATCACTTTTATCATTTGAGACTCGACAATAAATAATCCACATCATCCCCACTTTTCTACGAGGATATTCATTAGTATCACAACCACAAATTATCCATGCACTACGGCCAAGGATATTCGTGTATTCATCAATGGTCATGATCATGCCAACAACTGTCCATCAATGCACTACGGGCCAATGAGGACTTTTACCACATCATTTGTAACATTACGGTCATGATTACACCGAATAATCCATGGTCATAATCATACCAACTCCATCTATGCACTACAAGCCACATATGACTTTCAACATAATATAAACATGAAGATGATGACAATGATATAAGAATTCAATAAAACAAGTTCAAGAATTAATTTATCCAGGAACTAATAACGTCCAATTTGTCAACATGATACTTCTTTGTAGAGTAAAACTCAAGAATGCTCAAAAGAATATTTCCATGAAAAGATACTAGATGAAGCGCAAATATCAAGAATATTCCACTAATTTCATGGAGTATAGAAGTCAAAACTTTAACCAACTAAGTATAATAAAGAATGGGATAACAAAAGCAATCACCAGGCATGCGATAGATCGCATGCATGAAAGTTATTCCAATGAATAATAAATAACGGAACCAGTCATACAAGAAACATACCGACAGGATATTCCAATGTAATAATAAATAATGGAACCAGTCATGCGTAAACGGACAAAAAGGGATGTTCCAATAGAATAATAAATAACGGAACCAGTGTCATGCGTAACGCAATCGGCGCGTGATGTTCCAACGTAATAATAAAATGGAATAACAAAAGAATTTCATCATGTATGCGGTATTGCCATGATGATGTGTTATTCCAACATAATGATAAAGATTAGAATAACGAAAGAATTTCACCAAGTATAGGGTAGCTCATGACATCTGAGTTATTCCAACACAATAATATAGAATGGAATAACAGAAGTTCTCTTCATGAATAAGAAAGAAATAATACCCCTTACCTTAGTAGGAAATTGGATACCGCAATATTGTAGTAATAGAAGATTCTTCTTCTTTCTCTCTATTTTTTCTCGCTCTATAGCTTTAGTGAATTCGTGAAAAATAATGAAGGAATGAGATTCTATTTATAAACTTGGTAGAGTAAGGGTAAAATAGTCTTTTCATCATAATTTATGACATCGTCGCTTGCATCATCGATCATATGACATCATTGCTTACATCATCGATCAAATGACATCATTGCTTACATCATCCTTCCGATGACATCATTTCTTACCTCATCGTTCTGATGACATCATCGCTTACATCATCAGAATTTAAATTCAAATTGTTCTCCTCCACCTCATTTTACTTTTATACCATGAATTTAATGTTACCATTCAAATTATAAAAAAACATACTATCATATAATCACATCATACTACTATAATACAATATTATAATAATATATTTAAATGAATTATTGATTTGATAATTTGAAATACTGTGTAATGACAATTATTGAATCAAAAATATCAACGTGGCAATTATTGAATCAATAAAATATTAAACAGTAATTACTGTAACAATTATTGAGTAGTGCCTTCTTACGTAAGAATCAATAATTCAAAAAATATTGTGCAATACCGGTATACTACTTGTTCAACAACACGTATTCATCGTATTTTAACCACGGTGTATTCCAACAAAGGTTAATCGGTAACACTTCCGCCGTTATTTTCATAAAAATATTTTTGTCGTTTTCTAACTTCGACAATAATTCTGTTGTGGGGTCCATCAATGATTGAGTCGTCGTACGAATATTCCCCGACAAAAAGAATATTCCCTGAACAAACGAATATTTTATAACAACTTGCGTACTTTGCAAAATTTATAAATACTACCCACAACTATAACATTATATCAAATTCATTCCATAATATTTATAGAAAAATCATCTTTATTAAAAAGTTGGGGTCTTACAGTCACCGAATCTCCTATTTGTGAGGAGAGGTTGGATAATTCCATCCCTTTGGTCTGAAGTCGATGAACTGAAATGGATTGAAGTTTGATCCCAATACCGTGTGACAAATATTTTTGTTCAGGTAGGGGGATAGACTGAACCATAAATGGCTGCCTACGTACTCCTATTGAAGAGGAGATCAAGTTTGCGTAGTTTGAACCTGGTGTAAGAGGTTCAATGCTGAATGTGAAAGGCAGATGGGTGTAGACGCCTTATTGATGAAGAAGGGTGTAGAAGTATTTTTGTGGTTTTTGTTTTTGTACGGAAAGGGTAGAAATGTTTTTGTTATTTTTTTTATTGCAACCGGGCCATATAGAATATGGTTGCCTTCGTACTCCCGTGTATCAGGGAGATCAGGTCGACGTAGTTCGCCCCTCAGGACGAATTGCAGCGAAAGAGAAGTATGAATCCCATGTGCAGGTTATATTGTAGGGAGAAGAAAGTTTGATCCCATGATTGGGACAAATTGCAAGCGTAGAAAAAGTTTGATCCCGTCTTCATGACAAACTGCAAACGTAGAAAAGTTTAATCCCATCATCAGGATAAACTGTATGTGTGAAAGGTTCAATCCCGTTTTCAGGATAACCGAAATTGTATGAACTGTTTGAAATGAGGTGAAACCAGGCTGCTGGTTTGAAGTGTATGTTTCACTGAGGGGCAGAAGAGTATGTAAAAAGGGTTAGAAAATCAGAATGACTGGTGATTTGATGATCCAAAAACCAGGATGTTTGCTTGATGGTAACTTCCGACATAATACCGTTTCACGGTGTCCGAGTTGATAAGCTGTGGAAATTCATCGCCATCCATTTCCTGTAGTGTGATAACCCGAGAAATTAGACAATTTATTAAAATCTTAAATGATGGATTTAAGGTCAAATAATAGACCTAGACAGAAAATAAGTGTATCAAATTGACAGTTCTGTAATGAAATTTTAAGGATTTCAAAATTTTTGGACAAGACTTGAATAATTTGGTAGACTGTAAGTGATAGTCTGGTAATGAGGTATAAGATTTTGGTGGATTGTAAAATTCTTGTGAAGAATTATCAGGGTTAAGTATATAGGTGTATACGAGTTGGTATATGTGATCATATATGTGAACAGTAAATCTTTATGTGTACAGTTGTGATATAAAGATCAAGGATTGATCAAATAAGTTATAACTTTAGCAAACCCTAAAGTTATGTTAAACATATGTTTATTAAGTTAGAAAACACTAACGAACTGTTAGGAACCCTAACGATATGCTCAGAAACCCTAATTTTAGTTTCGAGAATCCAAAACCCTAATTTGGGAATTCAAAAGTTATGTTTATTTGGCCAAGTGTAAAATGTCATGGAATAAATGAGAAATGTCTAAAATGCCTTCAAATTATAGGGGAAAAGACCAAATTGCCCTTAGTGAATGCAAAATGACCAAAATACCCTTTTTCTTAAAACTTAAGCAAAAGATTTCTTGAAATCTTGTGAGTCATCAAGCTAGATATTACCTTGTGCCTTAAAATCTTTCCATATCTGCTTTTAAGTTCCACCTTGCAACATTAGATACATTGTATGTAAAAATCAAAGATTTAAAAGTAAGAAATCTTACTTTACATCTCATTTGCTCCAAGTCTCTTCTCTCTCTATAATTTTAGAACTTAGAGTGAGAGATAGTGAAAAATTAAGCCATGATAAAGTTTTAGCCTTCCAAGAACAGGAACAAAAATCAGAATCAAAGGATCAAGCTTAGAAAGGTATAAAACCATAATTTTGTAAATATATGTGTGTTATGTTAGATGTTGTTAGTTGTTGTTTAAAAGTGTGTTAAGAGATGTTATTTAGTGATCCAAGATGTAATATCAAGGATCCATAACATCTAGATGTTAGAAATCAAGTTTTAAAAACTGGACAAGAACCCTAATTTTGTTGTCTGACAAGCCAATGTCAGGGCTCTTTGATTCTTGTGTGTTAAATATTTATGGTGTTTGAAGTTATAGATTTGTAGTATGCCATGTTGTCTGTGATCTGGAACTGGAAACAGGGCCAGATCATGTGTAGATTTTAAGATATAAGAAGTCAAAGGTCGTTGACCGACCATGACCAACTGAAATCTGGGCAGCCCAGATTTTCCAGAAAGTCTGACAAGCATGTTCTAAGCTTCTGATCTTGTTGTATGTTAATGTTTAGGCCAAGTTGTTGCTTAATGTTTGTAGCCTGTCATGTTAACTACATGTTAAAGGCCGATCCTGAACAGAATAGTAGATAATCATGGTCAAACTAAGTTGACCGATCTGCCTGAAGAACGATCTGGAAAACCCAGATCCTTCAAGAACTTGTTTTCTGACACCACTTTGACCAACCCTGATCTATCTCATGTGGTGTTGTTAGACTGAAATAATGATATATGTGTGTTCTCTTACATATGTACTACAGGTTTGAAGCAATAAAACATAAAACAAATGACCAGAACCATAAGATTTGTGAGCCACAAAGTGGTCACTCGAAACTGACTAGGTTTCTGGGAAACCCAGAAATCCCACCAAGCCTCTGACAGCAACTTTGCAAGCTTGGATCTTGCAACTGTGATGCTTAATGACTTAGATGATGATATATACTTGTAGTATTACATAAATACTACCAGATCAATGTCTTAGCAAGCCCAGAAACTTTATAACCAAGAAATTAGAACCTGTCAAACCAAGCCACTCGAACAACGATACTTAATTACGGGTTTTGGTGAAGAACACCTATAATGACGATTACTGTCGCTATAAGCATACTTTTTAGCGACAATTTAATTAGGAAATTAATTATTTTAATTAATAAATAGAAAAATGGTTTTAATTATTAAAAATACATAAAAATTTCTAAAAATTATTTTAAAGCCCTAAAATTAGTTTTAATTATTTAGAGTATATTTCATCAATATTTAATATTTTTGGAATATAAATGGTATTTAATTTATTTAATTATAATATTAAATAAATTATTTAAAATGATTTTAATACATGAAAATCATTTAAAAATATATTATAGTGTTAAAATATATTTTAAGTTATTTTTGATGACTTTTAATATTTTGTGATGAATTTCATTAATAATTTATTCTTAATGGTAATTAATTTATTTAATAAATATATTAAATAAATTATGAAAAATAGAATTAATGCTTTAAAAATCATATAAAAATGATTTTAAGTGTTATAAAAATATTTTAAGTTATAAAATGTAACTTTTGATATTTTGTCATGAAATTATTAATATTTTAATATTAATAGAAATTATCGGATAATGGATTTAAAGGTTTATAAATCATATAAATGAGAAATTAAAGTATTAAAATACTTAGAAATATTATAAATATATTATAATATTATGTTATGATTTTTCATTAATATTTAATAATAAATAAATATTAATGATAAAGGAATATTATGGTATTTATATTATATAAATACGATATAAATAATTCAAAAATCATGATAAATGGTAATAATTATCTGAAAATTATTACGAGCTTATGAAAAATATTTTTACTGAATAAATAATTATCTAAGTTAATTGTTAAGTCTTTAGGCAGAGTTTAATTGAACTTAAACTCGAGAATTGTACGACTAGACCGTCGGGATGTTAGAATTAAGTGGGTTCAACTCAGACTGCAATAGTTTGACTTGATATCGAGTCTTAGGTAGTTTATGGATTGATAGGGTTATGTGTTATGTGTTTAGGATTATGATATAATTATATATATATATATAATAGTATTATACTGTGATGATATTATTCTAATATTGGAGATCTATATTACTAATATTAGGTCTTCAGATAAAACGTTGTAAACTGTATAGCAGTAATCGATCGAACAGGCAAGTTACTAAACTTGAACTCTTAATTATTGTGCAAGTTATCTTGACTCGACCTCAAGTTGTTTATTCGAATATGTTTGTGGTTAATCATTTCTGATTTCCATGTCTAAGAATTATTAAATTGCACTTTATGCGTACTGCATGTATCAGGTATGAAAGGTTGATCACCTTCATTACCATTCGGTTCAGTATATATATATATATATATATATATATATATATATATATATATATATATATATATCAGTGTGTGTGTGTGTGTTCATGTCTAATGTCCATTCAAAAAGTTGTCCGTGCTAAATTCACAACTATATTGTTGAATTATAGCTAGCTTATTATTCCAATTCTTTCAATCATGATATATCCTCAAATATACTTAAACTTGCTAGGCAAACTTATGCTCACCCTTGTTATATCATGATAAAACCTTACAGATTAAGGCGAATGCGTCGGATACAAGGCAAGATTAAAGACAGTTCCAGCTTTAGTTTACATGTGCAGATAGATTGGTAACAATAATGTATGATAAAATCTTTATATGTCAAATAGGATAATGAATTGTGTATTAAGTGAAGGTTTTCGACCTTGGGGTAATGTGTAAAATGTAATGTATAAACAATTTATGTTTATATCTTCCGCAATAGTTATAGAATGATTGTACCAGATCCGTGGTGATTTAGGACCCGAATTTGGGGCTTTCACAGTTGGTATCAAAGCTGTTGGTTATGAACCTTAGGTAGGAATACCTGAGACCAATAACCGCAGTGATTAGGATAAGATCTAACTCACATAGAGTTAGTTGGTCGGTATGACTCAAAGACGAATCTCGGCGGGTTATAAAAGATATAGAGTTCCCTAACTCTGATAATAAAGTTGAACAGTAGTGGTGAATAGATCGAATCTAAAAGACTAAAAGTGCAGTGATAGGAGATCGTAAAACAAAATGATTATAGTATTGAAATGAATCGTAACATATACAATGAGATCACTCCGTGATCTGATAAGGACATAGCAGGGAAAAGAATCAATCTGAAGATTGAAAAGTTTACAGCAAGATTGATGTGTGAATTGGTACAGATTCGGGAAAAGATTATGAATACGAGTTGAATGAAATTCGTATTGAGAAGGGAGTTAAGATTAGGTGGGGATTTTAATTAAGGACTTATGTCAGCAGCTGAGTTGTATGATTCTTTGTATGGGAGTTGAATTGTACTTAGTGTAACAACCACTTAGTTTCTGACACTGATAATCATTAAAATGTCTGTGTCGCGCTATTTGTTATATGCATATTAAGAGGGTGATTCCTTTCTCGTGTATATAATAGATAGATAGGTTATAGGTAGAGGATATAAGGTTAAGTACGAGTTCTTAAAACTCATACTTATAAGACATTCTTGACTCATAGTTATATGAAATGCTTATGAATCTCTCAGCGAATGGACGCCAAAGATCTGACTAGGGTAAGTTCTTAAACTCATATGATTGTGACAAGTTTATGAACTCATAAGTGTGATTTGACGAACTGGGTATAGTTGTGTGTGAATGGAGAATTGAGGATTATAGGAACAGATAGATTGTTAAGCAAATGATTATTAGTGGAGACCTAAGTTTTCCAAAAACTCCTAGCTATGCTAGACTTCAAAATTTTGACATCAAGCTAAATACACACTATGTGCTTTTAAAAAAAATATAGGCTCGTATCATTTTTAAAACGGTTTAAAGTATAGTCTATACTACTTATTTCGGCTAGTTTGAAATATCAAAATATATTTTATTTATCACTCATGTACCATGTAACCTGGTGCAGAGATGATAAAAGTTGATGGAGTTATAAATACAGAAATACTTAGTGTGAATTTGATCTAAAGTCACTGTTCCACTATTGTATGATGTGTTATGACAAATTCATATGATGACGGCATCCTCAAACGGACTGTTAATACAGTACGGCATCATGACGTCATTCTCAAAAATATTTTTAAAAAGTATAATTTGCCAACGGAGTTTGGCTACACCTAAATAATTTGATTGAATTAAATTATTGATATGAGTCTATGCTATTCGATTCAGCTAGACTAATGTTTATGAAAACTCTAAGTGTTCATTGAAAGAAATTTCCTGAACCAAATTGTTTTGGTGCGAAATATAATAAGACTGAGGTAAAAATTTTGTGCTACGGCAAATGATTTAGAAATAGAGTCGAAAATAAAGATTAATAAATAATAGGCATCATTTGGATTAATTACCCTTTGTGTCTATAAGTTATGACGGTTTGCGGATGAATTTCCATAAAACCTTTGCGAAAATGACACATAAATAGTCTATATAACTATAAGACCCCAACTTTTTTGAATAAAGAATAATTTTTCTCGAATTATATTTTTGAATATTATGGTTTGGATATGATATAATGTTATAGTTGTGGGTAATATTTGGAAAATTTTGCAAAGTAATCAAGTTGATATTGGTCGGGGAATATTCGTTTTAACAGGGAATATTCATACGACGGCACAATCATTGGTGGACCCCACAACGGAAGTATTTTCGTAGTTATAAAATGATAGAAATAACTTTTTATAAAAATAACGATGAAAGTTTTATTGTTAAAACTATTGAACTACCCAGTGGTAAAAGTAATGCAAAGAATACTGGCGTGGTTGCATAAAGAGCACACCAGATTGATTATTGATGCTTACGTGAGAAGTCATTCGATTATACTCAATTATTGCTATAGTAATTGTTGCATAGTATCTCACGTTATTTGATTCAATTATTGTTATCATCTGCATAATATTTTATATTTTATAATTGAGACAACAAAGTTATTCATATTATTATTTGCAATATTGACAATGTCTAGAAGTTCTGTCAAGGAGAGGTTTGGTCACCTAATTGTGCGCCAATAAGGAGAAATCCTTATCGGAAAGCCCCCTCTTTCCTGGGAACGACCTGGTTATTAAATATTATGAGCTATAATATTAATGATGAATAATTGTTGAAGTATTAAGAATGTGTTTATTGAATATATGTGATTTACAAAAGTTAAGGGGGAATAATGCAAACTTGGAAAACTTTAGGGGTACTAAAGTATAATAAGTTAAATCAATCTGGACCATTAATGGTGGTTTTAATAGTAAATCAATCTAGACCATTGATGGTGGTTTTAATAGTAAATCAATCTGGACCGTCGGTGGTGGTTTTAATAGTAAATTAATCTGGACCGTCGGTGGTGGCCAACCAAGAAAGACCAAGTCTTACTGGTAGGGGCCAAAGGATCTTCTGAAAAGAAGAACGATTCAAAGAAGGTAAATAGAAAGGCATAAACAAAGGATAATAAGAACAAAACTGATACGGATAGCAAAGGAGTTTGCTTCCATTGCAATAAGCCTGGACACTGGAAAGAAACTGCGAGAAGCATCTTGCAGAGGCTAACCAAAGAAGCTTAGTGAAGTTTCGGTTACAATACAGTTTTTGTTCATGATTGAAATAAATTTTTTCTTTAAGTCAAGGTTCTACTTGGGTATTGGATACCGACTTTGGTTATCATAAATATAGATTTATGAAGGACCAAGCGTAAGTGGAAAGCTAAATAAATATAAGTAATCCTATGTATGGAAATGTAGCAAAGGTTGCCATATTAGCCATAGAAACTTATAGTTTAGCAATGCCTACGGGAAAATCTATTAAGTCAATAAGTTGTTATTGTATTCCAATTCTTGTTAAAAATATTATTTCCATTTTATTGTTGGACAATGAAATCTTTGGTATTATAATTAAGAACAATTGTTGTTCTATTTATAATAATAATATTTTGTATAGAATCGAATATTACTTAATAAATTTTGTATACTTGACTTACATAAAATATATTTTGCAAATTGAACAAACTAGTATAAGAAAAAGAGATGATTATTCAAAGAGTTGAATGTGTGTATTTGTTTGAATATCTGGCGTGAATTATTTGAAAGGTTCAAAGAATTGAAATGAAACAAATTGACAAAGTATTAAGATTCTTTGATTAGATTAAGGAATAAATACTTGTGCAATAAGTTTCTAGATCATCTCAAATGATTTTCTCATAATAGAAACCTCCTGATACATAATAATTGATTGATGTATCTAAAAGGAAAAATCGTACCTTGTTGGACATGGTGCTGTCTATAATGATTTTATCGACATTCCAGTATCCCTCTAGGGTCATGTCCTAGAAATGGCTGCATATCTACAAAAAGGTAACCTCAAAATCCAGCACCAAGACTCCATAAAAGTTATGGACAGGGAGGATTCCTAATCTTAAGTATGTTAAGATAAGGGGTTGTCCAACTTATGTGAAAAGGTTTCAAAGGATAAGCTTGGGACAAGATTTGACAAGTACAATTTGTAGGACATCCTAAAGTAAGTTTAGGGTATATGTTCTATAATTCTACTTAGCAAAAGGTGTTTGTTACGAAACACGCTGCCTTCTAAGATAAAGGTGTTTATCATTAAAAGGGGCTAGTGGGAGGATAATAGATCTTGAAGAGTTCAAGAACCACAAAACACTATAAGTCAAATAAGAGGAACTCAGTAGATAGACCTCTATTGTACCACAACCTCAATCGTAAATCGAATAGTACCAAAGATACCTAGAGGTATGGATTCATCATGGATGATGATGATGAGATACGATCATAGAAGATGATGATCCGAGTTACATACGATGAGGTAAGAGTTCTAGTGTGTACAAAAGGGTCAAAGATGGGAGCGCCTTGAAATTTCTAGTATTATATGTTGATATACTACGGATGAGGAATTACTTACCAATGCTATAATCAGTAAAGATAAAGTTGTCTAAACAATCCTCCATGAATGATTTGGAAGAGTATCTTAATTGGGGATATAAATCTATATAGATAGATTTAAGAGGATGCTCGACTTAACCCAAAGAACATATATTCATTTGATACTAAAGTCGTTTAGCATGGTAAACTCCAAGAGATGTCTCATGTCAATGAGCTATGGAGTGTATCTCTCTTAATAGTCCCCACAGACTCCTGAAAAGAGAGGTCGCATGAGTGACAATCATGTATGCAATGAAATGTACGAGACCTGATATTGATCAGTCATATTATGGAGAAGTTCATTGTAAGACAGTGAAAAACATCTTAAAGTGCTTAACCCAAGCACTAAGGATGTGATCATATTCATGGTGGGTCTTAATTAAAACTAGAGGGCTTAACGCAGACTCAAGTTTTTCGAATGCACTCAAGACGATAGAAAATCCACTTTAAGGTAAAGGGTTACCTTGAACAAAGGTGCGAAGAATTGAAAAGGTTCCAAACAAAGAAAGAGTTCTTTGGTTTAGTGATAAAGACAAAGTATATAGTTGTAAATGAAGTCGCAAGTTGATTGTTTGGATTAAAAGTTCATTGCAGTAACTAGGAATAGTTCCTAAGTCTCATCTTGGATCTAAACATGTGTTGTGGCACTTTCATTTGATTATTAGAATCATTGAAAGATGGGAAATCACTATAGAGATAGTGGACTCTCATGAACAACATTACATATCCATTAACTAAAGCTTATCCAACAAAGGGATAATCGCCACTTAGAGAAGAAGAGTATGAGTTACCATGACGATCGGCTTTAGTGCAAGTGGGAGATTGAAAGTAATATGCACACAAGCCAATCATGTTTGATGATAAAGCATATACTTTGTAACAATCTTATTCATTTATTAATAAAAAGTATTAATTTATTAAAGGCTTTTAATTATCTACATGATGTCGTTTTATTATATGTGATAAACCCATAGTTTTAAGCAATGCTTTTAGAATAATGATGATGATCATTCTAATGAGATCTAAATTCTTAGAAAGCTTAAAACTAAAATAGTTCCCAATCATTGATTACTAAATCGGGGATTAGTGAATCCTGATAGATTGTACACATACGTTGCTTGCTCATTGGATGAGGATGATTGATCTCATGATCATTTGTGTAGAGACACTAAAGCAAATATGTAGGTGCTTATTAGAGAATAAGTTCATCGAACGTGGCTCGCTAAGGAATACCTAATGGAGTTTTATTTGCTGTCAATAGAATTCTCAGTAGTGATAGTAGTACAAGTAATCCTTGGACTTGAGATCATCATATTATCTTATGTATGATGAGTTATACTTTGACTTATTCCTTAAGACCCTTAGGGTATATCAAATGGTATACTTGGGTATAATAAGTTGTATATGGAGATAATGTATGATCAATAAAGAATCTACCACTTCTAATAAAAGAAGAGAATGTCCTATGTGATTCGATAAATGACAACCCAAAGAGTCCTTGGCAAGGCGTAATGAAATTAGAAAGGAGTTTCTAATTTGCATTATTTGGTGTCAGTGCATTTAAGGATCGAAATACATATAATTAAATAAAATAAGACTTGGACAAGAATTCCATGCCTTATATTTAATCGGGACATTGTATGGTGGAAGGATTGAATTGTCTTAAGAACTATTTACTCAAAGGTTCTTTTATGATTAATGTTGAAATCTATATTATCCGGAAAGTCGTTGATCACTGGGAGGCTTATCCCTATTGTAGAATAAATATTATTTATTTAAATAAATTAATTGTTTAATTTATTTATTTAAATAAGATTAAATTGTTCTAATTGATTTATTCACAACTAGGCTTAATATGGAGAACCTAAAGGGTCACACCATAAAAGGAAGAATAATTATTTAAGAAGTTAATGGCATAATCGTAATAATATATTAAGTATATTTAATTTAATCTATGGTGATAGAATAAATTAAATAGCTTAATATTTATTATTTAATATTTTAGAAATATTAAATATAAATTAATAAGAGGAGTCTTATTAATATTATTACAATTATTATTATTTTAATTTCTAAAAGAGTTTAGGAATTAATTTAATATAAGTACTTCATTTATTCCTAATTAGATTAGGAAGGAAAATTAGTTAAAAGAGTTTAATTAATTATCCCTAATTAGATTAGGGAGCCTAATTAATTAAAAGAATTTAATTAATTAAATAAAACCCAATTTCTTAATTGTTAAGGAGGGTTGCCCACATCAATAAATAAGAGGAGTCTTATTATGGGTGGAGGGGGTTGTTGACTTTTTCAACAACTACGTAATAATTCCAATTTGTTGGAGAGTACCATTTTCTATAGAGATAGAAAACTAGGGTTTGAGCCAAATACACCATCTTCTTGAATTCTTTAGTTTTCCTTGGTGGATCACCTCTAGAGGCCAAACATATGGGTGGCTAACGTTGATCAAAGGAAGGAACAAACCCGGTGGATTCAAGTTGAACGCGAAAGGATTTGGAGGTGAACTTGTACCTGAGGAAGCTCGATCTTCAAGGGTATGATTTTATTCTTTATCTTTTCGTTTAATTAATAATTGTGCATAAAGGGTGATCCGGGTATATGGTTTGTAAAAAAAATTTAAACTCTGATTTTACACGCTTTCGCTTAATTTGTGCAATTTGATTGCGCATATGAATATTACAAACCTAACAGTTTTAAGTGTAGAAAACAGTGCAAGTTTTCTTCAAGAATATCTCTGTTATACCAGTCGGAATTATTCTCCTTTTGAGGTAAGGGGTATTATTTATTTCATATTCGCTTACGATATTATTTTTCGTATTCGTAAGAAATTTAATTTCGTTCAATATTCGTAAGAAATATTATTTTCGTTCAATATTCGTAAGAAATATTATCTTCGTTCAATATTCGTAAGGAATATTATTTTCGTTCAACAGTTGTAAGAGATATTATTTTTGTTCAATATTCGTAAGAAATAATATTTTCTTCCATACTCTGTAAGTATATAAGTAATATTATTTCGTTTCATATTCCTAATTCTACACTTACGTTGATAAGTATTGCTTCTATACTCCTTGAAATTAGTAGAATATCCTTAAAATTTACGTTCCATCTAGTATCGTTTCACAGAAATATTTTTCTAAACATTCTTGTTAAATTTTAAGTTTTTTCATGCTAGAGTATTATTCATGGGTACTATTCATACATATGATACTATTCATACGGTACTATTCATACGTACGGTACTATTCATATGTACGATACTATTTATGGGGTACTATTCACGAAGTACTATTCACAGGGTACTATTCACGACGAAAAATTAATTTTTTTCTGTCTAAATTATTTTTGATACGTGAATATTATTCTTGAATTTTACTCCACAAAGCAGTATCATATTGACAAATAAGACATTATTGAATTCTGGATAAATTAAATTATAAATCTTTAAAATTTATCCTTGCTCTCATTTAATTGAATTCTTATATCATTGTCATCATCCTCATGTTTATATTGCGATGAAAATCATCTTTTGCCCGTAGTGCATAGATGGACTGTTGATTGGTATGATTATGGCCAGGAATTATGTATAATCATGACCTGTAATGTTATAAATGATGTGGTAAAAGTCCTCATTGTCACGTAGTGCATTGATGGACAGTTGTTGGTATGATCATGACCATAGGTTCTTTTCGGTCAAGGGTGCAAAGATGAATTGTTATTTGACATAATCATGACCACTTGTGATACTAACGAATAGACCCGTAGTGTATGGATAATTCGTGGATGTGATAATAATGAATATTCTTGGGCCGTAGTGCATGGATAATTCGTGGATGTGATAATAATGAATATCCTTGGCCCGTAATGCATGAATAATTCATGGATGTGGTACTAACGAATATCATTGGCCCGTAGTGCATGAATAATTTGATGATGTGGATTATTTATTGAACTGTGTTACAGAGATAAAATATTAATGATAAACTTTTAAATCATAGAAGATAGTAGATATCATGCTCAACTTGACTCTTCTAATGGATTGTTTGTTCCGCTGCAGTTAAACTTGTTGTCTATTGTATTCTATCAGTGTTTATACTATTGAAGGCTAAAGATAATTTATTCTGCATTATTTTAGTCATAATATTCTTTACTGGGCTAGTTGAGCTCACCCTTTTCTTTCATTGTTCTCTTCAGGAAATGAGAATATAGCTAAGACTAGTCGAGGAATGAATTGATTGTCCAAGATGGTGGCTATAGTAGTCATCACTATTCTATGAAATAGTGTGATAATAATTGTAATGAGAACTTTATTTGAGTTTGGATATTATCTACGAGACAATATTCATATTGAAACTCAGCTATTGTGTTGTCGTATTTTGCACGACAGTTGTATAAATTAAGTTTGTATTTAAATTATGTACCATGTATTTGGCAACTCGGAATGGGTTGTGTATACCTATTTTCGGGCATCACATAATCAAACACAGTTTAAGTCAACTAGATAAAATTTCACATTTACTAATTTTGCATTGGCCAAATTACATCTTAACCAAACAATAAATCAATCACATCATAAATAAATGACTTAAATTAATTTTCACTCTCTCCATAAACCAACGAGCCCATTAAAACAATTAAGAAATATATTCAAATAAAAGAGTAAAATAAAAAATGATATATACTGTGACTTTACATGTCAATTTTTTATTGCGAGTTACTTGAATAAATTTAATTGGTTATATTTTTTACGATGTATTTGAAATCAATTTTATAATTTTATCTAATCTCATGTATTAATATACGTTGCAATAATAATTCAATTACAATCTTTCACAATATATAACTGGAATAATAATAAAAAATAAAATTATACTTCTCACGAGGAGATACGACAAAACATATGCAACTAAACAGGTATACATCACCCATCTTGAGTTGCCAACTATATGGTAAAAAATACAAATAAAAACTTAATTATACAACTATCAAGTAAAATACGACAAAACATATGCTATGAGTTTTAATACAAATATTGTCATCTAGACAATATCCACACTCAATGGAGTCCTCATTACATTTAGTATCACACTATTTAACAGAATAGTGAGGACTACTAATGCTATCATCTGGACTGTCTCTCCGTTCCCCGACTCATTCCAAATATATATTCTAATTTCAAGAGAATAAAAGAAAGAAAGGGTGAGCTCAACTAGCCCAAGAAGAAATATTATGACTAAGATAATGCGAATAAATTATCATTAGTCTTCAACAATGTTAAACCGATAAAATATGATGTAGACATCAAGTTTAACTGCAAATTTAATAAGCAATCCATTAGAAGAGTCAAGTAGAGCATGATATCTAGTATCTTCTATGATTTAAAATATTTTCATCAATTTTTTATCGTTGAGACTCAAATTTATAAATAAACCACATCATCGAATCATCCCCTTTCTACGGGCCAAGGATATTCATTAAATCATCAATGGTCATGACTATACCAAATAATCCCTGGTCATAATCATACCAAAAACTATCCATCAATGCTCTACCGGCCAATGAGGACTTTTACCACATCATTCGTTACATTACGGTCATGATTATACCGAATAATCCCTAGTCATAATCATACCAAGTCCATCTATGCACGTAAGCCAAAGATGACTTTCATCACAATATAAGCATGAGGATGATGACAATGATATAAGCAATAATCAAACGAAAACAAGGATAATATTAAAGACTTTAAATTTATCCAAATATTATCAATCACTTTATAAACTCATAATCTAATATTACTAATATTATAATAATATTTTAATCACTTCTTAAACTTATAAATAATTTATTTCAATTGTTTACACTTTACCAAATAATGTATTTTAATCATTCAAAAAAGCCATACTCATAAGATTTTATCACCAATGATCAAATTCCTCATCAAAAATCTGCATATACCCTATATAGGATTCCCAAGCCATAAAATCCTATTTTTCAATTTTGTTACTTCACATAACATATTTAATTTATTTACTCATAACTAGTTCATTTTCATGAAAAATGCCAAATCAGTCCCAAAAATATTTCTTTTCTAGGATATAGCAGAATATAGTCCCATATTGAACATATATTTTTCTCGAAATTTTTAAAGTTCATTTATTATTTTTCAAATGGCCAAAACTGCCAAATATTTAGACATTTATCATAAATTGTACTTTTGTCCAAAAATTCTAAAATTTACAGGGTATACTCCGGTTATATACATGTAATCCCAATAAATATTTCACCAATTTTGGAGTTAACCACAAGGAGTTATAAGGGTTTACTTTTAAAATAGTCTTTTTCCATAAAATTCATAAGTACTAATCTATACATCCAAAAATCTTCATTTTTGGAACACAATCTAGAAAACTCATCAAATTATCATTTCAAATTTTTCTAGAATTTTTGAGGGTCAGAAAAATTACGAAACTGCAAATGGATTTTCACACATATGCAAGAATCCACGTAGAACAGATCATTTCCATAATTTAATAAGGAATGAATACAAAGGATCATTCACCATGCATACGGTAATCCACATAGGCAGTTATTCCAACAGAATAATAAAGAATGGAATAACAGAAGAATTCACCATGCATGCGATAGACCGCATAGATGAGTTATTCCCAATGAGTAATAAAGAATGGAACCGGTCATGCGTAATCCGCTTGCAGACGAGGATATTCTAACGAATAATAAAGAATGGAATAACAATGAAATTCACCGTGCATGCGATAAAGCGCACGCATGAGTTATTCCAATGAATAATAAAGAATGGAACCAGTCATGCGTAATCACATTGCAGGACGGGATATTCCAAATGAATAATAAAGAATCGGAACCAAGTCAATACGTAATCCATGCATAGACAGGATATTCCAACAGAATAATAAAGAATGGAATAATAGAAGAATTTCACCATGTATGCAGTACTTCACATAGACAGGTTATTTCAACATAATAATAAGGAATGGAATAACAATAGCTCTCTTCATGAATACAAAAGAAATAATATCCCTTACCTTAGAAAAAATTGGATACTGGAATAGTGAGGTAGCAGACTTCTCTTCTTATTTCTCTCTATAATAATTGCTCTATAGCTTTAGTGAATTGGGGAGAAATGAAGGAAGAATGAGCTTCTATTTATAGGAAAATATAGTTTCGATAATTGCACGTTTTAGGGCTCGAAATATTACAGAATAATACCTTCCTCTTTTCCTTTATTTTTAATTTAGTCCTGCAAGTATTATCAAACTTGCACCACCTCCCCTAATAGTAAATAATGTGAATCAATAGTTCAATCATGTGAATCAATAGTTCTAGACATGTGAAAATATGAGTTACAGTATAGTACCTCCATCTATACCTCCATTTTTAACTTAGTCATGCAAGTATTATCAATCTTGCACCACCTCCCCTAATAGTACAAGAATATGAATCAATAGTACACACATGTGAATAAATAGTTATAATCATGTGAATCAATAGCAATTAATTGCTCATTTATCCTGTGAATTACCCGATTGGTCAATATAACCTCTAGACATCAATTATTATCGAAATAAATGTCGATTTTCACTAACACTAATAATTCCAACACAATGGAACTATCAATTTTATCTTTAATCAACACGAACTTATTCATCATTAATATTATAATTCACAATATTTAACAACCAGGTCATTCCCAAGAAAGAGGGGGCTTTCTGATAAGGATTTCTCCTTATTGGCGTGCAATTAGATGACCAAACCTCTCCTTAATGTAACTTCTGACATTGTAAATATTACAATTTAATAATATGAATAACTTTCATCATCTCAATTATTGATTTAATAATATAACATATTATCTGATGATATCTGTGACAATAATTGAATCAATAATATAAGAGAGATATGATCAAAGAATTCATGTAGCAATAATTGAGTATAATCGAGTGACTTCTCACGTAAGCATCGATAACTAATACCGTGTCTACTTATGCGACCACAGCGTATTCTTTATTTTTTACTACTTAGGGTAGTTCAACAATTTTAACTGTAACACTTTCACCGTTATTTTTAATAAAAGATAATTACATCATTTTCTTACTACGACAATACTTGGTTGTGGGGTCCACTTAATGATTGTGTCGTCGCATTTAATATTCCTCGTTAAAACGAATATTCTCCACCAATCGAATATTATATAACCACTTGCTTACTTTGCAAAATTTGAAAATATTACCCACAACTATAACATTATATCAAATCCACACCACAATATTCAAAAAAAAATTCGAGAAAATTAAATCTTTATTCATAAAATCTGGGGTCTCACAATCTCCCCTCCTTATGAAATTTCGCCCTCGAAATTTATGTACGTACCTGGTATGCCGAAGAGATGAGGATACCTTAACTTCATTTCAAATTCTAACTCTTGAGGTATAACCTTTGAGTATCGAATGTGATCCTTCTTATTCAAGATTTTAACACATATCTCCTCATGAAGAGATAAGAGTCTAGAACTAGGAGGGGAGAGACGAGTAATATACTTCGCTAGTGTGTGACTTACCTAAGCTGAAATTGTTTACTTGATAAGTTGACAAATTGTGATATGTCAATTAACCTTTGTTTTGAAGATATATTCTAGAATGATATCTGAAATACAGGAGATGAGAAATGGAAAAATCATGATAAAGAGGAAATAACCTGGGAAGGTACAATCCGAAAAGAAAGCAAGGTATTCTCATCTCTTCGAATATCAGGCATGTACGTAAATTTCGAGGGCGAAATTTCATAAGGAGGGGAGATTGTAAGACCCCGAATTTTATGAAATGAAAGTATTCAATTTTCTTATTATTATTTTATTTAGTAAATGGTTAAATTGAGAAAGGGTTAAAGTTAAGGGTGATATTTGAAAATTTTACAAAGTAAGCAAGTTGTTATTCGTTTGGTCGAGGAATATTTTTTTTTGTCGGGGAATATCCGTACGATGGCACAATCATTGGTGGACCCCATAATGGAAGTATTATCGTAGTAAGAAAACGACATAATTATCTTTTTATAAAAGCGAAAGTGTTACTGTTAAAACTGTTGAACTACCTGGTAGTAAAAGTACAGTAATACGCGTGGTTGTATAGTAGCACACGGTATTGATTATTGATGCTTACGTAAGAAGTCACTCAGTTATACTCAATTATTGCTACAGTAATTGCTGCATCATATCTCTCATATTATTGATTCAATTATTGTCATAGTATCATCTGCATAATATATATTATTAAATCAATAATTGAGACGACAAAGTTATTCATATTATTATTTGTAATATTGACAATTTCTAGAAGTTTTGTCAAGGAGAGGTTAGATAATCTAATTGTGCGCCAATAAGAAGAAATCCTTATCGGAAAGCCCCCCTCTTTCCTGGGAACGACCTGGTTGTTAAATATTGTGAATTATAATATCAATGATGAATAAATTCGTGTTGATTAAAGATGAAATTGATAGTTCCTTTGTGTTGGAATTATTAGTGTTAGTGAAAATTGACATTTATTTCGATAATAATTGATGTCTGGAGGTTATATTAACCAATCGGGTAATTAATCGAATAAATGAGCAATTAATTGCTATTAATTCACATGTTTATAACTATGTGTTCACATGTGTGTACTATTGATTCACATGATTTACTATTAGGGGAATTGGTGCAAGATTGATAATACCTGCATGACTAAGTTAAAAATGGAGGTATAGATGAAGGTACTATACTATAATTAATTTTTTTCACATGTTTAGAACTATTGAGTCACATGATTTACTATTGATTCACATGATTTACTATTAGGGGAGGTGGTGCAAGTTTGATAATATTTGCATGACTAAATTAAAAATGAAGGAGAAGATAATGGTATTATACTGTAATATTTCGAGCCCCAAAATGTGCAATTATCGAAACTATATTTTTTTATAAATAGAAGCTCATTCCTTCATTATTTTTCACCAATTCACTAAGTCTCACAAGAGCAATTATTATAGAGAAATCATAGAGAGAGAAGCTATAGAGAGAAGAAGAAGCGAAAGTCCGCTACTTCACTATTCCAAAGATCCAGTCTTCTTCTGAGGTAAGGGATATTATTATTATAGTAAGGGGTATTATTCTTTCTTATTCATGAAGAGAGTTATTTTCTTTCAATACTCGTGAAGGGTTGTTATTCCATTCTTTATTATTATGTTGAATAACTCCGCCTACGCCAAGCACCGCATACATGGTGAAATTCTTCTCATTATTCCATTCTTTATTATTCTCGTTGAATAACATGTCTGCGCGATCTATCGCATGCCCGGTGATTTCGTTGTTATTCCATTCTTTATTATTCGATGGAATATCCCGTCTGCAAGTGGATTACGCACGACCCGGTTCCATTCTTTATTATTCTCGCTGAATATCCTGTTTTGTGCGGATTACGCATTTACCGGTTCCATTCTTTATTATTCTATTGGAATATCATGTCTCGTGGATTACGCATGACCGGTTTCATTCTTTATTATTCTCGTTGGAATATCATGTGTGTCGGGATTACATACATGACCGGTTCTATTCTTTATTATTCTATCGAATAACTCGTTCATAAGGCCTATCGCATGCATGGTGAATTCTTCTATTATTCCATTTTTATTATTCATTTGGAATAACTCGCATCTATGTGGATTACCGCATGCATGGTGAATGATCATTTGTATTCATTCCTTATTAAATTGTGGAAATGATCTGCTTTACGTGGATTACTCGCATGGCGGTTAAAATCCATTTGCGCTTTAAGTAATATTTCTACATTTAAAAATTCTAGAAAAATTTGGGAGGATATTATGATAAGTTTTCTAACATCTCCAAGTGGAATCACTAAAAGAGGAGTTGTAAATTTTTGTATGGACTATTTTTAACAAAGCACGAAAAAAGTGAAAAAGGAGAAAAAGCTACTGCCCAAAATTTTTTAAGGGCTGTTTCGGCCACTTAATTTGTGAGAAAAATTCCGGCCTTTTGAAACATGGAAAAATATGGTATAAAGTACCTCCTGTCCAAAAATGAGTTCATTCCGACTTAAAATAAGCAAGTTATGACTATTTCAATATTTAGGTTTTTTCAACGAAAAATGCTATAACCGGAGTTCTATAACTCCGATGACCATGAAATTTAAACTGGAAGTTCACGTTAACATGTGTAAGATCCTGCCAAGATTTGAGAATTTCTAGAGTTAAACTTGAGGTAGTTAATTTCTTAAGGAATTAATTAGAAATTGATTTTTGAAAAATACTTAAGGGAGTTGAAAAATTATAAAAAAATACTTGTTGTGTATGAAATATATGTATATATGTTTGGACAAATGATAGAAAAATAATAAGTTGATTTGGTAATTTTTCATGAAAATGGTTTAGTTACAAACATATGAGTTAAATATGTTATGAGAAGTTGAAAAATTGGTAAATAGGATTTTATGGCTTGAAAATCCTATATAAGGTATATGCAGATTTTTGATGAGGGATTTGATCATTGGTGATAAAATCTTATGAGTATGGCATTTTTGAATGATTAAATGCATTATTTGGTAAAGTGTAAATAATTAAAATAAATTGTTTATAAGTTTAAGAAATGATTAAAATATTGTTATAATATTAATGATATTAGATTATGAGATTATTAAGTGATTGATAACATTGTGATATTCTTGAACCCCGGATAAATTATATTATAAATGTTTAATATTTATCCTTTATCTCATTTGATTGATTCTTTATATCATTGTCATGATCATCATGCTTATATTGTGTCGAAAGTCATCCGTGGCTTACGCAGCATAGATGGACTTGGTATGATTATGACCGTGGATTATTCTAAGATAATCATGACCGTAATATTACAAATAATGTGGTAAAAGTCATCTTTAGCCCGTAGTGCATAGATGGACTTGGTATGATTATGACCGGGGATTATTCGGTATAATCATGACCGTAATTGAAAACACGAATATCTTTGGCCCGTAGTGCATGGATAATTCGTGGTCGTAATACTAATGAATATCCTTGGCCGTAGTACAGGGATGATTCAATGATGTGGATTAATTATTAAGCTGAGTCTCAGCGATAACATATTGATAATACACTTTTAATTCGTAGAAGATAATAGATATCATGCTCTACTTGACTCTTCTATAATACAGTTGTATGTCTTTGGCCTGTAGAGCAAAGATGAATTGTTAATGAATATCTTTGACCTGTAGTGCAAAGATGAATTTATTAGTATGATTATGAACAAGAATTGTGATTTGGTATAACCATGATTTTTGATGTTTCAGGTAGAGACATGTGATGAAAATTATCTTCGTCCTGGGTGCGAAGAGGAATTTAGAATCACAATTATGATTATGAGTTATTCATATGATTGTGGATAGGAATTGTTGATTGATGTTACAGGGATAAAACATTATTGGTGGACTTTTAACATGGAGAAGATAATAGACCTGATGGTCTATTTGACTCTTCTAATGGATTGCTTGTTCACCGCAAATATGGTTGAAAAGTTTTATCATCTACCATATGTTCTAAATCTCGATTTATTATCGATGAAGGCTAATGATGATGTAAATTATCTTTAGTCATGATATTCTTTATCGAAGCTAGTTGTGTTCACCCTTTTGCTTCACAATTCCTTTCGTGTAATAAGAGTGTAGCCGGACGAAGCTGGGGTAACAGGAGAATAGAATCGGTGGTCTATAGTCATTGAGGTTCTCCTAAATAGTATAAAAATAATTTCATTGAGAATTTTAGATAAGTGTGTCGTATTGTATACGCTATTTGATATTTAATTTTGGTGAACCGAATAGGTGAGGTGAACCCAACTTTGGAAGGGTGTTTTGCCACTATTATCATACAAGATGTCTAATGACATACGACTTCGTGTTATCATCATAAGACGTGGTTGTGCACATGCAGATTCGATTATATCTATGAGGCACTACCTATATAATCTTGGAGTTTGTTTATAATTCTCAATTGGAGACAATGGAGATCATTATATGTCAAGAGAAGACTCATCATTGGAAAGAAGATGGCAGTAATCTACTCATTTTTCTTTGGGGTCTATTGGGTCAACCCAGGATAATTCTCGAGTCATATGATATATATCATAACTTGATCATACGCCTCCCATGTACGAAGGTTTCTTGAGCACTTCCCAAAGATTTTATTTCTAAAATAGCTTTTCCGTACTTTTATGTAAAGTACTATTGTAAGGTTGTGGTCGAGGCACCATGAGAGTTACATACATTTGTATTAAAACTCACAGTTTAACTGTGGTCGTATTCCGCACGACAGTTCAACAGTTGCATAAATGAAGTTTGTATTTGATTTTTATAGTATGATATCTGGCGACTCAGAATGGGTCATGTGGACCTATTTTAGGGGCGTCACAAATCCTATCTCTGCCAGTGACCATATCCCTAAGCTCTGGGGTCTCCGTGACTATCCCCTGTTTTCTTCTCTTCTTCTCCCCCGTGAACCTTCTCCTTCTGTTTACCTATAAAAGGCAATGCTGCTGAATGAAAATAAGAGAATTCCTCTGAAGGTTTTTCTCTCTTTCTCTCTTGCTTATTCTCTCTAAATTTGTGCAGCAATTATAAGAGTATATTTCTATACTTTGCTAAAGTTTTATAACACGTTATCAGCACGAAGCTCTAACCAACTGAGACGGTAAAATTAAATTCTTGCAATTTATTATTATATTACCGGTTTCCACCAATAATATAATTTTATTCTTATAAAATTGGTTTGGCTTTGCCACCTATTATATTCTTTAACTGTTAAGTTATATTTATGTTTTATTGTCCATTTTAAATTATGTTATTTACAGAGGTACCATCTATCCTTGTTGATATTTCAAGACTTGGTGGGAACCTTTTTGCCATTAAATTCTGTTATTTACAATGGTACCATCTATCCTTGTTGATCTTACAAGACTTGGTGGGAACCTTTTTACCGCTTATTAAATTGTGGGAATAACCTGTATATGCGAAATACCACATACATGGTAAAATTCTTTTGTTATTCCATTTTATTATCCTGTTGGAATATCCTGTCTGTGCGGATTACGCATGACCTGGTTTCATTCTTTATTATTCTGTTGGGAATAACCTGTCTACGCAGACTACCGTATACATGGTGAAATTCTTCTGTTATTCCATTATTTATTATTCTGTTGGAATAACTCCGCCTATCGAACTCTACCGTACGCCGGGTGAAGATCCATTTGCATTATGCTAATAACATAAATATAAGAATATTTATATTTGCATTTTATCACCACTTGAGGTCGTGACTTAGTTTATTTTTCTATATCATACATGCAATTATTTATTGTTTTAATAAATAATAATTGTGTTTTAACCCAGAATAGATGGCAAACTTGGCAAAAATAGATTTTTCTATTTTGAAAATCTCTGGAGACAATTATTTGGCTTGGGCAATTGATGCAGAATTGCACCTTAGTGCAAATGAGTTAGAAAAGACCATTGAATCAGGAAATACAGAAATTTGGCACAAAATGCAAAAGCCATAATTTTTCTTCGTCACCATATTGATGAAGGATTAAAGACTGAGTATTTAACACTCAAAGATCCTTTATCTTTATGGACACAATCAAGGAAAGATTTGATCACCAAAGATTGGTTGTTCTCCCAATGCCAAATTTGAGTGGCTTAATTTAAGGCTACAAGATTACAAATCAATTACAGAATATAGTTCCAATGTTTATAGAATAACCTCTACTTTGGCTTTGTGCGGAGATTCAGTTTCTGAAACCCAAATGTTAGAGAAAACACTCTCAACTTTTCATCCCACCAACATGATTCTGTCACAGCAATATAGACAGAGTAAGTTCACAAAATTTAGTGACTTGTTGTCTATCCTCCTTATTGCAGAAAAGAATAATGAGTTGTTGTTGAAAAACCATTAAATACGGCCAACGGGTGCTACCCCATTGCCAGATATTAACAGCACGTCATTCCAGCAGAATAAACGTGGCAAGAGATGGTCATATAATATGAAGTCTTGGGGACGAATGAATAAACGAGGCCATCATAACAATAAATTCCAGAACCGCGACAATTCAAGCCACCGGAAGTGGCAAGTGTCTGGGTCGGGTAAAAATAAAGAAAATGCAACACAGATAAGAACAAACCAGATGTTTGTTTTAGGTGTGGAATGAATGGGCATTGGTCGCGTACCTGTCGTACACCAAGGCATCTGGTTAATTTATTCCAGGAGTCTCAAAAGAACAAAGTAATGGAGGCAGAAACAAACTTTGTTAATCATCAACTGAATATTGTTGATGTTCCACCAATGACCAACAATGAGGAAAAGGTCGTTGATATTACTAAACCTTCTGAAAGTATCTTTTGGGATATCGTTTAATTTCTTGTTTTAATTAAACATCATGTATATATAATATTATTAGTTTTCGTTCTATACGTGGTATGTGTTTATCATGAATAAAATTATATATGAAATGTAACTTTTCTTATTTATGTTTTTATATGTGTCAGACCATCTTTAATGGATATGGAGGATATATGTTTAGCAGACAGTGTAACAACTCATACAATCCTTCAAAGTGAGAAATATTTTTCACAACTAATCAAAGTTAAGGGAAATGTAGGAACTATCTCTGGCACATCAAATTTAATCGAGGAATTTAGAAAAGCTAGTTTCATGCTACCAAATGAGACACAAGTTTTTATCAATAATGCTCTATATTCTAGTAAATCAAGAAGAAATTTGCTTAGTTTTAAAGATATTCGACTAAATGGTTTTCACATTAAAATAACCAATGAGAATGATAATGAATTTCTTCTCTCACTTCTACTATTTCTGGAAAAAAGAATATCCTAGAAAAACTTCATTCAATTTCTTCTGGATTATATACTATGAAAATTAGAGCAATTGAGTCTCATAATGTTATGATTCCAAAAATCATAGATCCTAAATCCTTTATGCTTTGGCATGAAAGACTCGGTCATCCAGGAACTTCTATGATGCGTCATATTATTGAAAATTCTATTGGTCATCCTCTCAAAAATAAAAAGGTTTTTCCTAGTAGTGAATTTCCTTGTGCTGCGTGTTCTCGAGGAAAATTAATTGTTCGACCATCACCAGTAAAAGTTTATAAAGAAGCCCCAAAATTCCTAGAGAGAATTCAAGGAGACATTTGTGGACCTATTCAACCATTGTCTGACCCATTTCGATATTTCATGGTTTTAATAAATGCTTCAACTAGATGGTCTCATGTTTGTCTTCTCTCTTCTCGAAATTTTGCCTTCTCAAAACTTCTTGCTCAAATAATCAAGTTACGGGCTCAGTTCCCGGATCATCCAATCAAGTCAATTTGACTTGATAACGCAGCTGAATTTTCATCAATGACTTTTAATGATTTTTGTATGACTATTGGAATTTCTATTGAGCATTCTATCCCTCATATTCATACACAAAATGGTTTAGCTGAATCTTTAATAAAAAGACTTCAACTAATTGCACGACCATTAATGTTAAGGGCTAACTTACCTAACTCAGTTTGGGGTCATGCAATTCTTCATGCTGCAGCCATCATTCGAGTAAGACCTACGGCTCTTCATAAATTTTCTCCTCTACAGTTAGTTCTTGGACAGATACCCAACATATCACACTTTCGAGTTTTTGGAAGTGTAGTATATGTTCCAATTGCACCTCCACAAAGAACTAAGATGGGAGCCCAACGAAGAATAGGTATTTATGTTGGTTTTGATTCTCCTTCTATTATCAGATATCTTGAGCCTTTAACTGGAGATGTTTTTACTGCACGTTATGTAGATTGTCATTTTGATGAAATTGTATTTCCTCCATTAGGAGAAGAGAAAGTTTTAAATAAAAAATCCTCTGAAATATCATAGAATGCATCAGATTTAAATTCACTTGATCCTCGTACAGGACAATGTGAAATTGAAGTTCAAAGAATTATTCATTTACAAAATATTGCAAATCAAATGCCAGATGCATTTAATGATGCTAGAAAAGTGATAAAGTCACATACACCTACAGTGAATACTCTAGCAAGGATAGAAATGCCTATTAAAAAATTAATTCCCAGAGAATTGACGAATAAGGTAATAGAAGAATCTAAACCACGCTAGAAGCGTGGAAGATCGATTGGTGCAAAAGACACTGTACCACAAAAATCAAAAGCAAATAAGGGAATCCCAGAAAGAATACCCACTCCAGAAGTAGCACTTATTCCAAGAGTGGGAATAGCCCCAGAAGAGGTTCAAAATCTCAGTGAAGGAATAAGAGATGAACACTAAGAGATCTCAATAAATTATGTACATGATGAGAAAATATGGGATCGAAGCAAAGTCATGATTGACGATATATTTGCTTTCTCTATAGCAACAGATATTACTTTGATTCCTGACACGGATCCTTAACCACAAAACTGTTAGGTTTGTAATATTCATAACGCAATCAAATTGCAAAATTAATGCGGAAGCGTGGAAAAATCAGAGTTTAAAAATTTACAAACCATATACCGGATCACCCTTTATGCATAATTATTAATTAAACGAAAAGATAAAGAATAAAATCATACCCTTGAAGATCGAGCTTCCTCAGGTACAAGTTCACCTCCAATCTCTTTTCGCGTTCAACTTGAATCCACCGGGTTTGGTTCCTTCCTTTGATCAACGTTAGCCACCCATGTGTTTGGCCTCTAGAGGTGATCCACCAAGGAAGAATAAAATTCAAGAAGATGGGTGTTATGGCTAACCCTAGTTTTCTATCTCTATAGAAAGGGTGTACTCTCCAACAAATTGGAATTATTACGTTGTAAAAGTCAACAACCCATACCACCCATAATAAGACTCCTCTTATTTATAGATGTGGGCAACCCACCTTAACAATTAAGGAATTGGGTTTTAATTAATTAATTAAATTCTTTTAATTAATTAAGCTCCCTAATCTTATTAGGGATAATTAATTAAACTCCTTTAACTAATTTTCCTTCCTAATCCAATTAGGAATAAATGAGAGTACTTATATTAAATTAATTTCTAAACTCTTTTAGAAATTAAAATAATAATAATTGTAATAATATTAATAAGACTCCTCTTATTAATTTATATTTAATATTTCTAAAATATTAAATAATAATATTAAGCTATTTAATTTATTCTATCACCATAGATTAAATTAAATATACATAACATATTATTACGATTATGCCATTAACTTCTTAAATAATTATTCTTCCTTTTATAGTGTGACCCTTTAGGTTCTCCATATTAAACCTAGGTTGTGAATAAATCAATTAGAATAATTCTAATCTTATTTAAATAAATAAATTAAACAATTAATTTATTTAAATAAATAATATTTATTCTACAATAGGATAAGCCTCCCTAACGTTCAACGACTTTCCGGATAATATAGATTTCAACATTAATCATTAAAGAACCTTTGAGTAAATAGTTACTGCACAATTCAATCCTTCCACCATACAATGTCCCAATTAAATATAAGACATGGAATTACTTGTCAAGTCTTATTTTATTTAATTATATGTATTTCGACTCTTAAATGCACAACTCAAATAATGCAAATTAGAAACTCCTTTCTAATTTCATTCGCTTAACCCAAGGACTACTCGGGTTGTCATTTATCGAATCACATAGGACATTTCTCTTCTTTTATTAGAAGTGGTAGATTCTTTATCGATCATACATTATCTCCATGTATAACTTATTATACCCAAGCATACCCTTTGATATACCCTAAGGGTCTTAAGGAATAAGTCAAAGTATAACTCATCATACACAAGATACTATGATGATCTCAAGTCCAAGGATCACTTGACTACTATCACTACAGAATTCCTATCGACAGCAAATAAAACTCCATTAGGTATTCCTTAGCGAGCCACGCTCAAAGTGAACTTATTCTCTAATAAGCACCTACATACTTGCTTTAGTGTCTCCACACAAATGATCATGAGATCAATCATCCTCATCCAATGAGCAAGCAACGATGTACCAATCTATCCGGATTCACTAATCCCCAATTTAGTAATCCAACGATTGGGAAACTATTTTAGTTTTAAGCTTTCTAAGAATTTAGATCTCATTAGAATGATCATCATCATTATTCTAAAAGCATTGCTTAAAACTATGGGTTTATCACATATTATAAAAACAAAGATCACGTAGATAATTAAAAGCCTTTAATAAATTAATACTTTTTATTAATAAATGAATAAGATTGTTACAAAGTATATGCTTTATCATCAAACATGATTGGCTTGTGTGCATACTACTTTCAATCTCCCACTTGCACTAAAGCCAATCGTCATGGTAACTCATACTCTTCTTCTCTAAGTGACGATTATCCCGCCGCTTGGATAAGCTTTAGTTAATGGATATGTAATGTTGTTTATGAGAGTCCACTATCTCTATAGTGATTTCCATCTTTCAATGATTCTAATAATCAAATGAAAGTGCCACAACACACGCTTAGATCCAAGATGAGACTTAGAACTATTCCTAGTTCAGAATGAACTTTTAATCCAAACAATCAACTTGCGACTTCATTTATAGCTATATACTTTGTCTTTATCACTAAACCAAAGAACTCTTTCATTGTTTGAACCTTTCCAATTCAACCGCACCACCGCTCAAGATAACGCTTTTACCTTAAAGTGGATTTTCTCATCATCTTGAGTCTGTCTCGAAAAACTTGAGTCTGTTAAGCCCTCTAGTTTTAATTTAGACCCACCATGAATATGATCACATCCTTAGTAATTTAAGTTAAGAACTTTAAGATGTTTTTCACCGACTCACAAAGAAACTTCTCCGTATATGATCGATCAACATCGTGTCTCGTATATTTCATTGCATACATGATTGTCACTCATGCGATCTCTCTCTTTGGAGTCTATGGGGACTATTAAGAGAGATACACTCCATGGCTCATCAACATGAGACATCTCTTGGAGTTTGCCATGCTAAACGACTTTAGCATCAAATGAATATACGTTCCTTGGGTTTAGTCGAGCATCCTCTTAAATCTATTTATATAGATTTATATCCCCAATAATGATACTCTATTAAATCATTCATGGAGGAATGTTTAGACAACTTTATCTTTACTGATTGTAGCATTGGTATGTCATTCCTTATCCGTAGTATATCAACATATAATATTAGGAATGTCACGGCGCTCCAATCGACCCTTTTGTACACACTAGAACTCTTACCTCATCGTATGTAACTCGGATCATCATCTTCTATGATGCGTACCTCATCATCATCATCTATGATGAATCCATACCTCCTAGGTATCTTCTTGATTATTCCGCATTTACGATTTGGTTGTGTACAATAGGTCAATCTATAGGTTCCTCTTATTTGACTTATAGTGTTTTGTGGTTCTTGAACTCTTCAAGATCTATTATCCTCCCACTAGCCCCTTCAATGATAAACACCTTTATCTTAGAAAGGCGGCGTGTTTCGTAACAAAACACCTTTTGCTAAGTAGAATTATAGAACATATACCCTAAACTTACTTTAGGATATCCCACAAATCTGTACATGTCAAATCTTGTCCCAAGCTTATCCTTTTGAAACCTTTTCATATAAGTTGGACAACCCCTTATCTTAACATACTTAAGATTAGGAATCCTCCCTGTCCATAACTTTTATGGAGTCTTGGGGCCGGATTTTGAGGTTACCTTTTCGTAGATATCACGACCATTTCTAGGACATGATCCTGTAAGGATACCGGAATGTCGATAAAATCATTATGGACCGCACTATGTCCAATAAGGTACGATTTTTCATTCGTATACATCAATCAATTATCACAGATCGATGTGTCCATTATGAGAAAACCATTTGAGATGATCTAGAAACTTATTGCACAAGTATTTATTCCTTGATCTAATCAAAGAATCTTAATACTTTGCCAATTTGTTTCACTTTTGAATTCTTTGAACCTTTCAAATAATTCACACTTGTATTTCAGTAAATACACACATTCAACTCTTTGAATGATCATCTCTTTTTCTTATACTAATTTGTTCAATATGCAAAATTATTTTCATGTAAGTCAAGTATACAAAATCCATTAAGTAATATTCCAGTTCTATACAAAACATTATTATTATAAATAGAATAACAATTGTTCTTAATTATAATACCAAAAATTTTATTGTCCAACAACAAAATTGAAATAATATTTCTAACAAGAACTGAAATACAATAACAACTTATCGACTTAATAGATTTTTCCGTAGCGGTCTTCTAAACTATAAGTTTCTATGGCTAATGTTGCAACCTTTGCTTCATTTCCCACACATAGGATTACTTATATTTGTTTAGCTTTCTACTTCTTTGGTCCCTTCATAAATCTATATTTATGATAACCAAAGCCGTATCCAATACCCAAGTAGAACCTCGACTTAAAGAAAATTTATTTTAAATCATGAACAAATTTGTATTTGTAACCAAACTTCACTAAGCTTCTTTGGTTAGCCTCTGCAAGATGCTTCTCGCAGCTTTCTTTCCAAAGGTCCAGGCTTATAGCGGGAAGCAAACTCCTTTGCTATCCATATCGCTTTTGTTCTTAATATCCTTTGTTTTTGCCTTTTCATTTACCTTCTTTGAATCGCTCTTCTTTTCGTAAGATCCTTTGACTCTACCAAGAAGACATGGTCTTTCTTGGTTGAAAGTGACTCTCAACATTTTTCAACATGTTAAGCAAAATCGTGAAAGTCGATATCTAGCTTGTTCATATGAAAATTCACAACAATTGTGAAAGGAGTCCGGAGTGAGTGCAAGATCAAATCTTGGCTCAACTCTCCATCCATGACAAAACCAATTGTCCTAATTGATCAATCAAATTGATTATGTTAAGAACTTTTTGTCATGCTATAGTGCCATTGGCCATTCTAGATCGGAAGAGCTCCTTAGATATCCGATATCTATCACCCCTACTTTCCTCACCATCAACTACTTGTTGTGCGGGAATATAGTAGAGTGCATCCATAGTTTCATCTTGACGCCGAAGCTCGTTACTCATAGATGCGAGCATGATGCATTGAGCCAACTATGCATCATCTTGCCACTTTCTAAAAGTAGCAATCTCTTCCTCGAGGCATTGTTCTGCAACCATTGCGAGGATAAAGCGATTATGGACATAAGATAGCTTTTCACTTATGAGAACTATTCTCAAATTCCTTAACCAATCCGCTTTAATTTGGCCCGATTAATTTAGCATCTAATATGCTTCGCAGTGATAGTAATTTTAGACATTGTAAAATTCTGTAAATGAATTTGTAATTAACAACATTTTAACATACATTCTTTTATTAATTACCAAAATAAATTAGGTCTTGTTTTAAATTGGTATCTCCCACTATTTTCTTCAAACTATATTACCTCAATATATATAGTTCTTGAAAAATCTAATTAAAGATCTCACTAGTGAGAATAAGGATCCCATTTCAAATGTATATAGCCTTGTGGTGACACAACAAACTATATATAAATAAATAGGTAGACAACTTTTGTCAATTACATCAACTATGCAACTCCTTGTATTTTGCCTCTTAGATTATTTTGATCAAGTGGTGGCACATCCGAATCAAAATTATCCAAGTTAAGTCCGACTCTAGCACTCCATATATTCAAAAAGAAAATATCATCCTTGTGGTGACACAACAAAACAATATTGTTCAATTTTCTTTATAAGCATCAAATGTGATAAATTAACATCTTAAATACTTAATACTTGCCTTGTGGTGACACAACAAACTCATATTAAATATTTAATACTCTATTAATTTTATCATGCTAGAAAGCTTACGCTCGATATTCCAAATATCTTTGAACGCTTAGGACTTAATATAAAAAATTGAGGAGTTTGTTATTAATTTGTCTCATCTTGTTTAGCGCTAGCATTTACATATATATATAAAATACGTCAATATATTAATAAACATGCGAAGCATGTTTGCATAATATATAATATATATATATAGTATAAACATGCACATATAGAATACTATATTCTACCTGGATTGATTATGGACTTTTATTCTAGTTTGGTTCACTAGAGCCACCAAGTGAACCAAAAGGTCAAACTCTAGGGGTGCAAGAAATAATATTTAAATATAACTATTACATTTAAACCCTGCTCTATTACAAACGGTCTTCACGCCATTCCTTTTTTTTTGATCTCCAATTTTTCAAAATTAATTCTAATTATTCCTATTACAAAACTATTTAAAATAAATAGAAGCCTCGATCGCTAGCAATCGAGGGAAGTACATAGAGAGAGAGATAGAATTTACATTAAGAAAAATTAGAGAAGACGAGGTACGCAGACCCCATTTAATAAAACCCATACATTCATGCATCCAACTAAAATAAAATCCAATCGCATTGGTCAATAGTCCATAATCAATCCCATTTATTATCATACACATCACCATATACATCAATAAATAACATTCATCTTATGAATAATAAACATTTAATATATATATTGATATCATTTAATGGGCAAATTTAGTTAGTATAAAATCTATTTTTGAATAAAAATAAACTCTTTTATTTAAATCCAAATTTAAATCAAAATAAAACTATTTTATTTTAATTTATCCAATTTTGAATAAAATAAACTATTTTATTTTAATCAAAATTTTAATCAAAATAAACTCCTTTATTTTAATTAATTATGGAATCCAATTCCATATAAAAAAAATATTAAAGGAAACACGATTATATTTCCTATTCACAAATAAACTCCTTTATTTTGAATAATATGAAATCTTATTTCATATTTAAATAAACTCTTTTATTTAAGGAAATTAGGATTCTCTTTCCTATTCACAAATAAACTCTTTTATTTTGAATAATATGAAATCTTATTTCATATCTAAACAAACTCCTTTATTTAAGGAAAGATGGATTTACTTCCCTATTCACAAATAAACTCCTTTATTTTAGGAAAAATAAAATTCAATTTCAATTCCAATTAGTTATCATGGAATCCAATTCCAACTCTAATTAGTTAGCATGAAATTCTAATTTTAAAATTAAAATAAACATTTTATTTTAATTATAAAATTATTAAGATTAAAATAAAACTTTATATTTTAATATTAAAATAAACCTTTTATTTTAAAATTAAAATAAACTTTTTATTTTATTTATATAATAATTAAGGATAATATATATATATATATATATATTATATATATATATATATATATATATATATAATATAAACCAAATGTTCCTTAAAACGTTAACATGCAAAATGCTTGTAATCCTGTAATCCTTGTCCTTCCTTGAATTCCGTGCACTTCTAAAATCTTTTCCCAGCAAAACAACACTTATTACAGGATAATAAGTCATGCTACCTACTAAGTCATGCGGCCTTTGCCTTTTCTTATACTAGCCGAATACCTTAATATATATATACCAATATATATTAGTACTAACACCACACGGAATCACCAAACAAAAGCCACGGAGTTCGCCGCAAAAATATAATAATATATATATATAAACCGTCCAGCAACTCAGCAAGAAAGAAAAAAAAAATAATAATAATAATAACAGCCGCTCCACGTGATCAAATCACTGTTCAGCAACAAAACTTTACTTTGAGTTGCTTTAGTAAACCGATTATATATATATATATATATATTTTAAATTTTATACAATAAAATTATGTCCAATTAAATTGTTCTAAACACATATCAATATACATATCAAATTAAAACAATTAATAATTCGCATAAAGGTTTGGGCTCGATGCCACTCGTTAGGTTTGTAATATTCATAACGCAATCAAATTGCAAAATTAATGCTAAGCGTGGAAAATCGTAGTTTAAAAATTTACAAACCATATACCCGGATCACCCTTTATGCATAATTATTAATTAAACGAAAAGATAAAGAATAAAATCATACCCTCAAGATCGAGCTTCCTCGTGTACAAGTTCACCTCCAATCTCTTTTCGCGTTCAACTTGAATCCACCGGTTTGGTTCCTTCCTTTGATCAACGTTAGCCACCCATGTGTTTGGCCTCTAGAGGTGATCCACCAAGGAAGAATAAAATTCAAGAAGATGGTATGTTATGGCTAACCCTAGTTTTCTATCTCTATAGAAAGGGTGTACTTCCAACAAATTGGAATTATTACGTTGTAAAAGTCAACAACCCATACCACCCATAATAAGACTCTCTTATTTATAGATGTGGGCAACCCACCTTAACAATTAAGGAATTGGGTTTTAATTAATTAATTAAATTCTTTTAATTAATTAAGCTCCCTAATCTTATTAGGGATAATTAATTAAACTCCTTTAACTAATTTTCCTTCCTAATCCAATTAGAATAAATGAGAGTACTTATATTAAATTAATTTCTAAACTCTTTAGAAATTAAAATAATAATAATTGTAATAATATTAATAAGACTCTCTTATTAATTTATATTTAATATTTCTAAAATATTAAATAATAAATATTAAGCTATTTAATTTATTCTATCACCATAGATTAAATTAAATATACATAACATATTATTACGATTATGCCATTAACTTCTTAAATAATTATTCTTCCTTTTATGGTGTGACCCTTTAGGTTCTCCATATTAAACCAACAGAATAAATCAATTAGAATAATTTAATCTTATTTAAATAAATAAATTAAATAATTAATTTATTTAAATAAATAATATTTATTCTACAATAGGATAAGCCTCCTAGCGTTCAACGACTTTCCGGATAATATAGATTTCAACATTAATCATTAAAGAACCTTTGAGTAAATAGTTACCGACAATTCAATCCTTCCACCATACAATGTCCCAATTAAATATAAGATATGGAATTACCGTCAAGTCTTATTTTATTTAATTATATGTATTTCGACTCTTAAATGCACAACTCCAAATAATGCAAATTAGAAACTCCTTTCTAATTTCATTCTCATATTAACCCAAGGACTACCGGGTTGTCATTTATCGAATCACATAGACATTTCTCTTCTTTTATTAGAAGTGGTAGATTCTTTATCGATCATACATTATCTCCATGTACAACTTATTATACCCAAGCATACCCTTTGATATACCCTAAGGGTCTTAAGGAATAAGTCAAAGTATAACTCATCATACACAAGATACTATGATGATCTCAAGTCCAAGGATCACTTGTACTTACTATCACTGAGAATTCTATCGACAGCAAATAAAACTCCATTAGGTATTCCTTAGCGAGCCACGCTCAAAGAACTTATTCTCTAATAAGCACCTACATACTTTGCTTTAGTGTTCCACACAAATGATCATGAGATCAATCATCCTCATCCAATGAGCAAGCAACGTATGTACCAATCTATCCGGATTCACTAATCCCCAATTTAGTAATCCAACGATTGGGAACTATTTTAGTTTTAAGCTTTCTAAGAATTTAGATCTCATTAGAATGATCATCATCATTATTCTAAAAGCATTGCTTAAAACTATGGGTTTATCACATATTATAAAACAGCATCATGTAGATAATTAAAAGCCTTTAATAAATTAATACTTTTTATTAATAAATGAATAAGATTGTTACAAAGTATATGCTTTATCATCAAACATGATTGGCTTGTGTGCATACTACTTTCAAAAACGTGGAAGAATGTCTGAAAAGAAAAGATTAGCCAAAATGGAATGATGTTATTCAAACTGAGCTACAATCTCTATTGAAAAGAGAAGTTTTTTGACTAGTAGTCCAAACACCGCTGGGCGTAATCCCGGTTGGAAACAAATGGGTGACGCTCCCAAAATAGATCCACACGACCCATTCTGAGTCACCAGATATCATACTATAAAAATCAAATACAAACTTCATTTATACAACTGTTGAACTGTCGTGCAGAATACGACCATAGTTAAACTGTGAGTTTTAATACAAATATATGTAACTCTCATGGTGCCTTGACCACAACCTTACAATGGTACCTTACATAAAAGTACAGTCCATAACTGTTTTAAAAATTAAAATCTTTGGGAAGTGCTCAAGGAAACCTTCGTACATGGGAGGCCATGCGTCAAGGTTATGATAGATATCATATGTCCACAGAATTATCCTTGGTTGACCCAATATTCCCCAAAGAAAAACAAGAAGATTGTTATCATCTTCTTTCCAATGGTGAGTCTTCTCTTGACATATAATTATCTGTTGTCTCCACGTGAGAATTATATTTAAAATAAACTCCAAGATTATATAGGTAGTGCTCGGAGATATACTCAGCAAGTGGATGTGCACAACCCTGTCTTATGATAACACGAGGTTGTATGTCATTAGAAATCTTGTATGATAATGGCAAAACACCCTTCCAAAGTTGGGTTCACCTCACCCTATTCGGTTCACCAAAATTAAATATCAAATGACGTATACAATACGACACACTTATCTAAAGTTCTCAATAAAATTATTTCCATACTATTTAGGGAGAACCTCAACAACTATAGACCACCGTTCTATTCTCCTGTTACCCCCGCTCTAATTCTATTCAAATTACACTCTTATTACACGAAAGGAATTGTAAAGCAAAAGGGTGAGCACAACTAGCCCAAGAAAGAATATCATGACTAAAGATAATTTACATCATCAATAGCCTTCATCAAGAATAAATCGTAGATTTAGAACATATGGTAGATGATAAAACTTTTCAACCATATTTGCATTAACGAAGCAATTCATTAGAAGAGTCAAATAGACCATCGGATCTATTATCTTCTCCATGTTAAAAGTCCACCAATAATGTTTTATCCCTGTAACATCAATCAACAATTCCTGTCCACAATCATATGAATAACTCATAATCATAATTGTGATTCTAACTTCCTCTTCGCACCTAGGGCGAAGATAATTTTCATCACATATCTTCACTTGAAACATCAAAAATCATGGTTATACCAAATCAAAATTCCTACTCATAATCATACTAATAAATTCATCTTTGCACTACGGCCAAAGATATTCATTAACAATTCATCTTTGCACTACAGGCCAAAGACATACAACTGTATTTTAGAAGAGTCAAGTAGAGCATGATATCTACTATCTTTTACGAATTAAAAGTGTATAATCAATATTTTATTGCTGAGACTCGTCTTAATAAATAATCCACATCATCGAATCATCCATGTACTACAGCCAAGGATATTCATGTAATCATATATGGTCATGATTATACCGAATAATCCCCGGTTATAATCATATCAATAACTGTCCATCAATGCACTACGGGCCAATGAGGACTTTTACCACATCATCTATAACATTACGGGTCATGATTATACCGAATGATCCCTGGTCATAATCATACCAATCAACAGTTCATCTATGCATATAAGCCAAAGATACTCATCAATCAATAGTTCATCTTTGCACGTAAGCCAAAGATATACAACTGTAAAACCAATAATCAACAGTCCATCCTTGCACGTAAGTCAAAGATATACAATCAGAAACCCGATAATCAATATCCATCTTTGCACGTAAGCCAAAGATATACAATTGTAAAATCAATAATCAACAGTCCATCTTTACACGTAAGCCAAAGATACTCATCAATCAATAGTTCATCTTTGCACGTAAACCAAAGATATACAACTATAAAACCAATAATCAACAGTCCATCCTTGCACGTAAGCCAAAGATATACAACTATAAAACCAATAATCAACAGTCCATCTTTGCACGTAAGCCAAAGATATACAATTGTAAAATCAATAATCAATAGTCCATCTTTGCACGTAAGCCAAAGATGACTTTCATCACAATATAAGCATGAGGATGATGACAATGATATAAGCATTAATCAAACGAAAACAAGGATAAATATTAAAGACATTAAATTTATCCAAATATTATCAATCACTTAATAAACTTATAATCTAATATTATTAATATTATAACAATATTTTAATTACTTCTTAAACTTATAAACAATTGAAATAAATTGTTTACACTTTACCAAATAATGTATTTAATCATTCAAAAATGCCATACTCATAAGATTTTATCACCAATGATCAAATCCCTCATCAAAAATCTGTATATACCCTATATAGGATTCTCAAGCCATAAAATTCTATTTTCCAATTTTGTTACTTCACATAACATATTTAATTCATTTACTCATAACTAGTTCATTTTCATGAAAAATACCAAATCAGTTCCAAAAATATTTCTTTTCTGAGATTTAGCAAAATATAGTTCTATATTAAACATATATTTTTCTCGGAATTTTTAAAATTCATTTACTATTTTTCATATGGCCAAAATTGCCGAATATTTAGACATTTATCATAAATTGTACTTTTGTCCAAAAATTCCGAAATTTACAGAGAATACTCCTATTATATACATGTACTCCCAATAAAAATTTCACCAATTTTAGAGTTAACCACAAGGAGTTATAAGGGTTTACTTTTAAAATAGTCTTTTCTCATAAAATTCATAACTCATAATCTATACATCCAAAAATCGCCATTTTTAGACACAATCTAGAAAACTCAACAAACTATCATTTCAAATTTTTTCAGAATTTTTGAGCGTCAGAAAAATTACGAAACTCCAAATGGATTTTCACCCGCCATGCGGTAATCCACGTAGACAGATCATTTCCACAATTTAATAAGGAATGAATACAAGAGGTCATTCATCATGCATGCGGTAATCTACATAGACAGGTTAATCCAACATAATAATAAAGAATGGAATAACAGAAGAATTCACCATGCATGCGATAGACCGCATAGACAGGTTATTCCCAATAGAATAATAAAGAATGGAACCAGGTCATGCGTAATCCACACAGACAGGATATTCCAACAAAATAATAAAGAATGGAACCAGGTCATGCGTAATCCGCATAGACAGGATATTCCAACAGAATAATAAAGAATGGAAGCAAGTCTAGCTTAATCACATGCATGTGATATTCCAAATGTAATAATAAAGAATGGAATAATAGAAGAATTCACCATACGCAAATGCGATGAATCGCTTGCATGACGTGCTATTCCAATGTAATAATAAAGAATGGAACCAGTCTAGCGTAATCCACACGCATATGATATTCTAATGAATAATAAAGAATGGAATAACAAAGAATTCACAATGCATGTGATGAAATCAAATGCTAAGCGAGTTATTCCAATGAATAATAAAGAATGGAACCAGTCTAGCATAATCCGCATGCATGGATATTCCAATGTAATAATAAAGAATTAAATAACAGAAGAATTTCACCATGTATGCGGTAATTCACATAGACAGGTTATTCCAATATAATAATAAAGAATGGAATAACAGAAGCTCTCTTCATGAATACAAAAGAAATAATACCCCTTACTATAATAACAATATCCCTTACATTAGAAGAAACTGGATACTAGAATAGTGAGGTAGCAGACTTCTCTTCTTCTTTTTCTCTATAATTTCTCTCTATAATAATTGCTCTATAGCTTTAGTGAATTTGTGAGAAATGAAGGAAGAATGAGCTTTTATTTATAGGAAAATATAGTATCGATAATTATACGCTTTGGGGCTCGAAATATTACATTACAATACCTTCAACTTTTCTTTCATTTTTAATTTAGTCCTGCAAATATTATCAAACTTGCACCACCTCCCCTAATAGTAAATCATGTGAATTAATAGTTCATTCATGTGACTTAATAGTTATAATCATGTAAAAATACGAGTTACAGTATAGTACCTCCATCTATACCTCCATTTTTAACTTAGTCATGCAAGTATTATCAATCTTGCACCACCTCCCCTAATAGTACATGAATATGAATCAATAGTACACACATGTGAACAAATAGTTATAATCATGTGAATCAATAGCAGTTAATTGCTCATTTATCTGGTTAATTACCCGATTGGTCAATATAACCTCCAGACATCAATTATTATCGAAATAAATGTCGATTTCCTCTAACACTAACAATCCCAACACGATGGAAATATTTTTCTCAAAAATTTCATTTTTGAAATTTCAAAGTTTGACTTTTTTCAAAAAAGTCAACTGTTGACTTTTTTGACCAAAAAGTCAACCCTGACAAATTTTGTGTTTATAGTCTATTTCTACTAATTTCATCATTCCGGACTCAAATATCACGTCCACGTCTCCAAATTCAACTCCGAACTCAAATTCGATTTTTAATAATATTCATCATTAATATTATAACTCACAATATTTAACAACCAGGTCGTTCCCATGAAAGAGGGGGCTTTCCGATAAGGATTTCTCCTTATTGGCGTGCAATTAGGTGACCAAACCTCTCCTTGACAGAACTTCTAGACATTGTCAATATTGCAAATAATAATATGAATAACTTTGTCGTCTCAATTATTGATTTAATAATATATAAAATATTATGCCGATGATAATGTGACAGTAATTGAATCAATAATATGAGAGATATGATGCAACAATTATTGTAGCAATAATTGAGTATAACTGAGTGACTTCTCACATAAGCATCAATAATCAATACCGTGTGCTACTATGCAACCACGCGTATTACTGTACTTTTATCAATTTAACCATTACTAAATAGAATAATAATTATAAAAATTGAATACTTTTATTTCGTAAAATTTAGGGTCTTACAAAATGGGTATTTGTACGAAAGCGAAATGAAAAAAATGAAATTGTGAGATACAATGCCCGACTTGTAGCTCAAGGGTTTTCACAATAACCCGGTATTGATTATCGTGGATACATACTCTCCAAAGAATGGATGGAGTCACTTTTAAACTTTCGATAGGTATGACAATCATGGAAGGTTTGGAAACACGTCTGATGGATGTTGTAACAGCATACCTATATGGCTCACTTGACAGTGAAATTTATATGAAAATCCCTGAATGATTGAAAATGGCTGAATCACAAAGGTCACGTCACATATATTCAATCAAGTTACAATGCTTATTGTATGAGTTGAAACAGTCTGGTCGTATGTGGTATAATCGACTTAGTGATTATTTAATAAAAGATGGATATATAAATGATCAAGTATGTCCATTTGTTTTTATTAAGAAATCACAAAGTGGATTTTCCATCATTGTTGTATATGTGGATGATTTGAATCTTGTAGGTACTCCTGAAGAACTCACAAGAACTGCTACTTATTTAAAAGATGAATTTGAAATGAAAGATCTTGGAAAGACAAAATTCTGTTTGGGAATACAAGTGGAGCATTTAACATCTAGAATTTTTGTTCATCAATCCACATATACTGAAAAGATTCTCAGTCGTTTTCATATGGATAAAGCTCATCCTTTGACTACGGTTGTTCGATCTTTAGAAGTTGATAAAGATCCATTTCGGCCTCTAGAAAGTGAGGAAGAAGTTCTTGGACCTGAAGTTCTATACCTAAGTGCAATAGGTGCTCTTATGTATCTTGCAAATTGTACACGACTTGATATTACTTTTGCTGTCAACTTGTTAGCAAGATACAGTTCTTCTCCGACTAAGAGACATTGGGATGAGATCAAACACATTTTAAGATACCTCCGTTGAAGTATAGATCTTGGGTTATTTTATCCAAAAAATTCAACGTCGCAATTGGTTGGATTTGCCGATGCAGGATATTTATCATATCCACACAATGGAAGATCACAAACAGGTTATGTAATTACATATTGTGACACGGCTATATCCTGAAAATCCACAAAGTAAACCATGACAGCTACATCTTCAAATCATTCCGAGATTCTCGCTATACATGAAGCAAGCAGAGAGTGTGTTTGGTTGAGATCAATTATTCAGCATATTCAAAAGTCATGTGGATTACCATCAATCAAAGACATTCCTACAATTACAGATGAAGATAACGCCGCATGCATTGCTTTCAACTTAGAGGAGGGTACATCGAGGAGATGAACAAAGCACATTTCACCTAAATTCTTCTTCACACATGAAGCTACAAAAGAAGGGTGATATAGATGTGCATCAAATTCGATCACGTGATAATCTAGCCGACTTATTCACAAAGTCGCTACCAAATGCAACGTTTGCAAAACTTGAAAAAGATCTATGTGTCAACCGAAAGACTTATGACAACATTTCATCAAGAAGTAATGAATTCCTTTTTTGAGGGAAGATCGTACTCTTTTTCCTTAGTCACGGTTTTTATCCCATTGGGTTTTTCCTGACAAGGTTTTAACGAGGAATTCAATTAAAAGATATTTATGTAAAAGATATGTACTCTTTTTTCCTTCTTTAAGTTTTTCACACTGGATTTTCTTAACAAGGTTTTTAATGAGACATAATCTTCTATCGTAGGGAATCAGGGGAAGTGTTATAACATGTATAAAGTGATTCCCTCCTCACGAGGGTTTCACTCCGTGACTCTCCCCTGTTTTCTTCTCCTCTTCTCCCCCGTGAACCTTCTCCTTCTGCTTGCCTATAAAAGGCAATGCTGCTGAATGAAAATAAAAGAATTCCTCTGAAGGTTTTTCTCTCTTTTTCTCTTGTTTATTCTCTCTAAATTTATGCAGCAATTATAAGAGTATATTTCTATATTTTGCTAAAATTTTATAACAATTTATGTGAAATTTGTCCTTGAACTATTCTTGTTTTTTACCACCAACGGAGTATTTCATTGGTTTTGCCATTTAACCCAATTAGAGAAATACTTATACTAGTGTTCTTACTGATAAGGGATGTCAATCTTTAATAATATACTCTCCCTCCTTTCTAAATTATATAATTATTATTAAATTTTAAAAATCAATTTAAGATATTTTAAAATTCAAAATGAAGATAATTCATTAAAAATTATAAAATAATAAAATTTACAATAAATAATATTTTTAAATAATTTACAATATTAATTATTATGTTGATTAAAATTAAAAGAATCTATGTTAATTTTAAGTTTAAAAATCTTTTAAATTAATTTTAAAAATCAACAATGATCAAATAATATGAAATACATAATTATAGAGTCAATTATTTTTAGTCTTTTATATAAAAAAATTCCAAAAATATATAATGAAATTGAAGGGGAACTTTCCTCTACAACTATTATCTTCTACTGGAATAATCTAGTCTGTTAATTTTGAAGCCACGAGTTTTCTATTCACCATGGGAACCCCAAAAAGACTAGTGCTTCTAATAAATAAGGGCAATTACGTAATTTGGATCAAATAACGGTCCTTCTTTTGACCAATTCAACCCCAGAATAAATCTATTAAGAAACAAATCTTCATTTTGAACCAAAAAGAGAACAAATAGTTACTCCTTCGTCACATCAGGTGGTATTTGCCATCTTGGCATTTCCAAGTTTGCCAAACAACAAAAAACTCTCCACTCTCCGGTCTCGACAAATGCCCCATATGGAGGGTTAATTGAGTAATTTCGATAAATAGAAAATGGAAAGCACTACCAACACTTAACGATTAAGATTTGGCAAAAAAAAAAAGGAAAAAGCTTAAATCCCTCCCCTTTTCTCTCTCCTACTGAACCGACTACACCCCCTCTTTTTATATTTTCACGAATTCCCAGAAAGAACTAGAAGAAATATATATTAAAGTACCAAAAAAGCCCCAAATCACACAAACCCTAATTTCTCTTCCCTTTCCAAACCAAAACGTTCCTATTTCCCCCTCTATCTCCAGCCCTATCTCTCCTAAACCATAAGAAGTGCCTTTTTTTTGTTCTTTTCTTTTAATACCGACCGTACGATCTGTTTTCCCAGATCTAAGACGGAAGAACACAGATCACGACCATACGCGCCGTAAACCGATCTGCACGCGCCGAGATCCGACGAAAGAGCTCCCAAAAAGCATGGTCGTGAATGGCCGGCCACTGAAACGGATGAAGAGACGAGTCACGGCCGATCTCAACGACTTCCTCACCTTCCCCTCCGGTGATTCACCGGTCGACGGGCCGTTCAGGACTAGTGTAAGGTCCTTCCTTGCCAAGCACGCGCTGCTACCGCCTCCGTCCTCGCTCTTGCCGCAGCTTCTCACGAGGCAGATCCTCTTCCGGGTCGGCGACCCAGCCGAGTTGAGCCCTGACTCTGACCCGGCCACCGTTTGCCTCGACGTTGTCGAGGAGATCGTGGCCAGATCTAGATCCGTCTATTGCGATCAGTGCCGGGTCGTTGGTGAGTTTCTCTCCCACCGAGTCGCGAACCGATTCGATAACTCAGTATTCCTTTTTAAAAGGCGGGAAATACGAGAACTAGTTAATTAATAATCATTTATTCTGTTTTATCCATTTTCGGTAATTATATTTAATTTAATTAACGGACATGATTGAACCACGGGAGTGATCTAAAGACAAAATAATAGGACTGAATATAAATAGTGGGTCCGAAACTAGTTGGTAGATGGGATCCATTCTTGTTGATTGTGACGTTCGACACGTGGCAGTCATCGCAGTCATTACTTCTCCACGCAATAAAGTAGGGGACACCTATTTATCCTGTTAGCACTACTTTTTAATTCACGCAAAAGGACACGCCTTATGATTTCTAGAATCAAATATAAAGTTGATTTAAAGTCAATTTAAAATCAATATAATTTATATAATTTTTTTTTAATAAATTATAAATTTGTAGTTTTATTAAGACATCAATTTTTAACGGAGGGATATTATAGATGAATCATAAGTTCAGTGCTTGTTCAAGTCGAGTGGTTAATATGCTTAATAAATTGCATCAGTCTGAGACAAGCTTTGTATGTCTAATGTATATTATGTCATTCATTTAAATTTTAAAATTTATTTGGAGGATAAAATAGGAAAATCTTTATTTGGGAGATACAATATAAGTTTAAACTTGGGGTAAATAAAAATAATTAACTTAGGATAAAATTTAAAATTAATGAAAAATGGAGGGCATAACAAGTAGGACGGTCTTAAGACACCTCATCCCAGAGTAAACACTGAGAAAGTATCCCAATGGATTGGTAATGTGATGGTGATGCAGTGGAATTTTATTCCGTGGGTCAAAGTATTGTGATGCTATAAATAATTTGGAGGGGTCCGAGATAGCTTTCCCGAGCCAATTTTTTTATAGATAATTTTTTATTTTTTTGGCCGATTGCATATATAAAACATTTACATGTATTTAGTTACAATATTGTTAATATAAGTATATATATATATATATATATATCCACACCTCTTGTTGATCCTTAATATGTCTTTCTAATCACAAATTTGTTAATAAATATTTAAATTTCTTATGTTATAAAAATAATATAAATTAAATTATTATTTATTTTAAAAATATTTGAGGAAGATGCATACAAAGTAACATAGAATTGAGAAAGTTATAAAAAAATTAATTTGACCCCGTATATTAAAAAATTTATAAAATTTTAGTGGGGTCAATTTATTCATTATGCTTAAATTTCTTCTAAATTTATCATACAAATTTTTTTCCAGTGGGGTCAATTGACCCCACACACTAAAGGGTGGCTTTGTCCTTGTGGTGATGGTGATAGTGATGATGATGATAAAGGGCACACACTATCTTAATTACATAGATAATTTAAGATAATATTCTTGTAATTTCTTTTTTATTTTGTTTGGGACTTACTATGGTGTTTCCTTCTGAAGCAGTAATTATTTTTGCTTAATCTTTCTATTCTACTTATAATTTTATTTATTATTTTAGTTGGATACTTGGGACAAAATTTTTATTTAGTTATATGGAAACAAGGGCTTAACAATACCTTTTACGGAACTGTTTAGCTTCAGTGGATCCTTTATTTATTATTTTCTTATTTCTAGTTGTTTTATTTCTCTCTAGCTTTTTTTTTTTTTGGGAATTGATATTTCAAAAAGTACAATGTGATATTTTCATTAGATTTCTCTAACATAATTGTGGAGCCCATTTACTGTTCAGGGGTGTTGTGGAACTATCGTAAATAACAATTCCTTTTTTTCCCCTTCCTCTTTGTCTTATTTTAGGCTTTCTTATTAGATCTTACATGGTAGTTATTTTCTGCCATCCCCAACTAGCTTGCAAAAAATGTCTGTTGATTAGAGTTGATTCGGCTACTCCTTTAGGTTACCTAATTTTAATACATTTAAAGGATTTAATTTTCTGTTTATTTGGATACTATTAAATCAAATTTACCAAGTTTGTTACTGTATTTAAACAAGTTTTAATTGTTCCTAATTATGGGAAATTAATTTTTATTTTGTAATATTAACTTTAGAAAGAGCAGTGTTGATGTAGGACAAATTATAAACTGAATTCTGCAATTGCTTGATGTATGAATAAATCTAGCCATCAAGTGTTGGTTTGGCAAAGATAATATGGTAATAACCTATGAAGCACGGACATTTCTCGTCCACGGACAGACACGTTTACTTTCGGATATGTATTCGATAGTATCGGACGCTCCAACTTTTATCATTTTATTCTTTTTAATTTTGGACACCTCCAAATACTTTAGGGATATTTTAAGGGGATTCAGATGCTATGTAATGGTTTGTCCAACATTAGGACTAGCTTGCTTCAACTTCTTTTTAGTTTACTGCTTTGTGTCTTACGAGTTGTTGATGATTATAATTTGTTGATGTAACTCCTTATTTTTGATTATGTCCTGATAAAATTTGATTCTAGTACTTATGTCTAGGACTAGGAGAAAATGCTGATATTTGACGCGAAATTTTTAATTATTTCATAATAGGTGCTATTATTTTAAAGGAACTAAAACTTTGAAGTTAACTACTTCCTTATAATTACATTATATAGATATTTATATTCTATCTATAAATATATCCTAATTTTTCTGAAAATGCTGTATCAAGTATCACATTTCATGTTGGATCCGTATCCATATCACGTATCCGTGTCGGTGCTTCGTAGGATAATACTATAAAAGGTAGTAGGATAAAGCTGGTTGTTTGTGTAGCCGGCAGAGAGCTACCTTGTTGGGTCCGCTGACTTCATCACTGCCTGCTCAGAAAAATACAGAAACTGAAGCCTTAAATAAAAACAAACTGAAAGGATTAGATTATTTGGAAATATGAGATACAAATAAGGAAAAATAAAAACCTATTAAAACAAACATATCATGGTGTCGGTATTCCCCGCTAGTGTTGCTGATTTTTTGTTGTTATTAAAACAAACCAACTGCTTGTACTTAAACTCTGTAATTCTTTTCCCTTATAATTTGTTTCCATTCTTACTGTGGTGGTTCTTGTTTAGCAGAAGTGATATGTAGAATTGGATTTTGGTTTCAGTTGATCTAGTCTGGGATTGCATTTTCTGTTGTGCATCCTTATTGGCATTTATTTGAATCTGGAGTTTCAATAAATAATGGACGTTAACATCTTGTAAATTGTTTAAGGTTGGAGTGGTAACCCGGTATGTGCTAAGCGCTACCATTTCATAATCAAGGCAGATGGTGGCTCCATTGGCGGGTATAACAAGTCATGTGCAGGCTGTGGCGATAGCCTCCATTTGTCTGAGTCGAGGTGAGGATAGCCAGCCCATTGAGTTATTTGTTTCTAAATATAAATGAGCACAAATTTGAATTTGACATCTATATAGTTTTGCAGTTAATTTGTTTTCCTCTGTTCTTTCTTCAGATAAAGTGATTCTACTCGGGAGATTGGTTGTTTGAGACCTTTCTGATTAGACTAAACACTGATTTTGTTGATTGATAATGTTCTGAGCCTCTTTTATTATGAAATCAAACTTAATTTATTTGCATTTGCAAGCTCTTGTTCTTTGATTTTAATGGTCGTGTGGATTATGGAAAGGAGATAACGTAAATGGTCTAGGTTGCGCGAAAGCCACATTTATGTTGGACAAACCTTTCTTTATAGTTATTGAAATTAATGATGTCTTCGTATAGTTTAGAGCATGGGATCATGAAGTAGAATTGCTCATGATAAATCATGCTATGACCCTATTTTACCTTGCTTGTCAAGACTATGGCTTCTTTCATAAATAGTTTTCTACCAAGTTTAATAGACCTGGAGGCATTCATTCTGTTTGGAATTTGGCTCAAGCCAGTATCTTAACACAATTGCTCTACATATAATTTAATATGAACTTGATGGGTCTTTTCTGCAGGTGCAAGTCATGCAACCATGTGATGACTACTGAAGATGTAGAAGATTGGATGTACAACCAGTTAGATGATACAACTCATCTTTTACATGGTGTTGTCCATATGAATGGTTATGGGCACCTTCTTAGAGTCAATGGTAGAGAAGGTGGTTCTAGGGTGCTTTCTGGATGTCATATAATGGACTTTTGGGATCGCCTTTGTAAAATACTTGGTGTCAGGTTAGATATTTCACTATAATTAAAATTAAAAGGAGCTATGAGTTCCTGTCTTATTGGTCATACTGATCCTTCTCTTTAGAAGTTCAGCATGTTATGTACCAACGAAGTATTGTTTTCTGTGTTGCTTTCTGTCTTGTTATAGTTTCTCTGTCTGTGCGCGTGTATGTGCCTGTTTCTGTATATCTATCTATGTATGTTAATGTACTATATGTACATATATGTGTGTGTGTCTGTGTGTGTATATATATATATATATATATATATATATATATATATATATAGGTAATGCCTTACCAAGCTTGGCTAAGGCTACTTAACAAAACAATGTACTTTTGTATAAAATTTATAATCAATGTTTTTTTTCTACGTATATAGAAACCCTAAAATGGAAAACTTAACCCTTGGGGTAAAAGTAGGCTATTTTGTTAAGTAGCCTTAGCCACGCTTGGCTAAGACATGCCTTAGATTGCCTTTCCCTCCATATACATATATATACACATATATCATGTCATTCTTTGTTATTTCAAATCATAGTATATATATTACTTCAGAAGAATTTCAGAATTCTAAAATTTGTTTGATTAGATTTAAACCAGAGCATGCATAATACTGTCCAGTGGTTAATATTTTTAACTTGCGTATCAGCGAAATTTACTTCACTCTTTTTCTTTTTGTACTTGTTATTTGAACAGAAAGGTCAGTGTGATGGATGTCTCCAAAAAGTATGGATTGGAGTTTCGCCTACTTCATGCCATCACCAAGGCCCATCCCTGGTATGGTGACTGGGGTTATGAGTTTGGTGCTGGTAGTTTTGCCCTAACAATTGACGCCTATAATATGGCTGTAGAAACCCTTTCCAACCTGCCACTCTCCATCTTTTTCTCTCAAGGACGTAAACCTCGAACTAGGTTACAGGATTTGATTGCATTCTATCAGTCATTATCGGAGCATGAGCTTGTAAATATTAGAGATCTCTTTTGTTTCTTGATGACATTGATACATGATGCCCACAAATCTCCTATGAGGGTTGATGATGTCACCTGCAAAAAGCGTAGATTATGTGACTCGAAGGTTTTGAGTGCATGGACTACTAGTGATATTGTGCGTGTTGAAGAAGCAATGTTCAAAGTCCTACGGGCCATTACAGGGTCCAATTGGGTGAGTTGGCGTGCTCTCAGGGGAGCTGTTTGCAGGGCAGGTCCTCCTGAGCTCCTGGATTATTGCCTTAAGGAACTTAAAGGGAAACGGGCTGCTGATGGAATGGTTGTTAATGCCAGGTGCACTTCAGATTCAGGTGCTATGGAGTACAGGTTAGCAAATCATGTATTCTGTAACATCTCTGTACAGTTTTTATTTTCTAAACTACAGCCTAATTTTTGTTACTATAGGTGAGGTTTGTGGAAGTTAAAATTGGCATCTCCTCAGCTTAGTTTAGTTCCTAATAATATATTTTTATTTCTAATGTCCAAATAGATTATTAGGTTCCAATTCAAGGGAATATATGAGATTTTATCATTCACCACATTTTAGGGCCTGATGAAACTCATTGTTTTTTATTGCCCCATATTATACAGACTTGAGCCCAGAAATACTCCTGCTCCCCTGAATGGAGGTACCACTTGCAACTATCCTTTGGGTACAAACCGCCCTGGTATTGATCACCTGCTTTATGACCTGAGATGCATGTACGAGGCTATGCTCCATCCTCAGACCATGTCAAACTACGGACCTGAAACAAAAAGGGATCTTGCATTCAAGTCAGCTAGAAAGCTACTCGATTGCAAGCAGTTTGTGAAAAACTACCAGCCTGAGAATTTTTTCACACTTCTGTACCCATCTGCAGTAAAGTTATCATGTGAACTAGATCTCATGGATCAATTCGAGGAAGACACGATCAATCCACCTCCCGAAGTAATTATCCTACCTCGTGATGCTACCATTGCCGATGTCAAGCTTGAAGCATCGAAGGCATTTCAAGAAGTATACTTGACGTTAAGAAGATTTCAAGCGGAAGAGCTAGTTGGCTATGGAGGTGTAGACGAGTCCACCCAGGTCAAGCTTTTGTTAGGGTCAACTGAAAAGGTTAGAGTCCGTGGAAAGTGCCTCGGGAAAAATGGGCTAAGTAGGTTTAGAATGGAAAGAGGGGTTGAGAGCTGGGTAGTGGATTGTAGTTGCGGGGCAAGGGATGATGATGGAGAACGAATGCTGGCTTGTGATGTCTGTGGTGTTTGGCAGCACACACGATGTTCCATGATTCTCGACTCCGACGCCGTTCCTGCGAGGTATGTTTGTCGCATATGCTCCAGCCGAGTGAAACCGAAGGGTGAGACTTTGGACTCTGCTGGTGGCAAGGATGGGGGAAGTTTGGCAGCCAAAACCTGATGTGTGCTGGGCATTTTGAATTATTTGTAAATGCTTTCTTTGTTGGAGAGGCTTTTCCTCGGGTCTGAAAAGAACGTGTAAATATATAAGACCGAGCCTCAACAATATGCATCAGTGCACACACTTGGTTGATGATACTTTTTCCAATCTAGTAAAGCTTGGGGTTTTGTTTTTTAGCATACAGCTACTTATCCGTGCGCATTACATTCTGCTTTGCACTGTTTTTGAGATTTTTATGGAAAAGGATAGAAAACTTGAAAACTTAAATTTGATGAGAACAAAAAAAGAGAAAAAGTTATTTTTATATTAATTTTGTTTTGTTTATTATGTTAACTGTTTTTGAGATTTTTATGGAAAAGGATAGAAAACTTGAAAACTTAAATTTGATGAGAACAAAAAAAGAGAAAAAGTTATTTTTATATTAATTTTGTTTTGTTTATTATGTTAAGGGTTATAAAAGAATGAGAAATGTTATAGATATAAATTATTATATAAATATTTAATAAATTATTGATGTGACATATCATCTCAACATATTGTTTTCAACTAATTATTTTAATGTAATTTTTAGTCTCACATAATATGTTGGCGCTTTTATGTCACATCAATAATTTATAAAATAGTTTGTATATCTAATATTATCTAAAAGAATTATTTATTATTTATGTCATTGAGTTCAAATTCATTTATTTTCTTTCTATTCATTAACATGTGAAAATAGTTGGACAGAAAAACCAAAAAACTTTAGTTTTTATAATTTTTATGACGCCACCTATCACAACAAACAACCACATATTTGAAATGTTAAAAAATACTCTCTCCTCAAAAAACGACGGAAATATAATTTTTATATAAATTAAGGCTTTGAAAAGTTAAGAAAAAGTATATTTTCTCCCAATCTATTCTTGTTCTTGAGTAGTTTGATGAGTTTGATATTTGTATTGGTTAATATATTTAATTGGAGATGAGTAGAAAGAAAATTAGTGATGTGTCTGGTTAACTATTGAGATAAGTAAAATATGATAGTAAATCGAGTAATTTTGTTCAAATAAAAATTTGTGTAGTATTTTTGTTATTCTTTTAAGAACAATGTTTTTTTTTACCATTTAAGTCATCATTTTAGGGACTATATTATTTTTCATTTAATTTCTTCCTATATTAAATTTCTTTAATCGAAATGTAGACGGTGCATAAAATTTTAATTCTTCAATTTTTTTCCCTCTTTTCAAAACTCAATAACAGTATGTAAGAGAACCAAAGTCTGACCAAGCCCACCTTAGGGGGGTGTTTGTTTAGAATTTGAATGGGCCCTGAATCTGAATGGTTGAATCGATTCGGTCGTTGAGTGCGAATAAATTTGAATCGGTAAAGATGGACGAAATTTGAATGGCTAAGTCGATTTTTTTTTTAATTTGAATGGCTGAATGAGCAGCTGAATGAAGTAAAAAAAAATTAAAAAATTAAAAATAAATATTAACTATTATATTAAGTAATATTAAATTAATTTACAACAATTTTGAATTTTTTTCAAAAGGGTAAAATAATAAAATTTTGTCATTCAGATGTTTCAGACATGTCAATTATCAAACAATTTTTTTTATTTAGATTCAAATTCAACTCATTCAGATTCAGATTCAATTTTATTCAATTTTTATCAAACACCCTCTTAATCCACTCCTAAACTGAAAGGGCAAAAGTAGAGAGTCCTAAAACTTTTGTGGACCCACCCAAATGCTACAATATAACACAAGATCCAATCAAAGGTTGGTTAGTAAAAAGTAGACTTAATGTTCAATAAAACATTGAATTATTAACAAATTAAAATAAAATATAGTTGATATGCTCATTTATTTTTTATTAAAAAATAATTTTATAACAATATATACTAAGAAACAATTAATTCTATTAACTGATAAACTACTATCAATTAGCAACAAAATAAAAAAAAATATTTATTGATAATGAATTATTTTAAGATATTTTAAAATTTAAAATTGACTTTATTCATTTATGTTTTGAAACAATAAATTTTATGACTAATATTACTTTTTTTAGTTTATTTATAATATTCATAACTATATTAAAAATTTATGAGTTTGTAGACACCCAAAATTTACATAACTTTTATCTAACCGTGATAGAAGAGCAATAACTTCATTTCACCTCAAGACAAGAATGTCAAAGCAATAATTACATGACTTAGAACGATTATTTGAAGTTTGCACAATGACCTCCAAGGGCCTAGCTACAGAAAAGAAGACAAACGATTAATCGACGTTTATAGAAGGATGAATTTTTCCTTTTTCTCCATCTTCCCGAATTCGAAATTGATTAAACTTGATGCAATTGTGAAGCCCTCAAACAGAACTTTTCAGATTGTATGACACGCTTTCTAACTCATTCCAGTTTGAAAATTACGGATGTTTCAGTGCACGACACAAAAATCGACGGTGTGACATGAAAAACGAGGCACGTGAGCTCTGCCTTAGGACTGTCGCAGGTAGACCTCCGGCAGGTCTAGGTTAGCTATAAATAGGTTGTTTTGGCTCATTTGCTAAGAGGAGAAGATATTTTAGAGAGATAAAATGTGTTATCTAAGGAGAGAAATATAGAAAGTAAGAAAAACCTCTATAAATTTGATTTGAATCTAACTTTTCTCATTAAATCTCACATCAATATATTGTCAATCAATCCATACAAAGCTTAAGGAGGAAGAAACTCTTACTCCCAAGGTTCATTTCTCATTTCTATGTTTGATTTTATCTGGTTTTATCTACGTTTACAACTACGTTGTTTTGGCACTGTTTCGTTCATTTCATTTTTTTTTCGTTTTAAGACTCTCCTAATATCCTAGATCATATCTAGTCGTATGTTGATCCTATTTTGAGTCGTGGGTAGTTAGAGGGGGTTTCTCATCATAGAAATTCCTCCTAACCAACTTACAAAGTGATTTTACTAGTCATTTGATTTCGATATAGATCTAGCTTATTTTGTTGATTATTGTGCTTGAGTTTAGTTTGTCTATGATTATTTCTTCGATTTTGGGCTCTCTTAACATCCTAGATTACTTCTAAGGGTGTTTGGATACTATTTTTGGTATGAACGGTTAGAGAGTATTTCTCACAGATGAAATCTCATTTAACCAACCGAGGAAATCCTTTTAGGAATCTCTCGATTTCGACTTCGATTCAACTCCTTTTACCAATTTTTTTTTTTTTTTCTTATTGTGAGTTAGTTTCTCTTGATTTCTAGGTCACCTAATTATCCTAGATTAATATCTAGTGGTGAGGGATCTTATCTTTTGGCTATTGAGGAATTCACACGAATAGAATCTCCTTATAGTCAATCTAGGATATATTTTCGATTAGATTTCGATATATTATTTTTCTAGATCTATGAAATCTTAGATCTATGGGTCTCATTACCTAGATTCTAAAGTCTTTAATAGATCTCGTCGATACGTGATAGATCCTTAAAATTTTGATGATAGTTGATGATATAATTCAATCTCTACGATATAGTTAACAGTAGAATTGCGATATTGTTGATGTGTTATACGATCTATGGATTTAAGGTTTATGGAAGTCCTTTCCAAAACTCTAAACTCCGATTATAGATTACGATGCATTGTTGGGTATGATTACGAATCATGTGAGCCTAGGAATAATTACGATATTGTAATTTTGCAATTTGATAATTGTAAATTTAATACGAGCCTTAATTAAAACGATATCGAGGGTTTTCATCCCACGAAAATTAGGTTTAATGCCCATTGATAGTGGATTTTATTATTTTGAGATGCTTGAAGTTATTTAGAAGACTTACATGTCCACGTGTGACGCCCCCAAAATAGGTATACAACACCCATTCTGAGTCACCAAATACATGGTACAGAAACAACTACAACTTTATTAATACAATTGTCGTGCAAAATACGACAACACATAAACTGTGAGTTTAAATACAAATATTGTCTTCTAGACAATATCAAAACTCAAATAAGTCCTCATTATAATTATTGATACACTATTTTACAAAATAGTGAGGACTCTAAACAACTTCTAGAACCATCATTCCACACCCCGACTAGTACTCGCTACATTCTCGCCTCCTGAGAAGAAAAATGGAACAAAAAGGAAAAGGGTGAGCTCAATTAGCCCAGTAAACAATATTATGACTAAGATAATATAGAACAAATTATCGTTAGTTTTCAACAGGGAAAAATCTAATAAAATACAATAGACAACAAGTTTCAGATCAATATTTGCAGCGGAAATAATAATTCATAGATGAGTTACGTAGAGAATGAAATCTACTATAATCTATGAATTTAAAAGTCCATCATCAATATTTTATCCCTACAACATCAATCAATATTCACATTGAATCAAATATTCATCTTTGCGCTACAGGCCAAAGATATTTATCAGTTGGTCATGTTCATCTCAACACCTGTACATCTTTGCACTACGGGCCAAAGATATTCATAAGAAAATCAACCATCTTTGCACTACAGACCAAAGATATTCAGTAATATCATCATTTAGGACTGATGATGATGAAAAATATTTTAAAGAAAACGAATCTAGTGAAATAAAAGAACAAATAATAAGGATTCGTACTTTAAACCGTCCAAGTTCAAAAATACTTCATAAATAACTATAGTGAATTAAATTTCAAGAATGATCAAAACATGGATACAATCAAAGCTAGTATCCATAATAGATATTTTGGACAAAAACAAAAATTTAATTTTTCTGTGAATAGTGTTGTATTCGTGAATAATGTCGTATACGTGAATAGTAACCCCGACACTAAAAGACAAGAATTTCACAAGAAAAATCTTACCAATATTCCGGCATAATGATATTAGAAGAAATAATATCATTTTAAAAAAATAATATCCCTTACCTCGAAAAGACAGTACTTCTAGTTGGAATACCGGATATAGTGCTGAAGGGAACTTGCACCGTATAGCAATACTCAAGGTATCAAAATACTCACAAGAATACGCTCGATAATATAGAGAGAGAAAACTTTAGTTTCTGGTGTGATTTTTAATTCTAACTTAAACACCCTATTTTATAGAAAAATGCTTAGAACACCAAAGCAGAAAATTTAATAAAATAATATTATTTATAAACTAAATTCTTACGCACACCACCAGCTGATTTCAACCACTTAACACATGTCCCACAAATGAAAAAAAACATTTTTCTTAATTAAAATATTTTAAACTTCAAAAATTAATTATTCTGGAACTTTGAAACTTCAATAATTCATAAAAAATAGCCCTTTTAACAGAAAAATTCAAACTTTATGTCCTTTCCATAGGAAATTCCATTATCTACAACTTTGCAGAAGAAAGTTTTTCCAAATTCCAAACAAAAATTGACCAAAATCCACAAACGGACGATTTTACAGGCTATAATCAAATTTCAGTCAAGAAATGGGCCCACAAACATGTTTAACATGTTTTAAACAATTTTTAGTGACAAAAATACTCTTCCTCCTTATTTATTCATATACCCCACATTTATTGTAAAAATATAACCATTATTATATATTAAAATATAATAATATATTTAAATAAATTATTTTATCAAAAAAGATAAAATATCAATTTTCAACAATTGTCACATTAAAAATTTTCTCCATCTATATCCACATAAAATGAATATTTTCCTTATCATATAAATTAATAATTAATTATTCACAAATAATATTACGAATCACAATATCGATGACCGTGTCGTTCCCAAGAAAGAGAGGGCTTTCCAATAAGGATTTCTCCTTACTCGGCATGATTAGGTGACCAAACCTCTCCTTAGATGAACTTTCTAGACATTGCCAATAATGCTATCTAATAATATTATTCAAATAATATGAATTATTGATCTGATAATGGAAAATACTGTGCAGTGACAATTATTGAAACAATAATAATATAAAATATCAACGCAGAAATTATTGAATCAATAAAATAAAATATTGAACAGTAATTACTGTAACAATTATTGAGTAGTACCCTCTTACATAAGAATCAATAATTGGTGCAATACCGTGTGCTACTGTGTTTTAACCACCGAGTATTTCAACAGTATTAACGGTAACAACTACGCCGTTATTTATAAACAACTTATACTTGTCATTTTCTTCATCCAATCGCTTTTCAGTTATGGGGCCCACATATTAAAGGTACTGCCGTCTTATTTAATATTCCCACAAAGAAGAATATTCCACGACCAAACGAATATTCCCGACAACAATGAATATTTTATAACCACTTGCTTATTTAAAATATTTACGCATTTACCCATAACTAACCACATTAATCAAATCAACCCTTACTATTTCAAAATAATAAATAGAGGAATTCAATTTCATTTATAATAAGTTGGGGTCTTACAACCTCCCTCCTTATGAAATTTCGTCCTCGAAATCGACGTACGTGATTGGTGTTTCGAAAAGGTGAGGATACCTCGCTTTCATTTCCGTTTCCAACTCCCAGGTCATTTCCTCAATAGCATAGTTCCTCCACAAAACATTGACTTATGGTATGACCTTTGTGCGTAGGACATGCTCCTTCCTATCCAAGATCTTGACAGGTACCTCCTCATACGTTAAGTCTTCGGCTATCTCGTCCGGTTCTAACTGAATAACGTGGTTTGGGTCTTTCACATATTTACGAAGCACAGATATATGAAAAACATTATGAACACGAGACATACTTGGAGGTAATGCGAGTCTATAGGCTACATTTCCTACTCGGTCAAGAATCTGAAATGGACCAATAAATCGTGGATTGAGCTTTCCTCTCTTCCTGAATCTTGTAACTCCCTTCCATGGGGCAACACGCAACAATACTTGATCCCCAATACTAAATTCCACGTCCTTTCGATGAATATCCGCATAACTCTTTTGTCGATCTTGTGCCGTTTGTATACGTTATCGAATCATTTGGATCTTTTCTGTAGTAATACGTACCAACTCTGGTCCCAACAATGTTGCTTCACCCACCTCATCCCAACATACTGGAGAGCGACACTTTCTTCCATACAATGCTTCGAATGGAGCTACCCTATACTTGCACGATAACTTGTTGTTGTAGAATTCCACCAATGGTAAATACTTATCCCAACTCCCTTTGAAGTCTAGGACACAGAGTCTTAATAGATCTTCAAGAGTTTGAATAGTCCTCTCTGATTGTCCGTCCATTTGAGGATGGTATGCCGAACTGAATCGTAAATCCGTGCCCATAGCCTTTTGCAAACTAACCCAAAATCGTGAAGTGAATCTTGGGTCACGATCCGAAACTATGGATACTGGCATGCCATGCAATCTCACAATCTCATTTACATACATATGAGCAAGACGTTCAATGGAATAAGTCTCCCGTATCGGTAAGAAATGAGCAGACTTGGTTAATCTATCAACAATAACCCAAATAGCATTTATGCTTTGAGAAACCATACGAAGACCCGTAACGAAATCCATGGTAATGTGTTCCCACTTCCATTTCGAAATCTCAAGTGGTTGCAATGGACCCTTAGGCACTTGATGCTTCGCCTTCACACGTTGACAAGTTAAACACCTTGAGATAAACTTTGCAATCTCTCTCTTCATATTGTTCCACCAAAATGTATGTCGAAGATCACGATACATTTTGGTACTTCCATGATGGATTGAAAACGGTGTATTGTGTGCCTCCATCATGATCTTGTTCTTCAAATCAGAGTCGTTAGGAACACAAAGTCTGGAGTGGACTCGAAGTATTCCTTCTTCATCGATTCTTGCTTCTGGAATAGTACCTTCTTGTACTTTCTTCTTCATATGCATCAGCTCCGGGTCTGTGGCTTGAGCAACTTTAAGTTTATCAATTAAAGTTGGTTCTATGCGTATACTTGACATCATCGCACTTGTTCCTGCATATGATCTTCTACTCAATGCGTCAGCTACCACGTTTGCTTTTCCAGGATGGTATTGAATGGTGTGGTCATAATCTTTTAACAAAGCCAACGTCGTTCGCCGCGTGTTGAGTTCCTTTTGGGTGAAGAAATATTTAAGGCTTTTATGGTCTGAATATATCTCCACTTTCTCCCCATATAGATAGTGCCTCTAGATCTTTAGCGCAAAAATGACTGCTGCCAACTCTAGATCATGAGTAGGATAATTCCTCTCATACTCTTTAAGTTTTCGCGAGGCATAGGCTATGACTTTCCCACGTTGCATGAGAACACATCCTAACCCTTTTCCTGAAGCATCGCTGTAGATAACAAATCCATCCGAACCAGATGGTATTGTCAGAACAGGTGCCGAAATGAGTCTCCTCTTAAGCTCTTGGAAACTCTTTTTACATTCCTCGCTCAATGCGAATTTTGTATCTTTTCGAGTCAGTTGAGTTAATGGGGTAGCGATTCGAGAAAATCTTTCCACGAATCTCCGGTAATAACCAGCTAGACCTAGAAAGCTACGTACTTCGGTTATCGACTTCGGTTGCTCCCAACTTTGTATTGCTTCAATCTTCGTCGGGTCAACAGATACTCCATGTTTTGACACCACGTGCCCAAGGAATGCTACTTCCTCAAGCCAGAACTCGCATTTCTTCAACTTGGCATATAGCTTGTTTTCACGAAGCCTTTGGAGTACCAGCTTCAAATGGTGCTCATGATCTTCATGGCTTTTGGAATATATGAGGATGTCATCAATAAAGACAACAACGAACTGATCCAAATATTCCTTGAATATTCGGTTCATCATATCCATGAAAGCCGCAGGAGCATTAATCAATTCAAAAGACATGACTAAGAATTCATAATGCTCGTACCGAGTTCTGAAGGCAGTCTTTGGAATATCCTCAGTTCTAATCTTCAGTTGATGATATCCAGAATGAAGATCGATCTTTGAAAAAAAATTATGCTCCTTGCAACTAGTCAAACAGGTCATCAATACGAGGTAGCGGATACCTATTCTTGATAGTGACGTGGTTTAATTCTCGATAGTCAATACAAAGTCGCATACTTCCGTCTTTCTTCTTTACAAATAAAATAGGAGCACCCCAAGGAGATGTACTAGGACGAATGAACCCGATATCCAACAATTCCTGTAGTTAGACTTTTAACTCCTGAAGTTCAATAGGAGCCATTCGATATGGGGTTTTAGAAATGGGCTTTGTACCAGGTTCAAGATCAATAAAGAATTCAACTTCACGCTTACGGGGTAGACAGGAAGTTCTTCAGGAAATACGTCAGGAAATTTACTAACAACAGGAATATTATTCAAATCCGACGTGTCTTTATTCAAATCCATAACATGGGCTAAGAAAGCTTGATATTCATTTTTCAATAAACGAATAGCTTTATGACTTGATATGACAGTGATTGATTTTAGTGGTTTAGTTGCTTGAATTCATATAACAGGTTGGTTAGGAATATGAAAACTAAAAACCTTACGAAAACAATCAATTTTGGCATGATGAGTAGTTAACTAATCAATCCCTAAAATCACATCAAAAGCAAGTATCTTTAAAGAGATAAGATCAACATGTAATGTGATGGTGCCAACTTGGATCAAACAAGATTTATAAACAGTGGATGCGATGAAAGTTTCTCCTAACGGAGTCTCCACAGATAAATCAAAGTCTAATTTATCCGGAGTCAAGTTTAAACGTTGAGCACAAGCAGGAGAGATAAATGAATGGGTATAACACCCAGATGATCTAGTAAGGTATAAACTTCACAAGAATTTATGATTAGCTTACCCGTGATCACCTCGTTTGGGTTCCTCGCATTTTGACCAGTCACGACAAACGCTCTTCCAGGAACCGTTGACTTTGACTTTTCTAGGACAACCTTTTGAGTCATCATCGTTGCTGGACTTGGTTTCGCTACTCTACAATCTCGAGCGATATGTCCTTCATTTCCACAATTATAACATACCTTGAACTGTTGTGGGAAGTTTGGGCTGATATGTCCTTCTTTTTCGCATTTATAGCATACGACCGGTGGTTATTCTCCTCCCTTAGAACCAGTTGCTGCTGGTGCTGACGTCTTCGCATTGTCATTGTTGAATCTTCTCTTTTTAAAATCTCCCCCCGACTCGCTTCTTCTATTTTCATGGCCATGATTACCACCAGAATGGTTACCGCCTTTGTCCGTATTTTTCTTTCTCCGCTGGTTATCGTTGTTCTAATGACTGTTGTCACCAGTATGATCCTGGTTGTGGTCCCTTGGTTGAACGTACTCGTTATCTCGCTCTAATAATTGAGCCCTGTTGACAACATCTGGATAGAGAGAAAATTTATGAGAAATGAGATATTGACGTATGACGGGTTTCAAACCTCTCAGAAACATTCGCGTCATACGTTCCTCATTCTCCACCAAATGAGGTGCAAACCTGGATAACTCTGCAAACTTCGCCTCGTATTGGGACACCGTCATGTTGTTTTGTTCCAATCTAATAAACTTCACTTCCTTCATATGACGAATACTTTCAGGAAAGTACTTGTCATTGAACGATTCAAATGTCTCCCAAGACATGCCGAGTCTTGGCGGATGGAGTACGCTTTCTGATTCCCACCATGTCCGCCTTCATTCATTACGGAACATAAAGGTGGCGAATGGAACCTTCTGTTCTTCCGTGCATCCCAAGACATCGAATATCTTGGTAATTTATTTGACCCACATTTCTGCCTTAATCGGATCCGGCTTTCCCCAGAATTCTGGTGGTCCCAACTCTTTGAACTGCTTGGCTATGATAAACCGTGCGTTGCTATCATTTCCACCAGTATTTTGAACACGAGTCTCCCTTGTCTGATTTTGTATGAACTGCAAAAAGCTTCTAAACATCCCATCGTTCATCGTCTGATCAGTGGTGTTGTTTACAGGAGGAACATTGACAGCCTGTTGCACGTTCTCCTCATTGGTGAGTAAAGGAGTCTCCACGGTCTCATTTATTCCACTATTAACATTCTCAGTTGCCATTCTCAAATACTGCCATAAAATAAGGGTTAATTAAAGAAATTGATATGCAACATAATAACCCTATACTCTAACCAACCAACAAATAAGATTAGGTAGGACACACTAGCGAAGAATTTACTCGTCTCTCCCCTCCTAGTTCTATTCCCCGATCTTCGCCAGAGATCATATCCCTAAGCTCTGATACCAACTGTGACGCCCCCAAAATAGGTATACAACACCCATTCTGAGTCGCCAAATACATGGTACAGAAATAACTACAACTTTATTAATACAATTGTCGTGCAAAATACGACAACACATAAACTGTGAGTTTAAATACAAATATTGTCTTCTAGACAATATCAACACTCAAATAAGTCCTCATTACAATTATTGATACACTATTTCACAAAATAGTGAGGACTACTAAACAACTTCTAGAACCATCATTCCACACCCCGACTAGTACTCGCTACATTCTCGCCTCCTGAAAAGAAAAATGGAACAAAAAGGAAAAGGGTGAGCTCAACTAGCCCAGTAAACAATATTATGACTAAGATAATATAGAACAAATTATCGTTAGTCTTCAACAGGGAAAAATCTGATAAAATATAATAGCCAACAAGTTTTAGATCAATATTTGCAGCGAAAATAATAATTCATAGATGAGTTACGTAGAGAATGAAATCTACTATAATCTATGAATTTAAAAGTCCATCATCAATATTTTATCCCTGTAACATCAATCAATATTCATCTTGAATCAAATATTCATCTTTGCACTACAGGCCAAAGATATTCATAAGTTGGTCATGTTCATCTCAACACCTGTACATCTTTGCACTACGGGCCAAAGATATTCATAAGAAAATTAACCATCTTTGCACTACAGGCCAAAGATATTCAGTAATATCATCATTTAGGACTGAGGATGATGAAAAATATTTTAAAGAAAACGAATCTAGTGAAACAAAAGAACAAATAATAAGGATTCATACTTTAAACAGTCCAAGTTCAAAAATACTTCATAAATAACCATAGTGAAGTAAAATTCAAGAATGATCAAAATATGGATACAAACAAAGCTAGTATCCATAATAGATATTTTGGACAAAAACAAAAATTTAATTTTTCTGTGAATAGTTTCGTATTCGTGAATAAGAAATAATATTATTTTTAAAAAAAATAATATCCCTTACCTCGAAAAGACAAGATTTAATTTAAATACTGGGATATAGTCTTTGAAGGAACTTGCACCGTATAGCAACACTCAAGGTATCAAAATACTCACAAAAATACGCTCGATAATATAGAGAGAGAAAACTTTAGTTTCTGGTGTGATTTTCAATTCTAACCTAAGCACCCTCTTTATAGGAAAATACTTAGAACACCAAAGCAGAAAATTTAATAAAATAATATTATTTATAAACTAAATTCCTATGCACACCACCAACTGATTTCAACCACTTAACACATGTCCCACAAATGAAAAAAATGTTTTTCTTAATTAAAATATTTTAAACTTCAAAAATTAATTATTCTGGAACTTTAGAACTTCAATAATTTATAAAAAATAGCTCTTTTATCATAAAAATTCGAACCTTATGTCCTTTCCATAGGAAATTCCATTCTCTACAACTTTGCAGAAGAAAGTTTTTCCAAATTCCAAACCAAAATTGACCGAAATCCACAAATGGGCGATTTTACAGGCTATAATCAAATTTCAGTCAAGAAATGGGCCCACAAACATGTTTGACTTAAACAATTTTTAGTGACAAAAATACTCTTCCTCCTTATTTATTCATATACCCCACATTTATTGTAAAAATATCACCATTATTATATTATTAAAATATAATAATATATTTAAATGAATTATTTTATCAGAAAAGATAAAATATCAATTTTCAACCATTGTCACATTAAAAATTTTCTCCATCTATATCCACATAAAATGAATATTTTCCTTATCATATAAATTAATAATTAATTATTCACAAATAATATTGCAGAATCACAATATCGACAACCAGGCCGTTCCTAGGAAAGAGGGGGCTTTCCAATAAGGATTTCTCCTTACTGGCGCGCAATTAGGTGACCAAACCTCTCCTTAGATAAAACTTTCTAGACATTGCTAATAATATTATCTAATAATATTATTCAAATAATATGAATTATTGATTTGATAATGAAAAATACTGTGTAGTGACAATTATTGAAACAACAATAATATAGAATATCAACGTAGCTATTATTGAATTAATAAAATAAAATATTGAACAATAACCACTGTAACAATTATTAAGTAGTGCCTTCTTACGTAAGAATCAATAATTGGTGCAATACCGGTAATCACTCTTGTATTTTAACCACAGAGTATTTCAACAAGATAATACTTGAATAACTACGCTAGTTATTTATAAACAACTTATACTTGTGCGTTTTCTTCATCCAATCGCTTTTTAAGTTATGGGGCCCATACAAAATTTGCCAGTAGTAATCTAATATTCCCGACGCTAAAGAATATTCCACGACCAAACGAATATTCCCCGACAACAATGAATATTTTATAACCACTTACTTATTTAAAATATTTGCGCATTTTACCCATAACTAACCACATTAATCAAATCAACCCTTACTATTTCAAAATAATAAATAGAGGAAATTCAATTTCATTTATAATAAGTTGGGGTCTTACACCATGAGTGACTCCAACCCTATTTTCAATACTTGATTTTATCTTTCTACTTACGAGACTGATTTTCAAACGAAATTGCAAAGATTTTTTAAAATTGAATCAAACTAGGTTATTAGATTACTTCTAGGCTAAAATTAGAAGTAATATAGAGTCTTGATTCCTATTTGACGAAGAGTTTACAAAACAATGTTTTCCCTAAATGACACCTTAAATTTCTTGTTGAACGAAACTAAAATTAAACTTTTCTTCGAATCAAATTCTTTATGCATAGGTTCAAAGATGCTCAAAAGTTTCTTTCACAATAATGCACTCACCAAAATTTTGAAGACCCTAGGAGACGAAACCTTAGACGATTTAATTATATTGTTTAGGATACGAAATCCTAGATTATATTTTCATCTTGACCACTAGGAGACGATACCCTAAATTTTGACTTAAATGGCATAGGAGACAAGATTTTATGTTTTACAATTTGACTTAGATCTAGGAGACGATACCCTAGCTTTCAACTTGAATGACATAGGAAACGACATCCTATGTTTTATGATTCAACCCAAATCTAGGAGATGTCACCCTAGATATCAACATTCAAATTACGAAATTAAAATTGGCTCTAAGAAACGATACCCTAAATTTTCTTATGACACGACTTACTTAGGCATATTACACAAACACACACATTACGACACTCGAGACAATTCATTTAATTTTGTGAGGAAAACATTAGAAAAGCGGTAATCGTGTTTCACGGAAGCCAGGGGGTGTCTAACATGTTCCCCTCGCTTAAACAAGCAATCAAATTTTATGAATCTCGATTGCGGATCAATTTTACGGAGTCACACGATGGATCATCTAGATTATCAAAACTTTAAAATCTAGATAAATTGGTACATTTATTTAAATCTTTACCAATTAATGACTATCTAATTGACCCACTTTAAAATTAAAATTTTGAACCCCATCAACATAAAGTTGATTTTTTTCAAAAATCGCCCTTAAATCCATGATCTCTAAAAATTTAAAGGAATCAAAACGTGGACAGAGTTCATATTAAATTTGTAAAAATATATATATTAATCTTATATGTTGAAAAGGAGATCGTAGTATAAAATCTCATGTAAATGAAGAGTGAAATTAAATAATGTCTTAAAATTATTAGCATTAGCAAATGAAAACAATATTCTAATAATAATACAACTAAAATAAAATAAAAGACAAAAAACAATGTAGCATGTGTCATATATGTGATAAAATCAAAGACTGATGGAGAGAATATAATTTAATCGAAAATAATTGTGAGGAGGTCAAGGTTTTAATAATATATTTTTTGGAGGACCACTTTTTGATTATGAAGATTTTAGTAATATATAATGTCAAGTTTTTATAATTATAGATAGATAGTAGTAATAGATTAGTTATTAAAATAATATGACTATATTTATTTATAAAAATTATACTTGGGATATAATTATTAATTTTATGTGATTTATTTGTTTTAAATTTAGATTTGAAATTATTTATCTATAGATTATAAAATGACTTAATATGAGAAATTATTTAATACTATATTTATCTAAGTATTATAATTTTTATCATTTTAAATTAAATTTTTTAAAACAAAATTAGCCTCAACTTTTTTTTTTTAAAATAACCATGATATCACGCATGATTCACTGTTATTTGCTCAAGTACCACACTTAAATACCTGGAGAAGTGAACAATGAGTAAATGCCAAAAGAGGAACCAGTGTCAGTATGCTGGAAAGCCGAGTCCGTTTCAGGGTGTTTGGATAGTTATAAATTACTTATAAATTATATTCCCTCCGTCCCAGGATAAAAATTATAGTGGATTTTTTACGTATATTAAGAATAGAAATAAAATAATAAAATTATCCATAATAATATTAATCATTTTCAATATGGGTGAGAGAATGACTTTCTAACTTTTCAATTCAAAATAATTTAAACACATACTACATCCGTTCCTAAAAAATTGTCGTTTAAGGTTTTAGCACATGGATTATTTGCGTAAAATTTCATCACTACCCCTTTATGAGAAGTTGAAAATTATTAATACAAGAAAAAAAATTTCTTGGAACAATGAGAGAAGGTATAGGTAATATAGGAAAGTAAATAATTTATTCTCCTCGAAAGTTGTAAACGACAAATATTTTGGAATAATTTTTTTTTTCTAAAACGATAATCTTTTAGGAACGGAGGGAGTAACTAATTATACTTATTAAATATGGGGAGAGAATTAGAATAAAAAAAGTATGAGATATTTAATGCTAAGGGTATAATAGAAAAAATTATGTAAAAGTTTGGTTATTAAAGGAAAGTGGACATTTAATATGGGACTACTCAAAATAATAATAAAGACTTTTATCCTAAGACGGAGGAAGTAGTAAATTATAAATTAATAGTTATAACATTTAAATTGACTTGACTTCTGGATCCTAATAAATATATCATCTATTTTATGATAAAAAGTTTTATTTGTTAAACTTCCTGTTCTAGAAAGATTCGTTAATATAAACTTGACATAATATTTTCAAATATACATTTATAATATTATTATAATGTTGTCACTATCAAATTAAATTTTTATAAATATAGGAGTAGAAGAAAAAAGATTATGTATGCTGTAAAAGACTCCTTATGTAAAAAAAATAGATTGAGGTTTAATATCTCTATCAACTATCTACTCGCTAACTTATTTTAATAATATTTAAAAGTTTATAATTAATTATTTATTATTTTTTAATGTATAAATAAGTTTAAAATATGTTATTATTGATAAAGGGATAATAGTTCAAACGATATTTTTTATCCAATCTTTTAATTAATCATGGAAAAAACAAACATAATACTGAAATTATTTTAAGTTATCCAATATGTGAGTAGGACTATTTAATCATAAGATTAATAATCTTAAGATTATAATCCCATGAATTATAATACAGGATTATAAATTTTGCAAACAAACATGATCTATATATGTATTATTATTTTTCTAATCAAATTTGTTGAATTTTAAATAATTATCAAAATGTCCAAATTTTAACAAAACTGTATGTACACAACAGACAAGTTAGCTTATATTGTTAATTTTTGTTGTTGTTGGTATATTTGACATTTATTTAAAGGAAAATGATATACATAAATTAAAGTATATCTAACAATGTTCACTAGTCAACTACAAGTTCAACTTTAAATTGGAGAAGTTGCTATGATTGAAACTTAAAAACGCCAAAAAAAAAGGTCAAATAAAAAACAAAAACAATACTGGAGCTATGCATTTAACTTTACACATTTCATTCGCATATTTAATTTAAGTTAACCTTCATAAAAAGACAAGAAAAAATAAAACTAAACAAACGTGTGAGTACCACTTATACAAAACATGCAAAGAAACAAATACTCTCTCCGTCCTTAATTATTTGACGTTTTAGAGGTTAACACAAGAATTAAGATAATGATTGTAAAATATTAAATATAATCTTTCGATTATACATAATACTGCTTAAATCTTTTGTTGGGATAAGTAGAGTTTTGTTGGAATAAGGAGAGAGAAATAGTTTAATGAAGAATAATTTTAGAAAAATTATTATTAATTTTCCTAAATTTAAATAAACGTCAAATAATTAAAAATAAAAAACTCTAAAATATCAAATAATAAAAAATGGAGGGAGTAAAAAACAAGAGCAGGTATGAGTAAACAAACGCGTGAGTACCACTTAAATGCAAGCAAAGCAATAGCATGCTGAATTTCACGCGAAAAAGCAACTTTGTACAACGACAACGTCGACAAGTTTCCCCCACTAGCACAAATAATGGTTTGAATATGGAAACCAGCTGTGCAGGAGTAGGAGGGGAGTGATATAATCATATTTTCCACTAACATTTAGACATTGATGGTTGCCAGTTGCCAATTGCCAATTGCTAAAAACAGTTTTAAAAAAAAGGTGCACAATCCATTTCATGCTCCATCGATTTTAAAGTATGGGATCATTGCTGATTTTTTATAAATTAATTGTAAAAAGTCAATAATAATATTATATTTTGAGAATAATAGAAGGAAATAATATTTTTTTTTAAAAAAAATGATATATATGTTAATAAATTTTATGTCGAAATTGAATTGTGATTAACGTGAAATTTTAAAATATAAGATAAAATAATAATATCTAATTTTTTTTAATTTCTTCATATCTCATGTGTATTTATGTACTTATCGACATTTTTTATACTTGAAATAAGGCCTTTAGTTATGTGTTAGTGACTTAGTGGTGCATGTGCATCATTTTAGTAGTCAAATTATTGATTCAATAATACCCCACAAATAACTTTGGAAAGAGATTGACAAACTTCACAACTTGAAAGACGGAGTTGAGATTAAAACTCCTTATGAATGTCATCGAGGCAAAATATTAATTTTACGAAAGTAAATCATTTTGGTAGTAATTCTATTTTGTAACGAGAAATTGGTCCAATCATATACTATCCACACCTGAAAAAGAGAGATTTATCATCTTCTTCTTTTAACATTTTTTCTTCCAAATATTAATGTTTGTATTAGACATCACAAACATAATCTTTTCTTCTTTTAACATTTTTTCATTTTCTTAATTTCCTACGTCATGTTAATATATATTTCGAATGTTCGATTATTCACCTTACTGGGCTGTTTAAAACTCACTCATTTCTCTTTCTTTTCTCTTCTTCTCAGGTATTGTTAAGGATGAAAGGCATAATGGAGAATAGTTGAGATTTCAATATTTAGTTTTAATTTGAGAAGTCTTTGAATAATGTTTAACTTAGTTTTAGAGACTTATATTCATGTTTAGTAATTTAAACGTTCGACGCATCCGTTCGTCAAACTTCGTAATAAATTCATTGTAAACAGATTAATTTTTTTGTAGTCTTGATGAGTTAGTTTGATATTTTTGATTGTTTTGTTTTACCACTATGACGTCCTATTTTTGGGGCATGATAAGATTAATAATCTCAAGTATTTTGTTTATCAAAAATTTTATATTGACATAGAAATTGGACATAAAAATTAGATATGAGTGTATTTGAATTTTATTTATTTGTATTTTGACCCCAATGATGGGTAAAAATTCAAATATACTTGTGTCCAATTTTCATGTTCACCTAGAAGAGCTCTTTGTTTATTTTAAAAACAAGCTCACCAACAGGGGCAGATCTAGCCTGATAGTTCAATGAGGTCAAATTCAATTTAATAAAATGAATCACAAAAGATTCTGGTACTTAAAATTCTGGTACTTAAGTTTGGGGTTAACATTTTGCAGGTGAGTTTCTTAGAGCATTCACAACGGTTTCTTTATCTCTATCCCTACACTGCAGTGCTATTGGGTCATTCTGTAAGATAGGGATTCAATTTTTTCACTATCTACCCAACAGGTTCCTAATATTGATTCCTTAAATATTAAAATTTAAAAGTTTCAACAGTCAAATCATGTTTTGAACGTTGTAACTATTTTTTATTTAAAAGTAATTGTTGTTTGAATTTAAAATTTGCAATTATTTTAATTTAAAAATAGATATTGCTAGAAATCAAAATGTGCAGCGATCATTATGTGTTTATGAGAACTAAAACAACATTGTTTTAATTATAAAATAATAAAATTTATAATTAGTAGTAATATTTTTTTCAAAAAATGACCAAAATCAAAATTTGACTCGCAGTTTATATGAAAAACAGTAAGCAGTTAGTTATATATATAAAAGCTGTAAATATATATATATACAGACATGATCAACCACGACGAAGCATCTCCATGGGGGATCGAAAATGTAAATATATAAAAGCGGTAAAAATATATATAGAGACATGATCAACCACCACGAAGCACCTCCATGGGGGATTAGAAAAGTAAATAAAGCTGTAAAAGATGATCAACCACCACGAAGTAAACTCCAGGCGGGACGGAATGTAAATAAAGCAGTAAAAGGCCATGAAGTAAACTCCAGGACTGACAAATATATATATATATATATATATATATATATAGCAGTAAACGCATATGATATTTCTTAATCCCTACTCGGTTTATCATTTCAGCGATTTATAGCTATATAGCTATATATATATATATAAGTAGTAAACGCTCCGGATGTAAAATCCAGGCTCATCGAACATAATCCGACAACAGTTCTTATATATAAGTATATATATAAAAGCAAGTAAACGCTCTAGACATAAGTCTAGGCTCAATCGAGGCATAACTCGATAATGTTAGTTCATATATAGAAATATATACATATATAAGTATATATATACAGACAGAAATGAAAACCACAGATCGAAGTCCAGGCATACACACACAACACGACTCTCAATGTGAAGAATAATGTGTGCAAAGATAAAGAGAAAGGATTTATAGTGTGTAAGAAGGCTTACAATGGGCTGCCAAAGAAGACTTCTATGACTCTAAGTGGATGAACACTCGGCTCCCACCGGTAAAAATATAGCTATATGTGAGCTAACTGGTGTTTAAAATGAGAAAGCACTCAATATGGGGTGTGTACAACATAAATTTAATAGGGCTTCCTCGCCTTTTTCTTTTTTAAAATGGCCACCCCAAGCTCTATATTTCTAGAGCTGGTGGCCTTAGGTGTACTTGTGGCAACCGCAGATGCACGTGTGGCTGCCTGAGGTGCCCCGGGCTCCGCGGGTCCTGCTATCTCAAAGTACGTGCATTCGTGCACTATGATGTGCGCTCAAACTTGAAGAACTTCAATCTGAGCATCCGATTAAGGTGTTTAAGACCTTTTTCGGACCGCCGTTGTCGAGAGTTACGCAATGACATGGGATTAGAGGTTGTACAAAGTCAAGAAGAGGGGACTATGCCCATGGTCTTTAAGCTTCAAATTCTATCCGGTGTGCTGCCCTGCGTAATAGTCACTCGAGATTGGAACTCATTGGCTCTTATGGGACATTGTTGTGTAGAAATGTATATATGAGATGTTGAGACGACATAATGTGGGGTTGAGGCGGCAAGATGATGATTTTGCCCCTCACCGTGGTTATCTCCTGTTTGGGCTGATAGCAGACATTGCTCAGAGTTATCTCTGAGATTGGACTGTTACAAGTGTTTGAATTCCTCAGGGTCATCTTTAAGTGTGCCTGTCTTCCTGGTATTATCTCCGGGTCTTTGGAATGAGTGCCTCGGCAGGAGTTCTGAGGTTGAAGCTGATTGCATGCATTTGAAACAAGCATTTCTTGGATTATCGCCGGAACTGCAACGACATTCCTTGGGGTTATCTCTAAGGATGAAACTCGGGGTTATCTCTGAGGTTGGAACTGATATTCCTGGTGTGTGTTCTGGGGTTGAGACTAAACTTTTGGTGGTATCCGGAATGGATATGAGCTGTCTTCCAGGGTTATCTCTGAAAGACGAATCTGCCCTCCTGCAATGTTAGTAACAGGTGTGCAGAAAATTTTGAGTGTCTTTAGATGCCCCTCTTTATCATATTCATGCAATGAAAGGCATGGATAGGGTAAAGAATCCTAGACACTTGAAATGCAACAAGATAAACATGATGCCATGTGCAGCAACATGATGCAAATGCCTGATGCATGTGTTTTGTTGGATTGTTCTCCAACATGATGGGATGATTGCTGGTTCCCTATTAATCCTGCCGGGGATGACAATCAGTGATGTCTTGGACACGTGATCCAAGTCTTCCAGGATGTTGACGTTGGGGTTATCACTAGAGTCCTGAATCCTTGATACAAACTTTACTCTGCAGATGTGCCTCTCGTGTGTAAGAAATCTGTGGGGATAAAGCTTTGTCTGTTTGAGGATGTGTATAACATATTCCATCATCGGTCCTCTCCGATGAGGATGGTCTTCTCTGGTTTATGTCACCAGCATATACCACGGTCCTATCGAAGTTACTGCCAATAATATGTATTGTCAGGGCAGCCTGACCTTCGTTGATGTGTGTATCACCGGATAGATCCCTATTGGGCAAACTGTTAAGGCTGTTTGACCTTCATTGATGTGTGTATCAACGGCTAGATCCCTGTTGGGTAAACTATCAAGGTTGCTTGACCTTCGTTGATGTGTGTATCAACGAATGGATACCTATTATAAACTGTCAAGGTTGCTTGACCTTCGTTGATGTGTGTATCAACGGATGGATACTTGTTGTAAACTGTCAAGGTTGCTTGACCTTTGTTGATGTGTGTATCAACGGATAGATACGTGTTGTAACCCCCGCAGGGGATACATGGATACGGGTACCAATCATCGAATAGCTTCCGAGGCTTCGATGGGTTTACTTGCCATCGGCTGATATGACGTCAAGGCTGCTTTTAATGGTTGAAAATGCCTGGGATACGTGGATGATTGAAGATTGCATTGTAACCCCCACCGGGGATACTTATCAATGAATGAAATCTGTGTTGTAATCCCCGCTGGGGATCCTGTTAGGGTTACGATCCTGTATTTGGCAGCATCAGACCTGTGTGAGGCATTGCCGAGTATGATTTGCAAAAGCTGAGATTATCGGTATAGTGTACCTTGTATTTAGGCGAATACCAATGAGTGATATATAAAGCAAGATTCCAGGGTATTCCGCTCAGTCGCGTAGCATTTTATTCCTGATTTGGCCTTTTCAACTTATTAGACCTCCTTTGCAACTCGAACTAGACTGAGTCGGAGGGGTGGGACCCATGTAGGGGTACCGTAGGTAAACCTACGGTAGTCGCTGGTGGATCTGTGGCCAACTATGGGTATGAAAAGCCTGCAGGTTGCTTTTATAAGTCATTTTTAAGTTGCGCTGTGAAGGAAATCTGAGAGCTATTCTTCAGATCTGCTGAGTTCGGGCAACTTTCTGCACATTCTGCCACCGTAGAAGTGTTCTACACTGTCCTGGTAATGTATGCATGTATTCTTTTCTAGTTTGTATTTGTTGGAAAATGACTTATCACATGAAATGCATCTAAACACATACTAGTGAATATGCATGTTGATATGACTTGATAAAAATATTCAACATAGTAATGTTAATATTAAACCATGCTGAACATAATGATGTGAAAAAAATTTGACTTTTGAAACAGTCAAATTGGCACCTTTTACTATCATTTCTTATCCTAATTGAGGACAAATGAGTAAAGGCAGAAAAGCAAAATAATCCTGATAATTAGACTACACTTATGGATTTTTTACTATGATGTATTAATGCATGTAGGATGTATATGACTGTGGGTAGGTGTGCTACTGAATGGCAACCTAGTCATGCCTATGTGCATATGGATAGTCCTATTTACAAAGGGGACTACGACAAAAATTTTTCAAAATGTAGGCATCGGGTAGTCATGCATTTTTAACTCTACTGTAGATGTATGTTAAAATAATGAATGCATGTAGTTATAAAATTGCATTTTGAAAAGCTCCAGGTTAGAATTTACCACACCCTTTCTTAGGTGATTTGGAGACTTGTTGTCCAGATATTATGGATCCAGATTAGCCGAGTAGTTCCTGCAGGACTACTTCTGGTGTAAGGAGGAGGGCTTCTGAAGTGCCTCGACCTTGTTCTGTTAGATAGCCTCGTCATTTGGTGGAGGCAGTGATACGTCTAGTCTAGGTTGATGTGCCGGACGTTGAGGACGAGGATGAGGATATTCCGGTTGCGGACCCCTCTCCTGCTGCACGTGTTCCCCGTAGGAATTTGCCAGGCATTCAGGTGGTGAACCCAGAGCTTCTGGGCGATTTGAGTCGACACCCTTCAGTTTACTTGCACCGAAACGAGGTATAAAGTTAGATCTTAATCTTCTTTTTTTCCTATTGATGAGGAGTAAAGGATTCTGATGTTGATATGCATTTGATATAGGTTCCCGACTTTACATAGCCTCGAGGGAACTGGTTCAGTATCCACTCTATGTATCAGGCTCTACATGATGACTATAGAGCGATTGTACATGGTTGGGGATTCAGGACGTTCTTTTCCATCCTTCCCCTTTGTTTTCCCTGGGGTTACCTCAGGGCATTGTCTGAACGCTAGTTTCACCAGACTCAGTCACTCCATTTGCTAGATTGTGAGGTGATGATGACACCGATGGAGTGGCGGTTTATCACAGGTATGGAGTTTGAAGGGGCACCAATGCCTTGTACGACGGATATCACCCCGACGGCTATCAGATCCTTGCTAGGAGTTCTGGCGGAGGCGCTCATGGGTAGGATTGTACGTACAGGTCCTTTGAGCATAGATGCTATGAGCAGGCTGTTGAGTGAGCCCATACCCGATGATGTAAGAGTCAGGAATCGCATTCTTCGGTGATTTTTCCTGATGATCATTAGGGGCTGCTTCATAGCAGATAACTCTTCTACGGTATCCTTCGCTTTGATCAGCGCCACACGAGATGTGGACCGTATTGGATAGTATAATTTGGGCTTCAATACCTTCGCCTATTTCCTCAGGGGAATGCGCATGCGTTCGAAGGGTTTGACCGAGGCTTGGTTAGGATTCTACCAATTTTTGCTGGTGAGTATTTGATAAGAGTATTTTATATACGCGATTTAATATCCAATTCATGCTTATTTGTTGCTAATTTCTTGTGATCATGTTCAATTTCACTTGTTTTATGTTATTTCATGTGTAGATTGGTGGTTGTGGCATTCAATGTACGATTGGTGATATTCGATGTGATTGGAATCAAATGGAGCAAATTTGGAATCAATTCAACATATAGCAAAGTAGTCGATTAACAGAACACACCCGTAAAATGCACATGCAACTTATACACCCACGTAAGTGGGGTCTTACTGATTCGATTAACGAGAGCATAGCATTTGCAAGCGTTATTAAACTACACACCCTCGGGGTGGGGCCCTCATTCGAACAAGACGGAAAGGCAAGCTTTCTTTGGTAAGGCGTTCATAGCATCTGACCCGTAGGGGTGGGGATGGAAATTTCTGAGTGTCCTGTTTTGGTTATAATTCCTCTTGGGCACGAATTTTAGCTATTTGTATGGCATTATAACTATAATTGATAGAGAATTCGGCTGGAGTTTTATGCTAGATATCTATTACTCTATCAAAAACAACAGGGAGATTAGAGAGAAGAGATTGACGAAGATCAAAGCGGAGTTTTTTGATAGCAAGTGTGGAGGAGTATTTCGAGGAGTTTTTCAAGACAATTACGATTTTAGTCTACGTGAAGGGTGTTCTTCATTACTCTTCGTGTTAGATTATTTATTGTAATTGGAAGAATGATTTCTATGATTTATTTAGTGTTTATTTTGTTTATTATGAACTAATTCACTTTTTAGGCTTGTGATGGATCCTTAAGTTAATCGATGGTTTTGTAAACTTTGATTTCTAATTTAATAAGCTATCTCAAGTTTATCTATATTAATTTGTGCTTGAATCTATGAATTGCCTGATCAAAAATTCTTTGTGGAGTTGGATGGAATCGAGAGAGGATATTCAAATCTAGACCTAGTTGATATAGCATGTGTTCAGGTTTTTGTTAGTAGCTTAAACTTGATGAGTGTTAAGGTAGAGATATGCTTGACATCGCATGTAATCGGATAGAGAACTTATTCTTCAACCTTCTTCAATTGTAATTCACATAGAGATATAGTGGGTTAGTTGATTAAGGTGTTTAACGGATTTCTATCTTAATTGTGGATTGAAGTTAATAGGGTATTAGTGCATCGAGAGGTGGTTAATACTACGTTCGTGTTCTTGATTAATAAACTGGGATAGTGCATTAAATTGGGATAAAGGTGTTAAAATCAAAGTGAAGCTTAGGGTGAAATCATAAGTCTAATTCTCCATTAATTATTTGAAAATTCAGATTTTGATATTCGTGGTTATTTTGTGTTAATTATTTTTTTTAAATTTTAGTCTCGTTAAGTTAAATTATTGAGTTTGATTTGTTTAATAAAATTAGGGTTAATAGAAGATTGGTAATTGTGAGTTAAGGTTATTGCTAATTAATCTCTGTGGGAACGATACTCTACTCATCACTCTATTACTTGTTGACCACGTATACTTGCATGTTGTGCGTAATTAGATTTTACCTAACAAGTTTTTGGCGCCGTTGCCGGGGATATTTTTAGCATAAATCTTAAGTGTTTTACAATATCAGTTTAATTACTCCAGTTTTACTTAGACATTTTTTTTATTGTGCTTCTTATTTCAGGAGTTGGACGTAGTTTATGCGAACTCGGTCCCAAAATCCAGACTTGATGCCTTTTGAGGACGACATTGTGAAAAGGTTTCAGAGGTTGAGTAAGTGGATCAAGGAAACGAGGCAAGAATTCGAAATACCTGAAAAGGAAGATGAAATAGTAATGGCGGTAGAAGATCGAGAAGCGTTGAGGGACTTCATGAACACCCAAGGTGGTGAGCTGCGATCGAAGCATCACCGAGCCAATGAATAGCGACAAATATGTTCGAGATTAAGCACAGGATGATACAAATGATTCGAAATTCGATTCATTTGGGGATTTGCAAACGATGATCCGAACGAGCATCTAGTCAGTTTTCTGGAAATGTGCGACACATTTATGTTTAATGGGGTTTCAGATGAGGCGGCGAGACTTCGATTATTCCCATTCTCTTTACGGGACAAGGCGAAGAGTTGGTTACATTCTCTACCGTCCGGTTCGATAACTACATGGGAGGATTTAGCTCAGAAATTCCATGCAAAATTCTTCCCACCGGTGAAAACTGCGAAGATGAGGAATGAGATTACAATGTTTGAACAGCAACATGGGGAGTCATTATATGAGGCCTGGGAAAGATACCAAGAACTGCTCAGAAAATGCCCACATCTTGGATTGCCCCAGTGGCTACAAATGAACACCTTTTACAACGGACTACATAGGAATCTCAGGACAAGTATCGATGCAGCATCGGGCGGAGCGTTCATGGCTATGAGTTACGAGGAAGCCTATGAGTTGATTGAAACCATGTCAGCTAATAACTACCAGTGGCCCACAACAAGAATAACACAGGCGAAGGCAGCTGAGGTATTAGAAGTAGATAGTATGACAGCGATGCAGGCACAGATATCTGCACTTTCAAAGAAGTTGGAGTCAGTGTCAGCAGTACAAGCAGCACAAGCCCAACAAACACATCAAGTACAGCAAGTGGCAATAATATGCGAGTTGTGCATAGGAGAGCACCCAACGGAGCAATGTGCAATTAATCCAACAGCTGTACAGTTCATCGGCAATTACAATAGAATTCCTCAAAACACATATCAGAACACATACAATCAATGAAATAGGAATCATCAGAATTTCTCATGGAGCAACAACCAACAAAATCAAGCTTCACGATAATCATACCCTCCAGGTTTCCAGAATCAGCAACAACCAATTCAATATCAAGAAAGAAAACCCGATCTGGAGGAAGTGTTGGCAAAATTCATGACTACCACCGAGTTGGCTATAAAAGAGCACGCCATGGGTATGAAAGCACAAGATAGGGCAATCAAGAATTTAGAGAATCAGGTGGGTCAAATTTCGTTGGCATTGAATAATAGACCACTAGGGACATTACCAACTGACACAGAGAAAAATCCTAAGGGTAATCATGAGCAGTGTCAAGCTATTATGTTGAGAAGTGGAAAACAACTTGTTGGTCAAGAGCCAAAAATTTTGGTTACAAAGGAGATTGATCCAGAGATAGAAAATTTAGTGGGTGAGGTAAAGCAAGGGAACGAAAAACAGATGGAAAAGAACAAACCAGTCAACGAACCAGCCATTTATCCTCCCCCACCATTCCAGCAAAGAGTTCAAAAACAGAAATTAGACAAGCAATTCTCAAAATTTTTGGAAGTTTTTAAGAAACTTCAAATTAACATACCATTTGTAGAGGCCCTAGAACAAATGTCGAGTTACGCAAAATTTATGAAAGGGATTCTCTCAAGGAAAAAGAAATGGGAAGATTTTGAGACTGTGGCATTAACAGAAGAGTGTAGTGCAGTATTACAGCATAAATTACCACCAAAACTTCGAGGACCCGGAGCTTTACTATTTACGCACGCGATCGGGGAGATGCATTTTAGCAAGTGTTTATGTGATTTGGGGGCGAGTGTAAACCTTATGCTATTGTCAGTATATTTAGAATTGGGTTTGCCAGCGCCAAGACCCACGAACATCTCCTTACAGTTGGCTGATAGGTCAGTCATGTATCCGAGACGCATAGTAGAGGACATTTTAGTGAAAGTGGATAAGTTTATATTCCCCGCGGACTTTATCATTCTGGATTTTGAGGAGGACAAAAACATCCCAATTATCCTAGGGAGACCATTTTTGGCTACAGAGAGAACACTCATAGATGTACAAAAGGGAGAGCTCACTATGAGGGTCCAAGATCAAGAAGTGAAATTCAATGTGTTTAAAGCCATGAAATTTCCTACGGATGAGGAAGAATGTTTTCGAATGGATCTAATTGAGCAAATCATTAGTGATGACATGAGCAAAAGTTTGGTGAACGATCCGTTAGAAACAACATTATTGGGAGATGAGGAGATCGATGATCCTGAATTGGTGGATTACCTTCAACTGCTAGACTTATTGCCACGAGTACCAAGATTTAGAACACCGTTTGAACCACTGTACACAGAGGAGGTAACCACAGAAAAACTTAAACCATCATTGGAAGAGCCACCGAAGCTGGAACTTAAGACACTTCCTAAGCACCTCAGGTATGCGTATTTAGGTAATTTAAATTTTTTACTTGTTATTATTTCAGCTGCACTTAACAAATTGCAGGAAGAAAAGTTCCTGAGGGTGCTTCGGGAACACAAAGCAGCTATTGGATGGACAATTGCTAACATAAAGGGAATCAACCCTTCATTTTGTATGCACAAGATCCTAATGGAAGACGAAGCAAAACCAACGGTGGAACAACATCGGCGACTCAACCCAATTATGAAGGAAGTGGTAAAGAAGGAAATTTTGAAATGGTTAGACGTAGGCATCATCTACCCAATTTTTGACAGCAAATAGGTTAGTCCAGTCCAGTGCGTACTAAAAAAAGGAGGAATGACGTTGGTGCAGAATGACGACAACGAGTTAATCAACTAAACGATTCTGAGTTGGCGGGTTTGCATTGATTCTGAGAAAATTGAACAAAAGCAAGCCGAAAAGATCATTTCTCATTTGCCCTTTATTGACGAAATGTTAGATAGATTGGTGGGACACCAATTTTACTATTTGTTGGATGGGTATTGTTTTCTGACCAAATAGTCATCGTTTGGAGGATCGAGAAGAC